>CM076580.1:1312776326-1313251134 GCA_034641835.2 Pinus albicaulis | reverse complement strand
ACTGCGCAGGAAGGCTTTTCCTTCGCTGAAGACCACATCATACCCCTTATCCTCCAACATCGCTACTGAAATCAGGTTCTTCTTCAATCCAGGTACATGCATGACATCCTTCAGTACAAAGGGTTTACCAGACTCCCTCTGAAAGGATACGGTACCGATACCAGTCGCACTGTATCTACCGTCATCGCCCATCTCGATGTGCATACCCAAATCCTTGTCCTCCAGATCTGAGAACAACTCCCGATCTTCCGTCATATGAAATGACGCACCGCTGTCCAAGAACCACACCGATCCCATCACACTTGAAACCAAGCATGCAATCAGTGAAAAGTCAAGCTCGAACTGTGAAGCCAAAGCTTCTCCATCTGCAGATCTTTCCGCTTGCTTGTTCTTCTTCTTCTTTGGACAATTGGTAGCATAATGTCCATGATCATGGCAGTGAAAACACTTCACTTTCGCCATATCCTGCTTCTTGCCCTTTGCACCAGAATGAGAGGTTTTCTTACCCTTCCCTTTCTTTGCTTTGGCAACCAAAGCGCAGTTTTCTTCATCAGCTCCCTTTGATGAAGATCCATCTCGAGTAGTCCTCCTTATCTCCTCCTGCATGAGATCCACCCAAAGGCGCTCCCATCCCGGCAGCTTCTCTCGACCATTGACACTATCTTGATATGAGTGCCAAGCCTTCGGAAGACCAAGGAGAGCCAGGTCGACCATGTCCTCGTCTTCGACAGTCACTCCCACACTTCCCAGCTCATCTCTGCATTGAGTGAAATTCGTGAGGTATTTGGCGATACTATCGCCTTTCTCCATCTTGATGTTCCTGAGCTTATCTTTGAGCGTCAACTTCCTTTGGTCGCTCTTACTCTGGAATAGATCTGTCAAAGCTTTCCACATTAAATATGGATTAGCCTTTCCACGCAGGCTGGATACAATATGATCCTTGACGCCCTCCAACAGGATCCTTCGACACTTCGCCATCTTCTTTTGCCATGCATCAACTTCAGCAGGATCAGTGGGCTTTTGGACATCCGTATCTACGAACTCCTTCAGACCATTATCTTCTAATACTGCTTCCATGCGATCCTTCCATGCAACATAATTCGAATTGCCTTCAAGAGCATATTCGAGTCGCAAACCGTTGAAAGACATTTTCAACACCGGCACCAAGAAAACAAAACTGCTGCAAAATTTCGAATTCCACCTCAAATCTCAACCGCTCTAGATCTATGAGAACAAATTATTTCTAGCACAGAGATTGACTGCAAGGGGCATTTACCAGACCTTTCACTTTCCGAAGAAAGATGAATCCGGAGGCTACCTGGCCCGCATGCAGACTCTGTCTACCGAAATAAGTTTGTAATCACTGTGATGATCAATCTCTGCTTCAATAGCTCCGATACCATGTAGAAATTTGCTGAATAATGATTAATTATCCACCGAGACTATCCTGATCACATACAATTCGAATTTATATGCAACACATAATCTCTTCCACTCAACTCAGATCATCAAACATGCGGAAAATAAATCAAGCGATAACACATCAAATCATCATACACATTAACACAGTATGTATGGGGAAAGCTTATAGATGAAAACCCCGCAGCTATTGTGTATATTATAATGGAGAAATCAAGTAACAAACTCAGTACAATACTCCTCACAAGTACTCAGTACTTTCTCATACAGTTACTCACAATCTAGCTCAGTTTTGAACAGGTTACTGGTTCAAAACTCACCTCCAATTGCCTTGCCTCTATTGCGCAATCCAGGCCTGTCTATATAGAGATCCAAGGTTCGAATCTCCTTGGCTTGACAGCGCAATCATCATGGGAAATTCCTCCAAGTGTGGTGCAAATCTCATGCACAACTGATGTCGCCACCGATAGCTAACTCCACCCTTTCATCTACCTCTTTCACTGGTCTCCACTGAACTGTCCATGCACTGTAGTGAACTGATGTGTTCTTGAGTTGAATAATGAGTTACTAATTAATTAATTAAATAATATTTAATTCACTCCACTCATTACTAGTTGATTAGCTAGTTAAACTAATCTCAACCAGTTCAACTAAATTAAACCGAACACAACTCCACTAGCTGTCTCATTAACTCCACCAAACTTCTGCCACTAAAGTCCTAACTGAAGTCAACCATGCATGATGCCATAAAACCCTTGGGAATAGCGTAATTCCTCTGTCAGATGCATGAGCCACTTCCAAGGCTCGAACTAAAGTGCTCCAAGAGAGTAAACTGTTGTTTAGAGTCCAAATATTATTAAGGGTAAATAATATTTGACTTCCCTATTTTTAGGATAGGCAATCTAAAAATAGACATCGACCTATCGACCTATAGGTCACAAAAATAGAGGTCCATCTATTTTTACCAACATGACCAATACTCCAAGAATAACATACTGCAACCCCTGGACCATGCTCCATATGTCTAAAAATACACATAGTCTAAAAATAGACTTTGCGCCAAAATTTGCCTGCGGGCCCACTTAGTGAAGGCGACTTCATTTCACTAAGCTCCATCATCTTGCTGCATTTTCAACACTCCCTCTCAGCAAGATATGGATTATCTGCAACCCCTATCCTGCCTCTGTGGAATTCAAACTTGCTCCTGGTGAGCGCCTTCGTCAGGATGTCGGCATCCTGATCCTCCGTGGGAACATATGAAAGCATCATGATTCTCCGCTGAACACAATCTCTGATATGATGGTACCTGATTTCGATGTGTTTGGACCTATCATGAAATACTGGATTAGCCGAGAGTTTAATGCAACTCTGGTTATCACAGTAGATCACTGTAGGCTCCAAATGCAACCTGAACAAACCCGCGAGGATCTTCCTCATCCAAATAGCCTCGCATGCGCCAAACTAGCCGCCAAGTGTACCGCCCTCTCGCCGAACCTGGAAAACACACCTCGCTTTTCCGCCGTACTAGGAAACCGTTCGACCCGCCGTCGAAAACTCCTCCGCAAGTTCCTTCCCGTCCATTGACCCCCGCCCAATCCGCATCAATGAAGCCGTGAAGCCAGAATTGCGCCGGAATTTGCCTGCGGGCCCACTTAGTGAAGGCGACTTCATTTCACTAAGCTCCATCATCTTGCTGCATTTTCAACACTCCCTCTCAGCAAGATATGGATTATCTGCAACCCCTATCCTGCCTCTGTGGAATTCGAACTTGCTCCTGGTGAGCGCCTTCGTCAGGATGTCGGCATCCCGATCCTCCGTGGGAACATATGAAAGCATCATGATTCTCCGTTGAACACAATCTCTGATATGATGGTACCTGATGTCGATGTGTTTGGACCTATCATGAAATACTGGATTAGCCGAGAGTTTAATGCAACTCTGGTTATCACAGTAGATCACTGTAGGCTCCAAATGCAACCTGAACAAACCTGCGAGGATCTTCCTCATCCAAATAGCCTTGCATGCAGCCAAGCTAGCTGCCATGTACTTGGCCTCTACTGAACTGAGTGCCACGGATCTCTGCTTCCTACTGTACCAGGAAACTACTGTCGACCCAATGCTGAAAACTCCTCCAAAAGTGCTCTTCCGGTCCGTTGGACTCCCTGCCCAATCTGCATCAGTGAAGCCAGAAAGCTTCGCTCCATCCTCCTGTCTGTACCATAGACCATATCCCGATGTGCCTCTAATATAGCGCAATACATGCTTGCCTGCCTTCCAAAAGAGCTTTGTAGGCTTAACCATAGCTTGCGAAAGCTGGTTAACTGCATAGCATATATCGGGTCGTGTATTGACCAGATACATAAGCGACCCCACCAACTGTCGATAGATAGTGGTATCCACTACCTCCGCTGAAGTAGCATCCTCCTTCCTCCAACCACCAGGAAGAGGAGTGTCAACAGGCTTGCAGCCTTGCATGTTGAACCTCTCCAGAATCTCCCGGGCATACTTGCCCTGAGAAACAAACAGTCCTCCGCTGCGCTGCCAAATCTCCAATCCTAGGAAATAATGAAGGATGCCCAAGTCCTTCATCTCGAACTCTCGTGCAAGATCCTCCTTGCATGAAAGTATCAACTGCTCATCGCCAGTCAAATTCAGATCATCTACATACAGTACGATGATCAACAGCTTCCCCTCCACCACAATCTGGTACAGGTTTGGATCCGCCTCACTCTTGGAGAATCCAAGCCCTGTGAAGTAGCTGTCTATCCGAGTGTACCAAGCACGAGGTGCTTGCTTCAGCCCATACAGTGCTCTCTTGAGTCGGCACACATGCGACTCACTGCTGAAGATCTCAAAACCTTCAGGCTGTTCTATGTACACCTCCTCCTCAATAACTCCATTGAGGAACGCAGTCTTCACATCCATCTGATGAATGTGCCACCCCATCTGCGCTGAGAGAGCAAGGATCGTCCGTATGGAAGAGTACCTTGCGACAGGTGCAAAAGTCTCATCATAGTCAATCCCCTCGATCTGTGAGAAGCCACGGGCGACAAATCTCGCCTTGTACTTCTCCACACTCCCGTCAGCCGCCTGCTTCACCTTGTAGATCCATCACGAACCTACAACTGATTTCCCAACCGGTCTTGGGACAATCTCCCATGCACTGTTCCTGATGATCGAATCATATTCTTCGATCATGGAATCAACCCATGCGGGTTCCTCCACAGCTTCCTCAAAAGAGGATGGCTCTGTCACAACACATTGACTCATAAGAGCCATGTATCCAGTGTACCGATCCGGTGACTGTCTCTGTCTGCGCTGTGCTGTAGGTGGTCCTACAACCTTCTTCGCATCCCGAGCCAGTCGCTCAGCTTCTGTAGTGCGCATGCGCCCTCTGATGGTTGGCGCTGCCTGGGTGGTTTCTTCCACCTCCTGAACCTCCTCTTGTGGCTGATCCACATCCGGAAGCTCCTCCTTAGGAACTAACAGCTCCTCATCTGCATGCAAGTGTAGCTCCCTCTCAAGCGAACACCGCATGGCTTTCTCCTCCTGAAATTTTATATCCCGTCGCACAACAGTCTTTCGACTGTCTGACAAATACACCCGGTAGTTGTGAGGTGTATCAGTGCACCCCACAAATATTCCAACCTCAGCAGTTGGATCCAGCTTCCTTCTCGCATCCTTCGTCACATGCATGTAGACAGGAGAACCAAAAATCCGCAAATGGGAAATATCAGGCCTCTTGCCAGAATAAGCCTCCTCCGGTGTACTCATGCCAAGAACCTTGTGAGGACAACGGCTCTGCACATACACTGCTGTATTGCATGCCTCAGCCCACAAGTGAAGGGGTAGGCCCTGATCATGCAACATCGCCCGTGCAGCACCCACGATCGTTCTGTTCTTCCGCTCAGCCACCCCGTTCTGCTGTGTGTTATGGGGTGCGATGAGCTCTCTCCGAATCCCTTCTGCGCTGCAGAACTCCTTGAATTCAGCCGAGATGAATTCACCACCGTTATCACTCCTTAGAGCAATCAGCTTCTTCCCCGACTCCTTCTCGACCAGTGCTTTAAACTCACAGAACTTTGCGAATGTATCGCTCTTCTTCTGCATGAAGAAGATCCAGCACTTTCGAGAGAAATCATCAACAAAGATCACATAATACTTGTGCTTTGCTGTCGAAGCAACCGAGAAAGGACCACACACGTCTGTGTGAACTCTCTCAAGGATCGTCGTGGCGCGACTATCCTTCTCGTGAAAGGTGGCTTTCACATACTTCCCTAAAGTACACCCTTTGCACTGATCTGACTGCGCAAGGGTGCCCTTAGGAAGTCCAGTAGAAATCTGCTGCAGAATCTTCAAAGCTCCATGGTGAAGATGGCCCAATCTCCTGTGCCATAGTTCGCCCTCATCATCCCGCCTCACCACTTCTCCCGCCTTGCATGCCATAGCTGCGCAGTCATCTACCTGCAACTGATAAAGGTTCTGAGTTCGAACCCCTATCTTCCGGGTCTCTCCAGTAGTCTTACTGCGCAGGAAGGCTTTTCCTTCGCTGAAGACCACATCATACCCTTTATCTTCCAACATCGCCACAGAGATCAAGTTCTTCTTCAATCCAGGTACATGCATGACATCCTTCAACACGAAGGGTTTACCAGACTCCCTCTGAAAGGATATGGTACCGATACCAATCACACTGTATCTACCATCATCACCCATCTCGATGTGCACACCCAGATCTTTGTCCTCCAGATCTGAGAACAAATCTCGATCTCCCGTCATATGAAATGATGCACCGCTGTCCAAGAACCACACCGATCCCATAACACTTGAAACCAAGCATGTGATTAGTGAAAAGTAAAGCTCGAACTGTGAATCCAAAGCCTCTCCATCTGCAGATCTTCCCGCTTGCTTGTTTTTCTTCTTTTTTGGACAATTGGTAGCATAATGTCCATGATCATGGCAGTGGAAACACTTCAATTTCGCCATATCCTGCTTCTTGCCCTTTGCACCGGAATGAGAAGTTTTCTTACCCTTCCCCTTCTTTGCTTTGGCAACCAAAGCGCAATTTTCTTCATCAGCTCCCTTTGATGAAGATCCATCCCGAGTAGTCCTCCCTATCTCCTCCTGCATGAGATCCGCCCAAAGGCGCTCCCATCCCGGAAGCTTCTCCTGACCATTGACACTATCTTGATATGAGTGCCAAGCCTTCGGAAGACCAAGGAGAGCCAGGTCGACCATATCCTCTTCATCGACAGTAACTCCCACACTTCCCAGTTCATCTCTGCATTGAGTGAACTTCGTGAGGTATTTAGCGATACTGTCGCCCTTCTCCATCTTGATGTTCCTGAGCTTGTCTTTGAGCGCCAGCTTCCTTTGGTCACTCTTACTCCGGAATAGATCCGTCAAAGCTTTCCACATTAAATATGGAGTAGCCTTTCCATGCAGGCTGGATACAATATGATCCTTGACGCCCTCCAACAGGATCCTTCAACACTTCGCCATCTTCTTTTTCCATGCATCGACTTCAGCAGGATCAGTGGGCTTTTGGACATCCGTATCTACGAACTCCTTCAGACCATTATCTTCTAATACTGCCTCCATGTGATCCTTCCATGCAACATAATTCAAACTTCCTTCAAGAGCATCTGCAGATATTCCCGCTTGCTTGTTTTTCTTCTTCTTTGGACAATTGGTAGCATAATGTTCGTGATCATGGCAGTGAAAACACTTCACTTTCGCCATATCCTGCTTCTTGCCCTTTGCACCAGAATGAGAGGTTTTCTTACCCTTCCCCTTCTTTGCTTTGGCAACCAAAGCGCAATTTTCTTCATCAGCTCCCCTTGATGAAGATCCATCTCGAGTAGTCCTCCTTATCTCCTCCTGCATGAGATCCGCCCAAAGGCGCTCCTATCCCGACAGCTTCTCCCGACCATTGACACTATCTTGATATGAGTGCCAAGCCTTCGGAAGACCAAGGAGAGCCAAGTCGACCATGTCCTCATCTTCGACAGTCACCCCCACACTTCCTAGCTCATCTCTGCATTGAGTGAAATTCGTGAGGTATTTGGCGATACTGTCACCTTTCTCCATCTTGATGTTCCTGAGCTTATCTTTGAGCGCCAGCTTCCTTTGGTCGCTCTTACTCTGGAATAGATCCGTCAAAGCTTTCCACATTAAATATGGAGAAGCCTTTGCATGCAAAGGGATATAATATGATCCTTGATGCCCTCCAACAGGATCCTTCGACACTTCACCATATTCTTTTGCCATGCTTCGACTTCAGCAGGATCAGTGGGATTTTGGACATCCGTATCTACGAACTCTTTCAGACCATTATCTTCTAATACTGCCTCCATGCGATCCTTCCATGCAACATAATTCGAACTTCCTTCAAGAGCATATTCGAGTCGCAAACCGTTGAAAGACATTTTCAATTCCACAAGAAACAAAAACTGCTGCAAGATTTGAATTCCACCTCAAAGCTCAACCGCTCTAGATTTGTGAGAAAAAATTATTTCTATCACAGAGATTGACTGCAAGGGGCATTTACTAGATATATCACCTTTCAAAAGAAAGGATGGATCCAGAGGCTACCTGGCCCGCATGCAGACTCTGTCTACCGAAATAAGTTTGTAATCACTGTGATGATCAATCTCTGCTTCAATAGCTCCGATACCATGTAGAAATTTGCTGAATAATGATTAATTATCCACCGAGACTATCCTGATCACATACAATTCGAATTTATATGCAACACATAATCTCTTCCACTCAGATCATAAAACATGCGGAAATAAAATCAAGCGATAACACATCAAATCATCATACACATTAACACAGTATGTATGGGGAAAGCTTATAGCTGAAAACCCCACAGCTATTGTGTATATTATAATGGAGAAATCATGTAACAAACTCAGTACAATACTCCTCACAAGTACTCAGTACTGTCTCATAAAGTTACACACAAACTAGCTCAGTTTTGAACAGGTTACTGGTTCAAAACTCACCACTAATTGCCTTGCCTCTATTGCGCAATCATGGCTTGTCTAAATAGAGATCCAAGGTTTGAATCTCCTTGGCTTGACAGCGCAATCATCATGGGAAATTCCTCCAAGTGTGGTGCAAATCTCATGCACAACTGATGTCGCCACTGATAGCTAACTCCACCCTTTCATCTACCTCTTTCACTAGTCTCCACTGAACTGATCATGCATTGTAGTGAACTGATGTGTTCTTGAGTTGAATAATGAGTTACTAATTAATGAATTAAATAATATTTAATTCACTCCACTCATTACTAGTTGATTAGCTAGTTAAACTAATCTCAACTAGTTCAACTAAGTTAAACCGAACACAACTCCACTATCTGTCTCATTAACTCCACCAAACTTTTGCCATTGAAGTCCTAACTGAAGTCAACCATGCATGAGCTCACCAAACCCTTAGGAATAGTGTAATTCCTATGTCAGATGAATGAGCCACTTCCAAGGCTGGTAGTACTCTGATGGCAGAGTTTATAGTCCAAATATTATTAAGGGTAAATAATATTTGACTTCCCTATTTTTAGGATAGGGAGTCTAAAAATAGACTTCGACCTATAGGTCCAAAAAATAGAGGTCCATCTATTTTTACCAACATGACCAATACTCCAAGAATAACATACTGCAATCCCCGGACCATGCTCCATATGTATAAAAATAGACATAGTCTAAAAATAGACTTTGCGCTAGAATTTGCCTGCGGGCCCACTTAGTGAAGGCGACTTCATTTCACTAAGCTCCATCATCTTGCTGCATTTTCAACATAGTGCATGGACAGTTTCAATGGAGACCAGTGCAGAGATAGGTGAAAGGGCAAGTATGACTATCAGTTGTGACTATAAGTGATGCATGGTTTGCATCCAACACTCAGTAGATATGCCTATAAAGACTGCGTGAGCAAGGCTGGGGTAATTCAAACTCATCAAGAGGCATTCTTCAGCAGGGATTGCACAGTAGAGGCAGGCTATCAAGTGGCAGATATTGGAGCATGTGTTTTGTTAGATCTAGCTTGATTAGTGTGTAGCAGTTGGAGATTGTACTGAGAGATTGTGAGGAGCTTTGTATAATGATTGTTACATGATCTCTATGACATATATAATATACAGATAGTTGGGGGGTTTTCAGCTTTAAGCTTTCCCATTACATACTGTGTTCATATGTGTGAATTTTTATGGCTTTAATGTGTGCATGCAATTGATTTTATTTCCGCATGTAATGATCAATGGTAGAGGAGATTCTGTATTGTGCATGAAATCAAATAGTGTGTGATCAGGAGAATCTCGATGAATAATATATCAATTATTCAAATTTCTACATTCTCAGGATTGAAGCTTTTTGTATTATGAAGAAAAATGACACGGAAAAATGAAGTTGACATATCTTTATTCAGAGGGTATTAATAATTTTCTGCAAAAAACAACACAAGCCAGTGCCAGAGCCAAGATTAAGCACTAAGCCAACTGAGAAAAGGAGTCGAGGTTGTTCTTGGAAATTATTTGGAAAATCTTATGCATGTGGGAGTTCTCTATGAAATGGTAACAGGTGGAGATGAAGCTAAAAACATATTTTAGGAAGGTATGAAGTTTTCAAATGCACAAGATCTTCCACTTGGTCAAGTTGCATTCGGATCATGCTTAGGTGAAATATATCAGAAACGTCATTCATGGGAGAAGGACGAAGAAATGTTGAAAAATGCAAAGCATGTTTTTCATCGTCAGAACTTGTAGCTTGTGTTAAGCTTTTCCAAGTAACAGTAGAGGCCAGGATTGACATGTGAATTGGAGATAATGTATGTAGGTGTCCAAAGGATAGAAAATATTTACATTTTCATGAAAACCTAAGTTTTTTTGTTGATATTTACACATTGGAACGAGAAGTCTTGTGGATATATTCCTCATTGAAAGGGAAACATTTCTATACCATATCACTTGGCTTTCTCTAAGTAAAATATTATGTAGTTTATCGTAGATGCAGTGTTGTAAATTTGTTGAAAAGAAGTTTTCATTGGTGTTAGGATGGCTACATTATGTTTTCTTTATATGTAGCAAAATTCCTGAACTTTTTCAAAAGGTGTCCATGCGACTAGCTCTTTTGCATCTGCCCTTAGAATCAGATGGAGTATTTTCCTTACCTATGAGTCATGTTAGAAATCTTTCTAAAATTCATCGGGAAACATATTTTCATCAAGCATCTCTTAGAGTAGCATTGTGTCAGCAAAATATTATTGTTTTAGATTCAAATCTTGAATCATTAGCTTCTGATAGTGAGGAACATCACTATAAATCAAAGAAATCTATAACAAGAGTGTAGCAAGTCCTCAGACTTATTCCAGAGACTATGAAGAATTGAACTTGATAAAAGGTTTGCTAAAATTCTGAGGGGAATTGAAGATTATTGGCTTCGTCCATGGAAGTTCCTCTTATTGGGAGAACCCCTAGAAGATAGTATCAGTAATGTTATAGATGCACATATATAACATGCCAAGAAAATGTTGGGCTTAGAAGCAAAAAGTGCAGGTGTGGAAACTCATTTTCTAGTTGATGAAGGTCTATTAAACGTCCTTTTAACTAGCAATACTTCTCTTAGATATAATGAAATTGAGAAGGGTGTTTCTTGTCTGCTGTGGAGGAATTTTAATATTCTGTAGAGATTTGGGGAAGATATATTGGAAATATCTAAACAAGAATAAATTGTTTAAAAAACAGCCAAAGCACTTTCACTTGTCTTTCAAAATAGAGAAGCAAATATGATTGTTGATAAGAAGGTGCATGGCAATGAATCGGGATGGTATCCATGCCAGAAGAAACAAGAGGATTTTATAGGTTCAAATATGACTTACATCTAGAGAGAACCAGTGGTTCTTGTACTTGATGCAAATTCACAGGTCCTTCCATGGGAAAGTTTACCAATACTCAGGAAACATGAATTTTATCGCATGTCTTCAATGAGCAGCATCTTGGCAGTAATGGTCAACATATTTAATGAAGCTTCTATTGATGGATTTGTGAAAAAAGAGAATAATTTGTTGAAAGAAAGAAGTAACACGAGGCAAGAAAGAGCTTCAAGGAAACCCATAAATTTTTTGGTACTATAACAACTAGCTAGGTTACCAATTTTTGACCCTTACAATACATTCTACCTGTTGAATCCAAGTGGAGACTTTGTTAACACATAGGCTACATTTGAGGATTGGTTCAAGAACCAGAATGGATGGGAGGGTAAAATAGGATTTGTTCCTTCTCCAGAGGAGTGCATTTCTGCTCTCCAAAAGCATGACCTGTTTATCTATTTTGGACATGGAAGTGGAGAACAATATATTTCTAGAAGGAATATAAGAAGACTGGATCATTGTGTTACCGCAATTCTTATGGGATGCAGTAGTGGTAAGATTTCTTATAGAGGGTATTATGAACCTGTGGATATCTCGCTATCATATATAATCACTGGATGTCCTTCTATTATAGCCAACTTATGGGATGTGATAGTTGGTGATATTGATAGATTTAGTAGGATCTCATTGAATGGATGGATTGAATCAATGTCTAGTCATTGCAGTGAATTGGATATTCTTGCGAAATTTCAAAACCTCACAATATCTAGTGGCATCAAAGGCACCCAACACCTTACCTCAACCAATCATACCTGGAGGTTTTTTGAATTTGGGATCCTAATGTTACACAAGTTTGGTCATTTCAGTGTGCCAATAGACCACTCACTTGTGGGTAGATATTTACAAGTCTTGAAAAAGATCTGCCAATTTGAATGTAGTTACATCTATGAAGTAGATAATCAATCGAATGAGAGTCAAATCTAACCCAATATTTCTAGGCAGACAATTGAAGTTTTCTTTCAGATTCCATGGAGAAATATCAATAATCAAAGATGAAGTGGAAATTAGTTAGCATGTGTAATAGGTTTTCAAGGCCAAATATTAGGAAACAATTGAACTTATTCTAGCAATTCCAACAATTCTGGACACCTAGTAGCAAAAAATTGGCAATTACAGGATTTCTAGGAGCAATATCAGTAGTTAAAGGGAAACAAGTGTGTTGAGGAGGTAAATCCCCTCTGCGGACAGAGGTGATCCCTACTAGCCCAGCAGGGGTCTAGCAACAATCACGAAATGTTACAACGCAAGTTCCTAGTTACGAATGAAAAGACCAAAGATGGAGGCCTACCTGGAATCCAATGCTATGATCTGAAGAAGAGAGTGTTCCCGTTCCTCAACCTCGGCAGATCACGATCCTCCACGATCTCCGCGGATGGACACCTGCACATGCAAGAAACAAACAGATACAAGCATAAAATCCAGCATACACAACTAAATATCAGTCAGAAAGGATACTACTCATATTAACATAATCGAAAACAGAGTGGAACCATAATCATAATCATTCATTAAATAACGATTGAAAGAGATTACAACCAATGTTCTGACGTCGTGGTCTCCTTTCGAATGGGTCTCCGAGTCGTTCACGTCTCACAAAGCTCGCTAGGGAAAGGGAAAACCTCTCCGAATCTCTTGACAATAGTCTCCTTACTTGAGTTGGCCTTAAAGGGAAGAAAGAGGGCTCTTACAGCACAAAAGGCTCTTGGGAATTTGGAGATTCAAAGCTTAGGCACTTCCAAACTAGCTTGCCATGAAATTGAGCAGGCTTTTATAGATGGGGAAGGAGGGAGTTGGGATCCCTATTATTGTGGGATTGGCCCTATCAACAAGGAAGGTTCCATGGGAGGTGGCAAAACCACTTCCCTTCCATAGAACTCCCATGACAATGAACCTCCAAGGCAGATAGGCGATATGATTCATGTTTATCACAGGTTGTTGGCAGAAAGGAAAACTTCCTTCATCTTTATTTAAAAAACACTCTTTAAATTGGTTAGCGCGACTGCTGCTCTGGGATAGAGTGCCAGTTGGCGCGGCCTCTTTGTAGGATTTCCCCATTGGCGCGAGTGATGAACTGTCTACCCACGCCAATGCAAAAGGCGTTGTTTTTATGATTTTTTGCAAGGAGATGTCTTTAGGGAAATTGAAGCTCATGTTTAGAGGAATGCATTTATGATGATTTCAAGGCATGACAATGTTCACAAGTCACAAAATGGGTCCTCCATTGTGCGGGATGGGGAATGGTAGGGACGGTGACAAATTACTGTGTAACAGATGCCCCCTAAAGTATGAGGCCCGAGAGAGAGAGGGGTGAAATGCTTTACGAGAACATGTTCAACTAAAGGCCCGCCGTCGGAAAACCTGCGCAGAAAAATACAACTGATATCTCAAGTACATGATGTATGTGTGGTATGGGTGCAGCCATCCGAAACAGAGTACACTATAATCCGGATCCAGGGTATGGGCGTAGCCATCCAGCGAGGATCAAATAAATAGACTCAGGTATGGTCGCAGCCATCCAATCAATGAGTCATATACATAATGATAATAATCCACAATCGCAGCCTGGATTACAACAGACACAATCCAGGGTCTTGCGCTCCATCTCGACCCAAAAAAAGTACAAGTTCAAGCATGCGAATATGTGAGCTGAAGTCGAACATGCAAGAACATCGTCTGATTACCAGCCAATGATGAGAGCTGTTAACAGACGCGAGAGGAACCACCAATAATGACAATGGCCCTCAAGGTACTACAGGTACAATCTATGGCGTGTGAATCAATGAGCTGGTGTCGAACACCCGTAGAATCACTCAATCGGAGGCCAATGATGAAAACCTCACGTCGAATGCGACGAACCTGCCATTGAGGCATGCAGGCTCCAAGGTACCATAAAGGAGTCTCTAGATCAACTTCCTGGATAATGAGCTGAAGTCGACAGGAAGTGACCTTGATCGAAGGTGGGCCATAATGTTTCCCACATCATCGACACGAGACAGAGGAACATGATGTTTGTTGTGAATCAGGATCGTATGAGAATCAGAGGAAGGTTGATGTTTGCAGAGGCCAACTTCTCTTGAACATATAAACGGCACGACAGTGGACTTGGCAGTATTTGACATCAACGGATCAGAGGTCATGGTGACGAGGCAATGAGCAGATGAGAGGTCAAAAGGGATTATCCAAACCCATGGAGGCAAAGTGAAAAAACGAGATGAGATGTCCCCAACCCGACACGAATGCAGACAAGTGCCATGTTCAAGAGCGACATACTGCCGACGACAACGACAATGGTTCCATTTTTCCCCCACCATTTCTGGCGAGTACCCCAATTATTTTTGATAACAAGCTTGAAGTGGATAGCATATGCTTGTGATATAAGTCCGCCCTTCGGGCGAATCCATCCTAGTGCATTTAACGAGTCCTAGGAAGGAGAAACTCGGAGAACGTCATTTCGACGGAATCCAATGTCATCAGGGTTTAACGAGTCTGACAAAGGAAGAACTCGGCGTCTTTTCATGTTTAGAGAGTTTGAAAGGACAGCTGAAAAGAAAACTCCACAGGTCCCTTTTCGTAAATAGTTTCCCAGATCCGAAAAGGTAGAAAACAATATCCGGGAAAACCTCCTAGTCGCGATAGGCTAGGGTATTCCTTTTTCGTAATCAATCCATCCCAGCCCGAAAAAGGGTTAAACGTATACTGGGTGAATGTCGATTCGTGTCCATTTTAACGAGATCGAAATGACAAGGGCCTCGGCAATCTTTTCATGTTTAGAGAGTCAGAAAAGAGCTGAAAGATGACTCCAAAGTGACTTTTTCGTGTATTTACCGAGTCCGAAAAAGTATAAAATACAACTCGTCTTCATCGTCTAAAGTCGCAAAACCTGCTGCTGCACATACCAAGCAAGCGTAAAACCCATTTTCGACATAACATATTAAAATATTTGATAAAAATGACTTTTTACAACTCATTTTATGTCAAAAAGTTATAAATATGCCAAATTGGTAAAAATAAAATTACATTTACTATTTACCTTGGTAAAAAGAAACAGTGATCCATTTGGAGCAAAAAATTCTAACGGCGATTGCGACAGATCCGGTTGACCATTCAGTTTCTCGTCTGCTACAGGTAAGAGGCGCTCCCTTGCTCTACTTTTTTTATCCATTTTTTAATAGTTTTCCTTTGTAAATCAGTTCTCTAGGGCCACTTTTGAAATTTTAGGGCCGCGCTCATTGGCGCGGGTATCGGGCACGGACCCGCGCCAATGGTCTCTTTTATACAAAGGGCTCGCGCCACGTGGCGCGAATGTTCACAAAACAGCCACGCCAGTGGCCGAACCTAAAATTTCGCCTAAAAAATCGATATTTAAACCAAATTGCATGGAATTTGAGGCCTATCAGAGATCTAACTAAGGGTTTATGACCATATGAATGCAGGTAATCAAGCAAAATGGCGATTGAATGGAAAGAACGAGAGCATGGAGAAGAGGATGAAAAGGCCATCCAAAGTGAGGCTTGCATGAATGCCCTCAGAAACTGTGGGCTGAAGAAGTTCTTCCTCACACCCTTTCTACGAGCTCAGCCCGAGCTCCTCCAGTATTTGATCAGTATTTGGGATGAACATGAACAGGTGTTCAGGTGACGAGATCAGGTATTAGAGCTGGAGGTTTCTGATGTTTATTTTATCACCGGATTGTCCCGCAGAGGTCCGATCCCTGTCTTGACTGGAAGCAGACCATCTGGGGAGAAGATGGAAGAAGTGATGGCACGAGTGTGCCGAAAAGCACAAATGGGATCAGGAAGCAAGAAGGTGGATATCCACACTATCCCTGATATAGCATTGAGAGTTGTCCTACATACCATCACGTGGGCTGCAAGGTCACAGGCACCGCACGAGGCCACAAAGGCCCAACTCCTGCTGGCCTCAGAATGCATGAGTCCCTTACTGTTTGACTGGGCAACAACAGTAACAATAAATATGAAAAGGTAGCTCACAAAATGAAAACAAGGTAAACTGAAACAGTTTGGTTATGGTTCCATCCTGGTATCATTCATTCTGGAACGCTTACCAATCTTCCAGGGCCAAGGGGCCTCAGTGGCAGATCCGATACCACAAGAGCCAAGAATGGCTTGCTGGGCAGCATTAATGCCCAGAGCTGGAGGCGGCCAACAGATGTCCTAGAGGCCGGAGTTCTTTAGGTGGTTACGGCGCCAGCTGATTGTCGTGGAAGACTGGCCCTATGCAGGAAATGACTTCACCGGAGACCCATATCTCCCACTGCCAGAAGGAGATGACTAGGACGAGGAGTTGGGTAAGGCCTCATGTTTTTGATTTTTATGTTTTATGTTTTTTTTTTGTTAATACACATTTGTCCTAACACATTTTATATATGTATGCAGATGTGGGACCTGAGAGACCAGCTGGGATGTCTCCAATCTCACGGAGGACATAACTCGCCCCTGATCCTCAGGGAGAGGGTACCGGAGGAGAGGAGTTGATCCAGAATCTCGAGGGCATTTCCCGAGGGATCCCAGACTATGCTCTGCTGGCGGACGTACCGATGGCATACCAGCGTCACATGGTGGGAGTTCCAAGTCGGATCCACCGAATCCTGAGACGCTTAGTGCACGCAGTCACATGCTATCATGAGCACCATGCAGATTAGCTCTTAGGACTTATACCACACCTATTTTTTGAGAAACGTATCGTCTCCGGATGTACTTAAGATGATTATGTATATTTTTACTTTTATGTGACAGAATCTATGTAAACATTTCGATATCTATATATATGTGCATATCTATTTCTGGATGGATCTTTCTTTACATGTGATGATGATTTATAAATTGCGCAAATTTCTGTCTAATACCAAATTTGCTACTGCATCTGTTAATGTATTCAAATTCCTGGGTATATGATGATATGTAATGTAGTCAAAATTTATTTCCAGTAATCGAATACGTAGATACAGACGTAAGATGGACGGGTTCCTTACCGAATAGTGTCCGTTCAGTTGTAACACTACAAGTTGCGAATCTATATACACGAGCAATTCACGGATACCAAGGTTTACTGCCTCGGTTAATAATTCTAACACAGCACTATATTCCACGATGTTTTTCGTGGTACGTCCTAGACACACTCCTTGCGGGTCAATCAACTCACCAGCAGGATCATAGATTACCCAGGCTGCTGAAGACAGATTCCTGGTACTACGGGAGGCACCATCCGCGAAACCAACAAATGGATGAATATACATCTGCACAACCAGGAAGACCCGATCAACAGAAAGATGTTTACAAAGCACACCACACTATAGATGCACACAAATGAAAATGACACCTATGTACACACACCACACCAAGAAATCACTTCAGGCATAGTACTTTTTGAGGTACAACCCATTTCTGGGTTGCGCCAGCGGAACTCCTTCATAATCTATAAGCTCGTAGGCCCCGTTTTTCAAAACGCGTTTTACTATATAGGGCCCATGCCACATAGGCTGGAACTTACCGGCTCCAAGCTTGTCATGTGCTTGATCGTACAGGAGGACAAGGTCTCCTTCAATAAAGGAACGAGGAGAAACATATTGATCAAAATGAGTTTTGACCCTCTTCTTTTGTGCTTCGATAATTAAAGCAGCCAGACGACGGGTTTCATCTAACCGTTCCAGATACAGAAGACGTTCTTCCTCAGCAGAAGTATTAGGTAGAAGCTCCACAACTAATTTTAACGAAGGAATCTCGCATTCAACCGGAAGAGTTGCTTCCAGGCCATACACCAATTGAAATGGTGTGAACCCAGTTGCACTCTTTGCAGATGTTCGGTATGCCCAGAGAGCTGAGAACAATTGGAGATGCCAATTGGATTTGTGAATACCAACTATTCGCTGAAGCATAGTGACCAAAACTTTGTTCACTGCTTCAACCTGACCATTCGCTTGAGGGTAATATGGTGTCGAGCTGTCGTGACGCAAGCCCAACGTTGAAGTCAGCTCCGCCATCATATAATCTCGGAAGTGAGTACCGTGATCAGTGACGATGGCTTAAGGAACCCCGAATCGTGCAATAACGTGGTTGAATATAAATTGAGCAGCCGTTTTCCCGTCAGTAGCTAGTGTAGGCATCGCCTCGGCCCACTTGGTGAAGTAGTCGACGACGACAATGATATACGCATGCCCCCTGGCCGAGTGAGGGTTACACGTCATAAAATCCATGCCCCATTTCGCAAAAGGGCCGACGGTAATAACAGGATGCAATGGTAAAGGCGGCGCGCGCATCTTGCGCTGAAATATCTGGCATGCATGACATTTACGGACTGCAGTGATACAGTCTTTGAATGTGGAAGGCCAGAAATATCCTGCTCGCAGAATCTTCTGGGCAGTAGCATACCCGGACAGATGTCCACCACAGGCACCACTGTGGCAGTCATTTAGGACCTTCTCAGCCTCTTCCAAGGTTAGGCATCGCCGGAGCACCGAATCTACTCCAACACGATATAAGGTATCTCCTACTATATGGTAGGGTTGGGACTGGTGCCGAATCCGACGGCGGGCAGCTTTATCCAACTCAGACCGAAATGTCGAGGTCTGAAGATACACTATTATGTCACCATACCAAGGGTCACGAGTACTGATGAGGAAAATCGTTTCGTCCGATATATGGTCTTCAGAGTGTGAGGGAGCAGAGTCTGTAGGGAGAGAACATATCAAATCCACGAAGACCAGTGATTTAGTTGACTTAGCAGTAGTGAACTCCAAGTCAAATTCCTACAGGATCACAATCCATTTGGAGTACTTGCCCCCCAGTAATTGTCTAGAAAGAATATACGTCATAGGGTTGCAGTCTGAAGCCACTGTTATTGTACGCAAAAGGATGTAATGGCGAAAGCGTTGTACCGCGTGTACTGCTGCTAATGCCAACTTCTCGACATGTGCATAACGCGTTTCCGGGTCGAGAAGGTTCCGTGACAGGTAATAAACAACATGTTCATCACCGTGATCGTCATCCTGCACCAAGACCATGGCTATGGTGCTAAATGCGGCGGCTAGATATAAAGTGAAGTCGCGGTGGTAGTCCGGAGGACGAAGCAACAGAGAATTGAAAAGCAACGTCTTCAGCTTCTCAAAGGATTCCTGAGAAATTTCATCCCAATGAAAGGGAACGTTCTACTTTAACAAACGAGTGAATCCTTTGGCCACCTCGGCATAATTCGGGATAAAGCGCCGAAGAAAATTCGCTTTCCCTTGCAGACTCTGTAACTGATACAGGGAGGAGGGTGATGGGAGATTTACGATGGCCTCGACCTTTAAAGGGTCAAGGCGAATTCCGTCTTTCGAGACGATGAATCCTAAAAGACGGCCAGAATCAACGCAGAAGACGCATTTATGAGGATTGAGCCTAATATTGTAGTGCCTGCAACGAAGAAAGATCTAGCGGAGATGCTCAGGATGGTCCTCTCACTTACCCGAATGGGCTGTCAAGTTGTCCAGATAAGGCTGAATGATATGGTAAATGTCATGAAAAGCGTAGGACATCGCACGCTGAAAAGTGGCTCCAACGTTCTTCAAGCCGAACGGGAGTTTTTTATACGCGAAAGTACCCCACGGACAGATGAATGTGGTCTTGTGTTGATCCTCAGGTGCAATATTGATTTGGTTATATCCTGAGAAACCGTCCATTAAGGAATAGATCTCACTCCCGGCACATTCGTCAATGATCTGGTCTATAAACGGAGTGGGATAATTATCCTTTGGACAGGCGCGATTGATGTCGAGATAATCCACACAGACTCTAATCGTACCCTGCTTTTTATCGACAGGGACAATATTAGACACCCATTCTGTGAGGGGGATGGGATAAATGAAACCCGCGTTCAGAAGTTTTTCAATTTCTGCCTTGATGGCGGCGACTTTTCGAGGATGCATGGGGCGTAAGCGTTGGCGCACGGGTTTCACACCTGGATAGGTTGGAATCTCATGCACTACAATACTGGGATCAATCCCTGGCATTTCCTCGTAAGACCATGCGAAAACATCTCTGAATTCTTTGAAAAGCTTAGTATATACTTGAATCTCATCGGGAGAACAAGTCACACCCACGTGAATATTCTCAACGATCCCCGATTTAATGGAGATGTTGATTGGAATAGTTTGAGTAATGTTACTCAGGTTACCCTCAGAAAAAACCTCGTGCGTCAAGATGGGTGTTTGAAGAGGAGGGGAAGGAACCTGAGTAGCATAACGCTCCAGAAAATCAGTCATTGCCCCCAAGCTAGGCATAAACGAGGAGCGATGATGTCGATTGCCCCAAGGCAGCTCCTCAAGAGACATAGTTTCAATGATAGCCTCATCAGAAGGAAAAGTCTCTCTGAGAGGATCAGGTGAATCAGCCTAACCAAGTCAGGGGGATTGAGAGTAGATGTCGAGAGCCATGCTCAAAGGAGCATGCTGAGGAGGTGGAGGGTCCGATGCAGCAACAATATCACAGTAGTTGATCTCTACTGGCGTTAAAGGCATGGATTCTCCAAACTCATATACCTGCTCAGGTGTAGGAATGAGCCAGGGGTCATCGGACTTGGACAACATGTTGGCTTGAGCGGTATGCGGTGGCGGTGCGGGAAAGATACCCATGAGGACTGGGTCTTTGAAGAGACCAGGTCCTACACTGTCCGGGGGATTCGGAATTTGATCCACGTATGGCACGTTGTTATCAGAGTTAGAGGTGAAAAATGACAACTGATCCACTGTGATAATCTTTCCCTCATGAGGGAACTTAATGAATCGAAAGACGATGGACGGCACGCAGAGCATGGCATGGGTCGAGCTGCGGCCAAGAAGTATGTTGTAGTTGAGTTTAGCGTCAACGAATTCCACTTCTACGTTGACAGTTTTTCCCTGTAATGTGATCGCTAGACTCTCGAGAATGCCCAGGGGTTTAGATTCTCGACCATCAAATGCCTCAAGGGCATTGGGAGATGACGACAGGGCTGGAGAGTCGATGGCCTTCCAGCAAGCGGAGGACATAACGCAGGTAGATGCACCCTTGTCCACGATGGCCCTATGAATGTTCAGACCATTAATCCCGACTTGAATAACCAGAGCAATTTGATGTGGAAGCCGGGGAGTGAAATTCTCCAAATCGAAGGTGAGAAGACTCGAGTCGGCGGGATCAATGCCCCCGATCGTAGACAGTAAAGCCTTCCGTTGCGAAGGACAACTTTGAAGAACTTCTAGCGCAGACATGGCAAACGGCGCTTGTGCCAAATCCTCAACAATGCTGTAATGTTGAGCGGCACGAGCATTTGTATTATAAGAAGATCTTTGAAGAACACCTTTGGGAGGTGGCTTCACAATGGGTTCAAGAGAAGGCTTCTCAATTTCCAACAGACCGGAGACAGGTGGGGGAGGCGGCCCATCCGCAACTGCCTTCCTGGGTGCCTGCCACAGTTCATTGTAATCCTTTGACCACGTAGCGACACAGATAGGTGCAACACTCTTCACCATGAAAACCTGAGACCCAAACGGTGCAGATGGTGACGGCTGTTCGACCATCTGGGTCTGCTGAGAGGGAAATGGCTCTTTTAACACAGCCGGAGTCCCTTTTGGGCCTTTAAGAAGTTGACTAACCTTGGATCGTCACGGACAATCCTTAGTATAATGGTCCCCTTCACAGATGAGGCAAGGGTACTTCGGTTTACGCTGGGAGCCAACCTCAGTACGAGATTTAGATTCTAGTTTCGGGGCATCAGATTTAGATTTGCCTTTGCCCTTCTTCTTCCCCTTGGAGGATTTGTCCGCAGGATTGGCCTGAACGACATTCACCTCCGCGGTTTTACCAGAATCGGATGAGGCGGGATTAGCAGAGGTATTGTTGGAAGAATTAGCCTTCTGCTTCCCATTCGAAGACTTCTTCGAATTTTGAGAGACAGAACCAATGACACCATCCACCGCAGGGGTGGGCGGAGCCTTAGTGGTTCCGGGCCGTGGAGCATCAGTCAAGATGTCATAAAGCGTGCCAGACTGTGAATAGACAAGATCCAGGTACTGGGCACGCGCGATGGCTTGTTCCTCTGTCACGCACGCTCCCATCGCGATATCCTGAGCGATTTTATTCACAAAGGAGGTGGTGAACCAGTGAGTCAATATCTGATCAGGTATGTGAAACTTGATCAGTCTACGATGGTGCCGCCACTCATGAATGTGATCTGAGATGTGAGTGGCTTTATCCTGCTTCAGGGAAGTCAAGAGGTGCGTCCCGGCTTCATACCGAACCGGTAACTGGAAATGCGTGAGGAAAGCCATGGCTAAAGAGTTTAAATCTTGAAAAATGCCACAGGATAACTCTATGTACCACTTAGCAGCAGCTCCAGTTAAAGTACGCTGGAAGAGGCGCAGGCGAATCGAATCGTCGACCCAAGAGTTAGACAAACACCAAAGATGATACGTCATCACATGCGCCTGGGGGTCCTCCCCAGCTTTTCCCTCAAACTTGGGGCAATCACCTGGTATCTTGGTGGGAACCGGAGGCCAATACGGATTATGTAAAATCGGATCATTGGTCAACTTTGAAACATCCGGCAGTTCCAAGGTAGCCAGGAACGGCAATGGAGGATTAACTGCCATGCCAGGCCCAGGATGAGGTCTGGCACCCATACTCCACGATGGTTGTGAATATCCTTGCCCCCACGGGTTCTGTCCCACAGGATTCTGACCGTAGGGGGCGTAGGTCGTATAACCAGACTGATTTGGATGCTGGTAACCATAGTGTGGGGCTTGATAACCAGGGTACGGACCCTGATTATGCGTCGGCCCTGTATAAGCAGCGTTTGGATTTGGCTGTTGAGTGTAGGTAAAACTAGGTGGAGGAGGATAATACTGAGAGCCTCTGGGGTGGTTATAGTTCGGTTGAGACTAACCATGAGGATAATAACCACCCTGAGGATGAGTAGGCTGCTGAAAAGTGGAACCCTGCGGAGCCTGATAAGTAGGGCGCAGCTGTTGATTTGGCTGTGGCATTGAATGAACCGGCTGTTGTGCAAGGTTAATGGAATGAGCGGGCTGCCCTGAATGAACAGGTTGACCCGACTGAGAGGGCTGACCTGAGTGAACAGGTTGACCCGGGTGTGAGGGCTGACCTGAATGACCAGGTTGACCCGGATAGACATGCGGCGCCGGTTGCGTAGGTTGACCTGGTTGTAAGTGAGCCCCAGGTTGTACTGGATGGGCTGGCTGGCCTGGAGGCGGGACACCGGGTTGTACCGGATGACCCTGTTGGCCCGGCGGTGGAACAGGACTAGGTGCTTGCTGGAAACCGGTTTGACCTGAAGTAGAACCACAGGATGGTCCCGGCTGATATGCAACGTTAGAAACAACAGGATACTGCGGTTGCATCGGTAAAGAAGGCTGGATTTGCCCCCCAGGACCATAGACTGGTCCCGGTTGATACCCCGGCTGAGGCTGAACAAGTTGACCAGAAGGGCTATAATACTGTCCTTGTGGACCGTATGATGGCCCTTGTTGGCCGACAGGATAGCCTTGAATGGGCTGCCCCTGTGGATCATAAAGATAGCCAGGTTGGCCCGTAGGTTGGCCTTGGAAAGGCTGTCCTTGTGGGTTATAAGCCTGGTTATACGGTAAACCTTGAGCATAGAGATAAGCCTCAGGAGCAGGTAGACGCAAAATCTCCCCGTGCTCGTCATACTGACCTGGGAAAGCATACACGGGAGTACCATCCTGTGCATAGTGCGAAAAGTAAGATCGGTAGGGATCTTGGGAGGACGGTCCAACCTCGGCGTTCGGCTGTTGCAAAGACAACCGATACTCCTCCAGAGAGATGTTCTTCGGTATAGCAGTGGCTAGATAGACATCTTCAGGAGTTGGCCCAGCCCTAGTAGCAGATGCTGAGACAACAGGAGAAGAAGTGGCCACACAAACAGTGGGCCGAACGGGAACAGAAGTGACGGGCATCTGAGGAGACACCCCGGGTGTAGTAGCAGCTGGCCTCGAAGCAGGAGATGATATTCCCATAGAGGCTGCAGCGGAAATGATCTGACCCAGAGATCTGTATCCCTGTGGTAAAGAAGGACTGGTTGTTGACATGGCAGCCAGCTCAGAGTTGTCTCCCTCAAATAATCTTCGTGGGAAGAGCTGATAGTCTTCACCAGACGTTGGGATTTCCTCACCAGAATCACTCATGGTTGATCCTGCCGTTAAATCACGCAAAAGACGGCGAGGACTAGGAGAAAATACAGCAGCAACAAAAGGCGAACCCGAGGTAAGAGAAAGGAAATCATCTCCTAATCTCAATTCAGACACAGGGTCCGAAAAGGGCCAATTGAACTCAACTGGTCCTCCAAAGGGTTGCTCAGCAAGAACCGGTCCCCCATCAGGAAACTCAGAAACAACAGGCTACTGCGGTTCGACAGAGGATTGGGAAGCCTCTGAAGAATCGTCCGTGTAAGGACTACCAGTAGACGAAACCGAGGGTTCTGCCACTGTGGCAAACGACAAGAGAAGAAAGAACCAACACACACACGGGCTGAAAAAGAGTCAAGGCACACGATCAAACGGTCAACAAGAAATATCTAAGCGGGCGTGTAATCGTGGGTGATTAATTTTTACCACATTTAAAAGTAAGAAACTCTACCGTTTCATGTTTTAAGAGTCGAGAAACGATAGAAAGATGACTCTATCTCTTTCATATTTGATACAAGCGTGAAAGGACAAGCGCTTGACGGTCTTTTCAAATTTAGGGAGTCAAAAAAGACCAAATGACTGCTTAGGAAAAACTAGGCACAAAGGGTGTACCAAATATCCGTGAACTGCAATATACACCTTGGTTTCAATAATGAAATAGAAATCGACCAAGGACTTTCCGTACGTGCAGGCAATCTCCCCGAATGCTGTGTTCGGTGTATCACGGGTATAGGGCGGCAGACTCGGCTTCCTGTGGATAAAGGATTGAAAACCTAGAGGGGTCTCCCTTTATATATGCAACGGTACGGGGAGCACAAGTCCGTACTAGCGCTGTCTAAATCCAAAAGGCGAACGACAACTGCTAGGTTTAAAGACGCCGGAACACGTCTCTAGCCTAGACCTCTAAATATGTTTCGTTAGATTTCAATGCTGCCTTAGGTTAATTGGATAGATTTTAAAGTTTATCTTCAATTAAGTTTCAATTTTCAGGCCCTATCGTATGTAATGTCTTAAAAGACTCTTAAATGCAAAGCTACATGCCACAGTCCAACATTTCGTTCGATGAAAACTAGTTACAGAAGAGTTGAGAGCTTTACACAAAAAAAATGATTCGGAAGACAAACAATGAGACCTCTAATGCAACTAATGAAATTGAAAGCTTTCCATTCAAATCACTAATCACTAGTAAAATCGAAAAATTTCAATTTGCACTAATTCAACCAAAAGCACAAGAGATTTTTTTTTGTAATTTTCAACGTTTGATAGCTAATATGCACTAAACAAACCGAAAACAAACGGAAAAACTTGAGAAACGATATTGAGAGAGCAAAATAAGCAAATTTCACTCAACAACACAAGCAATCAGATCCCAAATCGACCAAAGTCTCTCAAAACCGAGAAAAGACTCAAAGGCTCCAATGGACCGTGTGATCTAGGCCCAAAGCAAGACCAAACGAAATTTGAATGAAGGAATGAGAAATCACCCAAAAATCGCAACAAAACAATGAACAACTACTAAGAGGATGCAGAGGAGCAATCAGAAAGTCGACTGGACAAACGAAACACCGAAACTCCCAAGGAGGGCTCGATACACTAAGCCACTAGATGCCCTAGGGCTCAAAACGTGAAATCGATAGATAAAAGCAAACAACCAAAGGACGGAGGCGAATTCCCAGTCAAACAGGACTCCAACACACTCACGTAGTCGAAAAATCAAGAAGAAAAGCACTGACCAGACCCAGAGAGCTCAAAACTGAGCAAACCCAAAAACCTTACAAGAGTGGCACGACTGTAAGGCTGCAACTAGCACCAGAAAGAAATTGGCGCGGGCTAAACAAAAGCAACATGCGCCAATTGGCGCAACTGTCGAGCTAAAAAGCACGCCAGTCGAGTTTCTCAGCCAAAAACAAAAAAGAACTACTCTAGAAGCAGATCAATGTATACTAAGCAAACCAAGAAGCAAAAATAGCAAAATAACCCAACCCAGAAGGCTCATCAAGCAAGGAAAATCATAAAATAATCAAAACGAGACAATCTAAACGAGGCAGTGAAATCTAGACGGTCCCCAGGATGGTCGCCAAATTGTTGAGGAGGTAAATCCCCTCTGCGGACAGAGGCGATCCCTACTAGCCCAGCAGGGGTCTAGCAACAATCACAAAATGTTACAACGCAAGTTCCTAGTTACGAATGAAAAGACCAAAGATGGAGGCCTACCTAGAATCCAATGCTACGATCTGAAGAAGAGAGCGTTCCCGTTCCTCAGCCTCGGCAGATCACGATCCTCCACGATCTCCGTGGATGGACACCTGCACATGCAAGAAACAAACAGATACAAGCATAAAATCCAGCATACGCAACTAAATATCAGTCAGAAAGGATACTACTCATATTAACATAATCGAAAATAGAGTGGAACCATAATCATAATCATTCATTAAATAACGATCGAAAGAGATTACAACCAATGTTCTGACGTCGTGGTCTCCTTTGGATGGGTCTCCAGTCGTTCACGTCTCACAAAGCTCGCCAGGGAAAAGGCAAACCTCTCCAGAGTCTCTCGACAATAGTCTCCTTACTTGAGTTGGCCTTAAGGGAAGAAAGAGGGCTCTTACAGCACAAAAGGCTCTTGGGAATTTGGAGATTCAAAGCTTAGGCACTTCAAGACTAGCTTGCCATGGAATTGAGCAGGCTTTTATAGATGGGGAAGGAGGGAGTTGGGATCCCTATTATTGTGGAATTGGCCCTATCAACAAGGAAGGTTCCATGGGAGGTGGCAAACCACTTCCCTTCCATAGAACTCCCGCAGCCAAACCTCCCAACTCAAGATAGGCAATGGTTTCTGAGTTTGTTGAAACACAACTTCCGCCATCTTTATTTAAAAAAACACTCCTTAAATTGGCTGGCGTGACTACTGCTCTGGGACAGAGCGCCAGTGGGCGCGGCCTCTTTGCAGGATTTTCCCCATTGGCGCGAGTGATGAACTGTCTGCCCGCGCCAATGCAAAAAGAGATGTTTTTCATGATTTTTGCAAGGAGATGTCTTAAGGGAAATTGAAGCTCATGCTTAGAGGAATGCATTGATGATGTTTTCAAGGCATGACAATGTTCACAGGTCACAAAATGGGTCCTCCATTGTGTGGGACGGGGAATGGTAGGGACGGTGACAAATTACTGTATAACAAAGTGGAAAATGACAAATATTCCAGCAGTGGAGCAGATTTCATTCATTTTTCCAGGAAGACCATTCTAATTTAAAAAATCTCAATTATTCGAGACTTTTTTCAATTATTCTTACTATTGATTTCTTAATTATTATTCGATTTTGTTGGAGGATTTTATTTTTAAAGTTTGTGAAAGAAATTTTATTAAAAATAGGCCTTATAATTAACCTATTTATTGAGCAGTATGTAATAGAATAGAGAGGATTTTTTTATCATTATGGTAACAAATTTTTGGGCTTGGACCTTGTAAATACTTTCTAAAGGAATATATAAAATGTCAAGTTTTCAGTTTCAGAGATTCATGTGTAGGCTTCTTGATGGTTAGTGTTTTCCATATTAAGTGTTTCTATAAGTTTTCTATCGTGTTAATTTCTTATTTTATTGGATAAGAGTAAATGATTTAGAATTCTTATGTTTAAGCTCTATTTCATAATATTCAAGCAACCAACTTGCTTCCTCTTTTTCTAGACATAATTCACATTTGTATGCTCTATTTAGACACATTCTCAGTTCTTCTTTCTATTAGTTTTACATCCTGTGAATTTCTTCTTTGATTGGATATGATTAAATGATTTAGAATTATTATGTTTAAGCTCTATTTATAATATTCAAGCAACCAGTGTGTTTCCTTTTTTTCTAGAAATAATTATTCTTTGTATGCTCTGTTTTGACAAATTACCAGTTTTTCTTTCACCCTCTTTAAAATTGATGTCCTAGTCAAAGGTTTGATATCTTTCCTTTGTATACGTAACTTCATGATGCATTTAAAAATTCCTTCATGAGAGATATATTGACTCCATTTCCCAATGTATCTTTCCCTTCTATTCCCCTTCAACCTTCAAACCAATTCATTTTCCTATTTCTCTTAATAACTATCCTAATATCAAATCTTAGTGTATTTTAGTTAGAGAGATCCCTCTTTAAAGCTAGAAGGGCTAGATCCCATATTTGCAAGTGGTTTTGTGGTTACCTTAGCAATTTCCTCCTTAGCCTAGGAAAATCACGAAGTGATAAAAACTAGAACCAAATGGTCACAATGCTATCAAGACACATGCACAACAACCACCAATAGTAATCAATCTCAATGAATTTACAAAGAAACTCAATTTCTTGACTATTAAATCTATACTAACTTTAACATTCTTAACTTTCAAATCTACAAAACATGTAAAGCCACGAGGTATTCAAACTTTTCAAGATTCTTAAAGAAATATTTTACAAAAAAAGTCTTGGGAGCGAAGCATTCCCAGGGACATTCTATACACATATATTTATATTATATATATAATAATGCATATATTTTAAATTAAAATGGGCTTGTACAATAGGACCTAACTCATTGGTAAAACAAGGGTGGTAATATTCCCCCCACCCCACCCACCCTAATTACCAAAAAACGAAAAAAGAAAAAAAGAAAAACATGTTAGCCCCTTATAATCCACCATGGTTGTGCAAATGGAATGAATATTATGATAAATAGAGTTCCTAGTGTTAGTGCCAACACCTTCAAAAAAATGTATAGAATGCCAAATTAGTTTTGGAGAATTTAGACTTTAATGCTAATAATAGGAAATACGATATTATTAAGAGATTAGAAATGTGATTCATAGTAGATTAAAACATCAAGGATTTAATATAAGTCTCAAGAATTTGTAACCAGTGGTAAAATATTTAGAAGTTACAAAGTCAAAAGAAATAGCATGAGGTAGAATAGGAAATGAAATTGAACCAAATAAAATAATCCATCTAGCAATTACAAAAGTTATGAACCATATTGGAAGGTGTAGAATATGAAACGTAATAGGCCATCATCACCAAAGAGTTGTAGCATGTATAGAATAATTTTTACAAGATATGCCATGTGCCTAATTTATAAAATAGATACTGGAAACTGAAAAAAAAAATAGAGCTGAAGTCTATGAAAAGTAATGAAATAAAAAATAAAACAAAAACAAAAACAATTCTACTATCTATTCTTGATTTTTATTGTTGTTGGTATCAGAGTGCGAATAAACTATTAAAACCTTTTTCCACATTAATTTATCAATCTAGGTGCTTACATTATTTCAAGGTAACGCGCAAGTTATATGCAGGAGCAATGACAAAATCCAATACTAATCACAAATTTAACAACTAAAATTAACAAGAACTACTTTGACAATAATTAAAGATAAATTGCAGAATTATAAAAGCATTCACAACAATTGAAGAAACATACCTTAACAACAACTAAAATACTCAAACATAAATGCAAAAACAACACACATAGATAACGTAGCACTTGATCAGAAGAGTGGGCCCAACTCTCTGACCAGGGCTGTGACAGATCCACAGCTTACAGGTAGAACAAAAAAATGGCTTGCATTCAATTAATTAATAGTCTTCTGTTAAAAACTTTATCACTTGCATGCTAACCCGATTCACAGCCTTGGGACCCTTCTTATACAATTGTTCAGAAAATCTTCTTCCCAATCTGGCAACTAATATCTAAAAATATACAATTGTTACAACGACCAAACTAGTTATCAAGAGAAAACCAAGAAAGGTTTGAAATAGATCTGGAGTAGGTTTGGAATCTGTTATGCTATTACAACATATCAAAATGGCTGAGAACTCAGAGTTCCTCCTATGACTTGCAGATGTGATCCTTTGACTTCCGGATTTGTGGAAATAACAGAATTAGTGCTCGCATAGGCAAAATCCCCATGAATATTATTTCATTAATCAAACATTCTAGAGAAGACAGTGGAAGGGGGTTTAACTTGTGAGTTTTATAGAATTTAACAAATATTAATGATACAAAAAAGTGAAAGAGTGGGTGAAAATGGAAGAGAAAAGTATGCAGATTTGGTACCCAACATCTCCCCCCAACTGGTCTATCCGCATGTCCTCATGCAGCTCGTTGTCTTTTCAGGTCTGGGTTGAACTGACTGTGGTTGGCATGAAACTGAGCGAGGTCATATTCTGTGGCCATCTCTATTCCAGGGGGTTTATACCCTTCTGTTAGGACGATATCCTTCCACCAATATTCACTTACAGTGTATGATGGAGTATATTGATCTATTGGCAACCAAATGAGGGGGAAATGAAACCTTAGACCGATCCACTAGACCCCACAAGTCTTAATACATGTAACAAAACGAGGCACTCTTTTTAAGGCCTGTGCAAAATTGGGTGCTCCAAAAGGTTCCCGGTTTCTGACAGCTAATGATGAAAACATCCATCTCCTTTGACAACTGTCAAGCACTTCATTCTAAAAATAAAATACCTATCTAATAGAGAGGCCAACACACCACTTCTGTGTTGCCAGCATATGTTCCTTATGTCCCTCAATCTGTAAAAAGGTAGACTGCTTTTTATAAATATTCACTGCCTGACCATGCTCCCTCCTTATCATCAGTGGCCTTATAACTTGATTTTATTCAAAAGTATCAATAGCCTTCCTCTATTTAACCTATTTGATAATGTAGGAGGTGAAGTCTCTCAGGTGAATATCCCCCACAAATGGGACAATATTGAAGGTCTGATCATCCTTCAAGAAATAGTTATGCATGTAAAGTTTGCACATCAAGTGCTGACCCACAACATCATGAATTTTAAAAATATGAAGGAACTGTATCGGATCTTCAATCTCATGGCTGATTTCCTTATAAATACTTTCCAGGTAGAAGAAAAGGAACTGATCATGAAGAAACAAAGCATAACTATGGGCAGGAGGTCTACAGGCCATTACCTGCTGCGCCAAGGTAAACATATTTTCTTTATCTGCTTTCAACACTTGCACCTGTTCCTCTAATTCCTCCATCTTACCCTGATGTTTCACTTGTATCCATCATGCTTTGTCTAACTGGTCTATATACCTAGTAATAATCCCAGCAGCCTGCTCCTAAACCCTCTTTGTCTCCTTCCTACGTTCATTTGCGGCAGATTTCCATTTCTGAATTTCGGTAGCCAGGGAGAATTCTCAGGTTTCAAACATATGTTCAATAGGTCTAGTTTGTGTGGCAGCAGAGGAAACCTCAACCTTGGGTTTCACAGCCTTCCATTTATCTTTTTTTTACTTTTTTCTTCAATCGAGATACTTTCTTTCTCAGTTTTCGAACTTCCTTCTTCAGTCCCATGGTCTCGTTAAACTAAAACTGATACCTTCTTTTGAGAGGTGGTCTCCTGTTTTCACATTGTTCTATCCATTCTTGCTTGATATTGAATTCATCTTCCAGCCCTGTAGCAGGTTCATAAGGCAATGGGCTGCTGTTAACGGCACCAACTGGCTTCTCTGCCAGGTCTTCTTTACCCTGTTCCCTTTCTTCAGGAGCACTTTCCTCTTATTCTTTCCTTAATTCAATAATTATGTCACCTAGTCAGTGTCTTCATCGACCATTCTCTGTTCCAGGGTTTCTACGAAATTCCCTTATTCATTTTGAGCTTCAAGATACGCCTGCTGAGAATCAGTAAGTGATGGACCGACACCGGCCATACCCTTCCTTGAATTGACGAACTTCAATATTGGCGGAACAACAATCTCTTTTATTAAATGTTGGGGAGAATGAAACCCCCTTGCTCCTCTTGGCATCATAGTCTGAAAAGGAGAATGTAGAATATATTTTACCTGATCTATGCTAGTCTTGTCTGCCACCTCTGATTCCTTTTCTCCATCACCTTCATCTCTTAATTGGGTCGAGCCTCCTTCATGCATTGCTTCTTTGTCTGTGGTCGACACTAGTTCTTGTGGAGCAGTGTCAACCTCAAGGGTCGTTCCTTCCATGTTTTCCTGTCCTGACTGAGTCGGGGGTGGTTCTTGTGTAACAACCATACCTATTTCAATATCCAAATCCGTTTGGGAAGGTGATGATGTTTCTTGCATAACAACATCACTTGCTAGCCCTCTGGCTGGTGTTCCTTCTCCTTGTGCTTCATTAATGAAAGTCGATTTCTATGGGACGGTATCAACTTCATCCCCTATCTCCATGATTCCTTCATCAATAGGTTCCACAGGCGAGGCTGGTACTTGTGTGACAACCTCAACTGTATCACCAATTGTTTCTTCCATTTCCATTTCTTCCGGTTCTTCCTCTTCTTCCTCCATTTCCTTCAGCTCTTCCTCTTCTGCTGAATTAACCGGAGGTGCTGGTTCTTATTCCATTTCCTTTGGTTCTTCTTCTTCTGGTGAATTAGACAGAGGTGTTGGTTCTTCCTCCATTTCCTCTGACTCTTCTTCTTTTGCTAAATTAGTAGGAGGTGTTGGTTTTTTCTCCATTTCCTACGACTCTTCCTCTTTTGCTGAATTAACCGGAGGTGCTGGTTCTTCCTCCATTTCCTTCGGCTCTTCCTCTTATACTAAATTAACCAGAGGTGTTGGTTCTTCTTCCATTTCCTTTGGCTCTTCTTCCACTGCTAAGTCAACCAGAGGTGCTGGTTCTTCCTCCCTGGTAGTGATGACAGCTGCTACTTTCTCTTCCGATAGTTCACAGAGCTCTGCCCAGGGAACTTGGAATTGGGCCATTGCATGCATAACCAACAAATGAACCAGTCTGTGATTGGTGAGGATTTCTAGCACCTAGCACGAACGCTGAGTGGACTGCGCCATAAGTTGGAGATGTTTCAATAAAAATAAAGGCATGTTTAAAGAGTGAACCTGTGCCTACGGGAATTGAAGGTGACTCGAGATTTTGAAATGGTACCTAAAAAAAATTGTAGACCATCCTTCATAGGTTATATATTTCATCACAAATCCTGCTACCTCATTCCATGGATACGGTAAATATTTACGGTCATACCCTCTCCCATACTGGACAATGCTTTCTCCTACCTGCAAAAACAGTTCAGGAAACTCCAGTAGGGGAATCCTCTGAAAAAACCACTATTGTCCTTGTTGTGTTAGCCCACTAACTTCTGCAATGGCTTCTTCTGTGATGGGAATTTCTACTCCTCTGACCCAAGAGAGATTCCCCAAAAAAATTAGTGCAAAATCTGTTGTGATTCCATTGTCGAATCCATGCAATCTATTAAAATAGATATCCCATCCTGCATTGATGAAAACTTACCACACATCTGCATTGCTATGAACCAAAATTGTATCTTCAAGTTCATGCCGCACAACCAGTCCGCCCATATTATAGAGACTGTAACAACACTCTGGATGCAGCAGGCCGTTGGAAGGAGTGACAGCTACCAATTTCGGCAAAAACAACATGGTGAAAAATGAAATGGAATAACGGTAAATATGGCAGGTGATTTCTCGGGAAACGAAGAAAATCATGGCAGATTATGGTAAGTGCGATGAATGAGATGGTAACTATTTCCCATGAGTTGGAAAGGGCTGATCGTTTGGAAACATGTGCATGTTGCTAATCCTAATACATGTTAATGATTATACGAAATACGGTGAAGATCGTGGAGCGTACCAATAGCATGAGGTTTTAATAATGACTTTGGAATAATCATTAGTGTGGTTTAATTATGTCTTCGTTTAGTTATGAGAGCACCCCCACACCCCCAACTTAAAAATAGTGGTCCATGGCGTGAACGTCTTATCCATGGAATATTTAATTAAATCCATAAGAGTCAAATGGAGACGTACCTGGTGACCTACCTGAGGGAAGTCACAGTTGACAGAATAAAGGCGAAGTAATGATGCTGACAGAGTAGCAACACCAAGGAGTAGCAGCATTGCGGAGTAACAACATTGCGAAGTAGCAGCATCTGATGAGTGACAACATCACAGAGTAGCAACATTCGAGGAGTAACAACATCCCGAGTTGCAGTATCCAAGGAGTAACAACATCACAAAGTAGTAGCATCTAAACTAACAACACCCAAGGATTAACAACATCCAATACTTAGGAAGTTTCCAACTTTGCAACATTTCACCTCAGTAGTAGCTCCTGCAAAAATACAACAAGTGAATAGTAACAATATTTATTATATATATATATTTTTTATTTATTTTTATTTTTAGAACAAGGATGCAAAGGAGGACTTCTTTGCACCGATAACCTTCAGACCAGATTTCTCAGAGAGATGTTTAATGAAGGCATCCTTAGAGGCTAGATGGTGGTACAGTCTTAGGTGGTGTCCAGTTGCTATGAAAGAGGCATGTGTATCGTCAATTGTGATCAGTCTGATTGTTCCATTATCAAATACATCATCTACTTCGTAAGGCCCCATCTAGCGAGTGCAAATATTTCCTTAAAATCCTTAAAATGGGAGTCATAAAGTAATTCCCAATCTCCTCTATCAAACACCTTGCTTTTGATAAACTTATCGTGCCATTTCATCCTCTGCTACTGAATAGCAGTAATCCTCTAGACAACCATCAAACATATTTCATCTAATTCATTAAGCTGATCCAGCCGGTGTTTTTGGGCATCTGACAGGTCCAAAACTACTTCAAGAATTTTTCTAAGCATATTGATCTCAATTCTATTGGGAACAAAGGGGATTTCTCATAAACCAAATCAAATGGTGAAAACCTAGTTGTGTTCCGCCATGTTTTTCTGTATGCCCAAAGAGCTTAAGGCAACTTTTGAGCCCAGTCTCGACGATGGTGTGCCACAATCTTTGTCAAGATATTTTCCAATACATTGTTTGTGCTTTCCACTTGTCGATTCGCTTGGGGGTGGTATGGATATTTCACCCTGTGCTTGACCCCGTATTTTTGCATAAGCCTCGGTATCATGTGTGACGTGAATTGTGCCCCTCCATCTGAAACAATCTCCCTCAGAGTACCATAACAAGAAAAAATCTCTTCAAATAGAAAATATGAAACCACCTGTTCTGTTGCTTTCGCAACAGCCTTGGCTTCTACCCACTTAGTCACATAATCGGTGCAGACCAAAATGTGAACCTTTTGCTCAGAAGGTGGGGTTAAAGGGCCCAAAAAAATCGATAGCCCACTTCTCAAAAGGTTCGAGGACTACTTGGGGCTATAAAGGCATTTCATCGGATTGACAGGGCTGCCCCATGCACTGGAAATTATCACACCTTCAAACATAACTTCGTGCATCCTGGAAGATGTAAGGCCATTAATATCCCATCTATAACACCTTATGGCCTATTATTTTATCTACAAAATTCCCTCCACAAGGGCCATCATGGACAGCCTTCAGCACTTTGTGGATATCATCCTCAAGTACACAGCGCCGGACTTGTTGATCGACTCCTGTATGAAAAAGGTATCCTGCTATCTAGGAATATCGGGCACTATGATGAATAATTTTCCACTGTTCCCTGTATGAAAAATGACAGGGCACCTTCCCTGTAGCAATATGGTTAGCAATATCTACATACCACGGAGGATTAGTAGAAATTGTGAAATGATGCTCATCTAGAAAACTATCTTCTATGGGTGCCCCTTCATCATTATTATCCATTATGGACAGAAAACCAGCAACTAAGTTATCCTTTCCTGGTTTATCTACTATTGTAATATCAAATTCTTGAAGCAATAGCAACCATCTTGTAATGCGACCATGAGTGATAGGTTTATTCATCAAATACGTTGTTGTTGTGTGATCAGTATGTACGAAAGTAGGATACCCGGTGATATAATGTCGGAACTTGTTGATAGCATAGATGACAGCCAAGAATTATTTTTCAGCCATCATGTAATTTAACTCAATATGAGTCAAATTCTTGCTGACATAGTAAATTATATACGGTGTCTTTTCTACTTGTTGTCCTAAGACTGCTCCTACTATTGTTTGAGAGGCATTAGCATATATATGAAATGGTAATGACAAATCAAGTCCTCGAAGTATTGGAGCTTCGCAAACCAGTCCCTTGATATTTAAAAAATCTTCTTCATAGTCCTCTATCCACAAAAATTCTGCATTTTTTGTTAGCAATTGAAAAAGTGGATGTGTTATTTTAGCAAAATTTTCTATAAAGCGTCTATAATAACCAACGCAACCAATAAATCTATGTACCTGTGTGGGTGTCTTAGGTACGGGGTAGTGCAAAATTACCTCTACTTTGGCCGGATCAACTCGAATTCCAGTAGCCGAGAGAAAATGTCCCAATACTATTCCTTCTTCCCTCATCATGTGACATTTAACTGTACTTAGAGACACATGGGCCCGTTTACATCTTTCGAGCACTTTTTCTAGATTTTCCAGGCCTTCTTCAAATGAATTCCCATATGGAGTAAAATCATCCATATAGATTTCAACACTATCATCGACTAAATCAGAAAAAAAATTCCCAGAATTTCCCTCTAGAATGTCACAGGCACATTGCACAGACCAAATGGGAGAACCCTGTATGCAAAGGTCTCCCATGGGCATGTAAAGGTTGTCTTATCTTGGTCTTTCTGGGCTATCTAGATTTGATTATACCCATTAAACCCATCTAAGAAGGATAAAAACTTCTTCCTAGCCATGGTGTCCAAAAATTGGTCAATGAATGTCAAAGGGAAATGGTATTTTTTAATTTCTTTGTTTAGTTCCCTATAGTCCACATAGATCCACCATTTACCATTATTTTTGGGAACTATAATGAGCGGGGACACCCATTGCCTATTCGAGATAGGGTAAATAAATCCTACATCCAGTAATTTCTGAAGTTCATCCTTGACAATTTTCTTTAGAGTGGGATTCATTCTCCATTAGGGTTATCTCACAGGACGAAAATATTACTTAAAGTAAATATGGTGAGTACATTAAATAGCAGGAATCCCCTTCATGTTGGTATAATCCTAGGTGAAGGCTTCCTTATGGTTTTGAAGGACTTTTAGGAGCTGTTTTGTCAGGGATTCTGATAGATTCGGGTTGATGTTTAGTGTTTCTCCTGGTTCAATTTCAATAGGAATAGTATCATGGGATGAATTTGCAGGGATGTCCTCAATTTCATCTTCTGGTTCAATACTTTCCTACGTTTCACAACTCATGGAAGATTCTAAAATCTGATGAGTTGATTCAGAAACATAACATGGATCATTATTAAAAGTGTTAATGGTATCTTCCTCAATTTTTGTTTTGAATTGAAAGGCCTGCCCAATGGTAAGGACCGATCTAAATTCTTCATTTTCAGGTTCATATTCTCTCATTGGTAGAGGTTTTTGCTTGGCTAATGGTTTCTCTGATGGACTTGGTTCCGTAGGAGGATAGAGAGTGAGGTTCTTTGTAACCACCCCATTTGATATAACCATATTTCAATATCGAGACCCAATATAGGCATTCGCGGTTGCGAGCCAAGGTATTCCCAAAATCAATGGATGACTACCGGTTGGGGATTGTGCTTGTAATACAAGGAGGTCCACGGGATAGTGCCATGAGTCCACCGAAATAATAACGTCTTCCAACTTCTCTACTGGTTTAATTGTATACCTATCTGCTAATTCCAAGATAGTAGGGGTCGGCTTAATGTTTCTAAGACCCAATGCATTCATTGTTTCGGAGGTAATGAAGTTTATGGCAGCACCCAAATCTACAGGTACATTTTGGATTTCAACCCCATTAATTTGTACCATTAGAATTGGGTTCCTTGGGTCCCCATATTTTATAGGCATGGATTTTCCCAGCATGATGTTAGACAATCTTTTCATCACATGGATGGTCAATGGATCCATTGATTTCTTTCCAGGTTTCTTAGAACAATATTCTTTGAGATTTTTTTCATATATAGGTACGTCCCTCATATCTTGGAGCAGGGGAATTTCAACAAACAGATTTTGTAATTCTCCTAGAAAATAAAATTATTCTTGAGGGCTCTGTTTACTCAGGGTCAATCTTTCAGGATATGGCGAATTAACTGAACGTCCCTGGTTAACAGTAGCTTGGGGATGTGTTTGAATTATAATGTTTTGGTCTGGTTTTCCCCCAAATTTTTTTGGTTTTGTTCCATAACTTCATTTTCAACTTGCTCAATGATAATAGGTGAAGTTGGAGCATTCACTACCCTCCCGAATCGTAAGTTTATTTCATTAAGCCCTGCGGTAGAAATGCTATATGATGGAAGGTTGAGAGTGTCAACTTGTTGAACCCCTTTATTGTTAGGATTAAGGTTGGGTTGGATAGGAAGTTGAGGTCGAATGGGTGGATTACCTGGAGGTACATTGGAAGGAAACTGAAGTTGATGTTGTGGCATTGATTGGGATGTCCAGTAGGAGAGGGTCCACGCCAGTTTTGAGAACAGGGAGGATTCGAAATAGTATGAGGAAACCATTTTTGCCAGGGTGGACATTGATATTGAGACCACAATGGTGAAAAATTTACAGACTGGGGACCCATATTAAAATTATTAAAATACTGAGATAGGTTCTGAGGCATACCTATATTCATATTTGATGGTCAAGGCTGCCATGGCTTCTTCGGTCCCATGAAACACAGTTGATCCACCGCGCTCTCTTCACTTGCTCCTTGAAAAAATACCTTCAATCCTGGCAAGGAAGGGCATGATCTGGTTGCATGGGCTGATTCACAAATTGCACAGGCTTCAATTGTGTTCAATGGGCATTCCTTCAACGGATGTTTCTTTCTGCAGTGAGGGTAGAATATAGACATAGTCTTTTCCAAATCCATTTGCTTCTTCTTCGCTTGCAAGGTGTCCATATGGGCAGATAATGTACTTAGGATATCAGTCCTTAGTTAATCCAATAGATTTATGATTTCCACCTTTGTGACCCCTCCACCAGAATTTTTTGATGACAAAATTCCTTGTCCATTTCTTGCAGCCCTCGTGAACACTGCATGCACAACCCACATAAAGTGTCGAAGTCTTCTTTCAAGATGTCTCCCTTTCCTAATATGTTTAAAAGTTGCATAGAATCTTCCCTGAGTTCCTAGAGAAGGATGATATTCAGAATATATTTGTCCAGGTCACTGTGGCCTGACCTCTGCAATATGTATTTAAATCGTTCCACACAATCTTCCATATTCTCATCTTCTTTTTGCACAAACTTAAAAATCTCCTCCTTGATGTCATGGGTTTACAATAATCTTGGTATTTCTCCAAAAATATTTCCTTCACCGCATCCCATGAGGAGATAGTATTTCCCCCTAAACCCATGAACCATCACAGGGTTGTCCCCTTTAAAGTAGCAAGAAATATCTTTAATTTCTGAGCATCAGTGATATAGTCGTACCCCCGATAGACAATATCAAATTCAAAGAGGAATGTATAGGGGTCCTCAGAGGAAAGCCCATGAAAATTAGTAAAATATGTTAGAGGGATGGGCTTCATTAGTGCATCACCTCTGATGTCCCCAATTGGGAAATCAATAGAGGAATTTGTAGGTGCCATAAATATCCTCCAATACTCACCCAAGGTTTCAACTGGTTCTGCCACTGATAATTGGGGTGATTCGACTGCAGGAGGTTTCACAACACTCCCTCGGTCTCATGGTGACACCAACTCCTTCAGCAGTTCTTCTTCCCAATTAGAATTGCTCAATTCCTCTGATCCCCTGCTTGCAATTTATTCTCCTTATTATAACAACAGGGGTGTTCCTTCTATTGATACTTTATTTACTTCTTCTTCTGTCGTTAAAAGGGTCTTGTCTGGTACCGTGGATAGCACTGGCTGCTCAACCGAGTGCCCCTTGGACTTCTTCTAAATCTTTGCCCTGACAACAACAAGAGAATATGCTTCTGATTCAGCCTCTGCGATGATCTCCTTGATATACGTATTCCTTCCCTGATCCCTTCCTTTCTTTAGGGGTCTTCCTATGCCCCTCTTATTCGAATCTTTTTTCATACAATTGGTGGGAATAAATCATTAAAATAACAGCAGCACTCAGGACTTGGAGTAGGAAAAATAATTTCCTCCTTAGGACGAGAGATTGGACTCAAGAAAAAAATAAAACAAACTTAAAAGAAATGAAAGCTAGATCAAAACAGAAAATCACACAAACTTGAAAAGTTAAGGTTCAGGACTTGAAGTAGGGTGATCAAATACCCTCCTCGGGACGAGAAATTGGCCCCTAGGAAAATAATCAGAAAGTAATAAAACAAAATACTACACTCAAGACTTAGAGTAGGGTCACAAATTCCTCCCTAAGACGAGAGATTGATATCTAGAAAAATAATCGGAAAGAAAAAAAACAAAACACTACACTCAGGACTTAAAGCATGGTAACAAATTCCTTCCCTAAGATGAGAGATTGATCTCTGGAAAAAAAATTGGAAAGAAAAAAAAATAGAACACTACGCTCAGGACTTAGAGGAGGGTAACAAATTCCCTACCTAAGACGAGAGATTGATCATTGGATCAATTATGGATCATGTTCTTGCACCTTGTTAGCCTTCCCCGGCAACGACGCCAAAATGTTGGTGTCTGAGTGCGAATAAACTATTCAACCCTTTTTCCACATTAATTTATCAATCTGGGTGTGTACATTATTTCAAGGTAACGTGCAAGGTATATGCAGGAGCAATGGCACAATCTAATACTAATCACAGATTTAACAACTAAAATAAACAATAACTGCTGTGACAATAATTAAAGATAAATTTCAGAATTATAAAATCATTCACAACAGCTAAAGAAACATACCATAATAGCAATTAAAATACTCAAATAGAAATTTGAAAACAACACACATAAATAACGCAACACCTGATCAAAAGAGTGGGCCCAACTCTTTGACCAAGGCCGCGATAGATTCACAACTTACATGTAGAACAAAAAAATGGCTTGCATTCAATTAATTAATAGTCTTCTGTTACAAACTTGATCTCTTGCATGCTAACCCGATTCACAGCCCTGAGACCCTTCTTATATAATTGTTCAGAAAATAGTCTTCCCAATCTGACAACTAATATCTACAAATATACAATTGTTACAACAACCAAACTAATTGCCAAGAGAAAACCAAGAAAGGTCTGAAATAGATCTGGAGTAGGTTTGGAATCTATTATGTTGTTATTGCATATCAAAATGGCGCTGAGAACTCAGAGTTACTCTTGTGACTTGCAGATGCGACCCTTTGACTGTCAGATTTGCAGCAATAATAGAATTAGTGCTCGCATAGGCAAAATCCCCATGAATATTATTTCATTAATCAAACATTCCAGAGAAGAAAGTGGAAGGGGGTTTACCTTGTGCATTTTAGAGAATTTAACGAATATTAATGATACAAAGAAGTGAAAGAGTAGGTGAAAATGGAAGAGAAAAGTATGTAGTTTTGGTACCCAACACTTGACATGATAAATTCTCAAAACCCTAATAAGCAATGAAAGAAATGAATCAATGACAATTGGAATAAGAAAATAATATGGATTGGAGTTTTTATAAGCTCTAAACCATGCTCCATAATGTTTGGGGCCTACTAGGGCCTTCACATAGTCCACAATGTTTTTAGAAAAAGGAAAATAATTATTCATCTTTCAACCATATGGGGAGTGTTCCCATGAGTTCTAGGAGAATTCTTGGGAGCACTTGGAAGTGTAGCTTCCCAATTCAATCACACACTCCTACAACACCATATCCAACCTAAGAACAAGAGGGGCAAGTGAAATCCCATGTAATATAGTTTTCTACTAGGTCCTCCACATTTTTCCCCTCACAAATTGTTCTTGGAGGCTCCAATGAAATTGAGCCTCAAAAGCCGACTTTCAAGCGCTATCCAAAGGGATTAAAGAACAACACATCACAAATATACAATAATACTCCCATGAATATATTATTGTATTACATTTGAATTCCTAGGGTTGGAATATGGAATGATGTCCTAGAGGTTTTGAAGATGGACAAAAAAGATAGCTTTTAGCATTTAGATTCTAAGTGGACAAAAATCCAAATCAATGTAAGTAGCAAAAGTTTTCCTTACAACTATTTTGTATGGGGGAAATAGTGAACAATTTTATTGGAAAAAAAGAAAGCATTTTGAGCTTTCTATGTTTTTCAATCGACAAAAATAAAGCATTATGAGATTTATATGTTTTAAAAAATTCAAATACATGTTCTTATTGTTTATTGCCTTGATTATTATTGTCATGACACAAATTCCATTAAACAAGAAGTTGTCCATGTGATTTATCTTTCTTTTTTTTCAAATCCACTTGCTGAAGTTGCTTATGCATTGATGCATGTTGTAGTCACCGGGACATCTGAGTAGGAAGAGCCAACTCTACATAATTTTCTCTTGCAATGTGGTCCTTTGGAAAGAAGATACTAACATGGATTCCACAAAATTTATGGTACCGTGAATGTTGAAAAGTATCGAACGAATGGATTCCTTGATCTATGCCTTATTTAAAGGAATAAATTTGGAGATCTTCTTAGTCATGTACAAGTTCCAATGATGAAGACGAGTTCAAGAATATGTTTGACTAGAGAAATTTTGTGGAGGATGAGTTATATGTCCTCTAGTGTCAGTTAAAATGGGAACTGAGTGAACAAGTGGAGTTAGACTCCTAAATTTTAGGAGGATCCACTTAAAGTATTTTGACTTTTGTTAACAAGAAAAGTTATAGTTCAACTCCTAATTTAGAAAAATCACTAACAATAGCCTAATTGAAAATCTTATAAGGATATCAAAGGCACACAATCAATCAATCAATTCTTGAGCATGAGTTTGTGATCAAGAGAGCTTGTGGACGAACATGCCCAATGTTCTATTGGCTTGAGGTGTCCTGACCTAGGTTCAGAGTTTATGGATAAACCAACAAACCCTCCAACTACTGGCCCTTTTGGCAATGACCTACTTGCGCAGATCAAAGTCTCACCCGAAGTAGTATGAGGGCGTGCTGGAACTAGGTTTCTACACCCTGAGGGAGAAAATAATGAAGTGGTCCTCATCAAACTAACTGCAAACTTATATCAATTTGTTGTGCTATACAAAAACCCCCATTTATTTTAATAAATAGGGACCCTTTAAAAAAAATTAGGAAATTCATTTCATTTATTTTTTAGCTTAAGTCAAAAAACTTTAGGAAATAAAGTTTCTTTTTCTTTTCAACTTTCATTCCTTAGTGCGCATTGCAATTTTCATAGCTTACAAACTTAAATGACTTAAAATCCACTAAGTCATGTGGCTTGTGATATGCCCTAAGTTATTTCCAAATCCATATAAAAATCTTATTGAAAACACTTCAATCATCGTTATAAATGAAAATCGTACTATGCCTCATTTAAATGATCAACTTATAAGAAATTTGGTGAAAGTTGTGATTATGCGGACTCGATGAGTCAATAAAGAAATAAACAAAAAGTTCCAAAGTCCAATAAAGCACAGCTGCTTGACTTCTTAAATGCGCATTTCGTATTTCGCAGGACTTAACTAAAAGAAAACTCATTTACAACATAAAATTTGCGATGTGCGATTTGCGCAGATAGCATTTCGTAGGATTTATGGGTAACATCATAAATGGAAATAGTTATAAGTTGTGATGTGCGATGAATGGTAGTTAATAACTCGAGAATGCGAAATGGTTCATGTCATATCAAACCGAATACGAGATCCAATGTCTTAAATTGATCGATAGATACTTCACGTGAAGGTGTAAGAGATTTGATTTTAAATGATTATAGATGATTAACGACATTTAATAGAATAAGGTTTTGATAGATTCATATCTACTTCAAGCATGTTTTGAAATGATTGAATGCCAGATTTGTTTCAATTCTTTCTTCCTCTCTGTTCTCTATTTTTTAATGTTTTCTATTTTGCTTGAAATTAGGAAACCACTTAACCGAGCGAGGGAAATAGAAATGAGCAGGAAAGGAAAATAAATTTCCCAAGCACCATTTACCGAAAACTCATATATGTCTCCCCTATTCTCAGACACCACTTGCAACAAGGATTGTGGAAGTACTTCGTGGGAGGCAATGTATAAGCTTTTTGAGGATGAAAATCAAAGGGTAATAGTCAAAGTTGCTTCAGCAAGCACGTCCGTTTCTTCAGACCTGACCTATTTCTACGTTGCATGTTCATTCATCCATGAAGTACCAGCATGGCCAAAGATTCTCCCCTATACAAATATGGTTAAGTGGGTAATTGCCCAATTGAACATAGAAGACAGAACATTCAAGGATTCAAAGGGCAAGAATATTGGTTCTTTCAGGGCATAAGATTTGAGGACAATATACCACTTACCTATCCTGCAATAGAGTTATGACAAAGCTTTTCTTCAAAGCTTTAGAGAAAAACATTCAAACCTGATGAAAGTCATAGAGGAATGGAAGGAAGACCAGGGCAATCTTAAACGAGATAAACTCGGTACGTACCCAATAGCACAAATTCCTTCCCATTACTTTTATGATGTCGGTATGTTGTCTAGATTATGTGCAAAACCTGATACCATTAAGTTTTCTGTAGATTGGGTCCCATTGATTGACACAATCATCAATTCCTTAATTTTGAATTGGGAAAATATCCTATTTGATAATTTAGCCAGAAACATCATGGAGTGTAGGAATAAAAGAGGTGTTTCTTCTAGAGAAATACCCCCCTTTTATATGAGTGCCTATGTCATGGACACATTTTTATTTTATTCTAGTTTTCCTACCATGGGATGGAAATGGACAACCCAAGACCCTACCCTAATCCACATATAACACAGATATATTTGGGATTCAGACTTCCATTTGCATTTCTACAAAATTTTCGATAGATTCATGTTGAGATGCACCATATTATATTCAATGAGAAAGCCCCTAGGGTTTCCAAAGAGGCCAGTACATACATTATGTCTGTTGCTAGATGATTCGCAGTATAAATTTTCACTTATGTCAAAGTACTTGGGACTTATGCTTCTCCTCACATCTTGCCATATTATGTTACTGATAATTTACTTGCAAGAGAGATAACCTACCAGCTTGTGGTAAATGGTATTTCAAAACAGCTTAAAGATGCTAAGAAGGTTGTTTGGCCTAATTTTCCTTTACAGTGTGGTACTTTTACACTTTTTTATATTGTTCATGTCTAAAAGGAAGTGTCAAAAGTTAATCTATTGAATTTGGAAGTAATGCCAAAGAAGCCATATGATCCGAATGATGTAATTAAAAATTACATCACAGAGCTCAAAGTAAAACCTTTTGTGAAAGAGATAGATAGATTTGATGATTTCTTTCAGGAATTAAAATTTTTTCAGATGTACTTAAGTTTGCATCCAGTCAACTTAACAAATATGAATTGGAATCCTTCCAAGCATACAAAAATAAAAGAATGGAAAGGATTCCTCTAGATTCATTGACTATTGAAGATGTCAACAAACCTACTCCAAGTATTAGCTTGGATAATGAAGTGAAATATATGTCTGAAGATGATCCAAGACAATCAAAGCATCAATCACATAATTCATATCATTCTGAAAATGAATCCGAAAACAGAAAGGAAAACTCAAAAAAGATAATTTATCAAGTAATCCAAGAGATTGAGATGCAGGAGAAAGGAGGAAGTAATGGATCAGATTCAACTTCCCAAGAAGTTCAAAACAGTCAAGATACACTTGATCAACTAGAAAAGTCCCAACCAAAGAATTTGAATAGTGAATGGGATGCGTTTTCTAAAGCAATAAATACTCCTAAAACAAATCCCAATATTGATCAAGTTGTTAGTTTTCAGACACTTGAACATTCTCAAGGGTTAGTGGAAATTGTTACTCCACTACAACAAGTTTCTAAAACTCATGATTGAGAGATCATCCCGGCTTATCCCACAGAAAATATACTGTTACAATTTGAGGAAATTCCTTTGTTGGATGTCTTATATAGTCCTAGTCATAAGGTTGTAGTCAAAAGAAGAAAAAGGAGAATAATTGATGATACAGTCACAAACCTCACAAATGAATCTGTTGATGTTTTGTGGAAAGATCCTTTAGCTAATCCTACTGAACTTTTAACCAAACTATCATAGTTTACAGGGGCATATGCTACTGCCACTATGGATAAAGCTACTGAGGTTAAAATATTACCAAAGTTGAGAGAAGATAGAATACAAGAATTAGAGAGACCGTTAAATCAAGAAAATTCTAACTCCAGTGAAAAAATAGAATTGAAGATGTCCCAATTTCAGAAGGATTTCAAAAGTCTTAATTTGCAGCATCAAGTACAGCTCACTGAGAAGAAAACACAACTGCAAGCAATAATGAACAAATTAAATATCCAGACATAGTTAGAGAAATTCATAAAGGAAGCATTGGATGTGAATACTAAGTTAAAGCAACAACAAGAAGTATTTTTCCAACAAGCTTATATTACTGGCTCTTATTATGACTCAAGTGAAATATTGATCTAGCAAGTAGCTATCTAGAAACTTGAATGTGAGAAGATCGAAATGAAAATCAATGAACACATTCAATGGAAAGCATCAGACTTAGACAAGGAAGCTGGTCTACCCCAGATAGACAAATCCCACAAGTAGATCTTATTTAAGGATTGGGAAGCACATATAAAGCAAGCAGAGAAAGAAACAACAAAAGCATCAAAGATGACAAAAAGAAATTACTGAATCTTTATGTGAACAACTGTTGAAAGAAAAACTTATTAAAAATTGCACATATGAAGTGCTCTCAGAAGTCAAACAACTGGAAACATAGTGAAAACAAAATGCATAAATGCAAGGTGAAAAAATTAAAAAAGTAAATAAATTTGATCAAGAAAATTATTGGAATTTTCTGATCAAACATTATCATAAGTGCCAGACACTACAGTCTTTAACAGATACAAAAAAAAAGATCACAACCATCACTCCCAAACGCAGTATTCAAGGGACATGTCAAATCAAATATTTTGCAGCTAGCTCAGCTCAAGCCCATGCTAGATAATTGTCAACTTCGGGATCAAATCCAAAAGAAAGATCGAAATTCATAAGTCATATGGTTACTTTATTTTCCTATATTGTAGCTAAATTTACTCTTACAAAGATGGTTTTTTGAAACCTCCCCTATTTTTATGTAATAATCTTTTTTTAAGACATAGTTAGTTTAGTATTTAAACCCCTCTCATGCATTTAGAGAAGGGTCCAGAAATTTGTCAAAAACATTTGCAAAGAATGCACTATTGTAAGTTTGTGAATGCTTTGGTGAATTAATGGAATACAATCTATTATATTTTGACATTTGAAGCTACTTAACTGATGTTGCACTACTGTACTCTTTAAATTGCTTTAAAGTGAAGAGGAGCAGATATCTACTGTCAATTTACATGAGTAAAACTTCGTACATATGGTACTTCTATTCACTTGTATTAAGTCTTACTTTCTAGATTGACAATCATCTTTTTATTGCATTATATATTTGAGATGTCATTATAGATGAATGTTACATGCACTTCTGTACTAATATTTGTCTATGATTTCTTATTAGATATATAATCACACATATGAATGTGATATACTTTTCACAATTCTTCTTATCAAAATATTTTGTTAGAAGAATCATCTTATATAATTTTCATCTTTTTCGACTGTTAAATAATCTACATTACTAATAGTTGAAAGATATCTCTTTAGATCGCATAAAGGAAGAAACACCTCGGGTATATAGTAGAATATATCGTTTAGATAGATGCATGTGATAGATTAGAATTAGTTTCCATTGCATATTGTATAATCAAAACACAACCAAAAATAATTCCTTATTGGGAAACTGGTTCCATTATCCCAGTCGAAGCCACTATACCAAATGGAAAAGGAGCTGCTTTAAGGTCTAGACCTGGTGGTTTTCCCCCATGTTGTGGCAGTGAATTCTGAGGCCTCAAAATTTTGGCGCTAGAAGGAGGGCCTTGTTAATGGCAAGAAGGTCCAATCAATCTAAAGGTCAATATAAAATTCTCTCTCCCTCTAGATCCCCATCAACTGCCAGAAAATTATCTTGATCTTCATCTTTAAATTTGAAGTTGATCATCCTTCCCCTAAGTCTCCTAGTGACACTCAACCCATAATATCTCCCGATTTTCATCAAAATTCCCCTGAAGTTCAGTCTTTGATAGAAAAGTTAGAGAGAGTATCCATTTCTACTGAAAAGCCTGAATCTTCTCAAATATCAGATATCAATATTTCATCTTCTTTACAATCTCACAAAATATTATCTCGATCATAAATTCAAAAGATAGGAATTATTCCTTTTGAATTTCCCATCGAAATTACTCAAAAGAGAATAAAGAGGACTCAATCAAATTTAATTGCCAGTGAGATCTTATCTCATTCACCTTCATTACCTCCACTCATCTCCACCACTTCCATTCCAACAATCAGTGTTAATTTAACTACTTCCAGTACTCAAACTATTATCCCTTCAACTAGTTCTAACACTCAGCCTACCTCTTCTTCAACTCAAACTCCATCCATCACATCCACTCAAGGTCCAATGGCAGGCCACCCATGGAACAATCCAGGGGCTGTAAATATGCTCGCTCCTCTTCATGCTCTACCAAACCCACCTGAAATATGGTTACCTAAGCTTAATCCTGATGATGGTCTTCCTGCAGAATAAAACATTCATAATTATATGTTAGCCATCAATATAAAAGAAGTAGTTGAAGAGGATTTTGTTGTAATATTATTTCCATACACTCTCACAGTATCTGCAGGATCTTGGTATTTTTCACTGCTTTCCCGCTTTATAACTAGCTGAAATATGTTTGAAGAAAAATTTCTATCTAAGTTTGGGGATGACAGGACCACTGCTACGCTCATCAATGATTTATCAAATCTAAAAGCTAAATCGGGTGAGAAAATAAAATATTTTAATTCAAGATTTAATAAATTACTGAATAAAATTCCTGCTACATCAGTTCCTGGAGTAGAAGTTCAAATTGAGTGGTATATTTCATCTCTTCCATCCAATATAGATTTTTTTGTTGACAGAGAAAAACTACCTACACTCGTAGAAAACATGAAGGAATCTCTATCTATAGAGAAACACATAACCTCTCTCGAGAAGAATAATTCTCAAGAAGATAGAAAATCAAAGAAGGTATCCTTCAAAGATGATTCGAAAAAGAAGCCATCTAAAGACCTGTTTGATGTAGAATTTCTTCATAAAGTTTTGAAGGCTATAACAAATGAGATGGCAGATATCAAGAAACAAGTTGCTGAAATTTCTAGTTCAAAAAAGTCTTTCAGACCCTTCAAGAAAGGTCAATCCTCTAATACTAAACATCATATCTAATGTTGAGTCTGATCAAGATACCGAGGAAAAGAAAACAAAGGAAGAAGAAAATGAAGGAGAAGAAGTTGAATTAAATGGAATGTGGGATTTCATCCTACCAAGTGAAGAACAACAAGAAGTTTTGTCTGTGAGTACAAGAAGAAAAAAGACTACTGACGCAACACAGCCAAGTCAACAACAAAAAAATTTAAATGCTGCTATGGATAAAACAATAAGCAAAAAGTCTACTTCAAAGACTACACAAACACGTCATGTTACTTTATATACTCCAGCTACATCAAAGACAATGGTAGTCTCAAAAAATGTTGAGTATAATGTAATTGAAGATATGAATAAAACTAGGGCCAACTTGAATGAAATCTAACTTAGATACTTGAATGCAGTTCCTGCTTCAACTTTACCTGCTCCAGTAGTAGTACAAGCTACTAATGGAATGGGTAAGCCACCTTCTCCTTCAACTAAAATAGATGCTACAAATTTGATTATGATAGGTCATCGATCCATCTCTCATACTCCTCCATTTCTCTTGACCTATGAGATCTTTAATAAAAACATTCACAATTGTTTAATAGACTCAGGGGCCTCCTCTAATATAATGCCAAAACTAGTTTATGCTAAGTTGAACATGACTCCTTAGAGTTCTCTTGTTCATATAGTACAACTTGATATAACCAGAGTAGAGGTAGTAGGAGAAACAAATTTTTTTTTTATCAAGTTGTCATCAAATCCCAAGCTTTCTCAAATAATCAATACATTGGTGGCTGATATTCCTAAGTTTTACGGTTTAGTATTAAGCAGAGACTGGTCTGAAAATATTCATGGATATTTTGCAACAGATTGATCACATACGTGGCTACCATATAATGGAAAGCCAAATCAAATCTGAGTAGATCATGAAAAGTTCATGAACATACAGTCATCGATATTGAAGGAATAAATGAGCCTATAGAATTTAATAATAACATCATTGGAAACTACTCAGCAGAATCATTTTTGGGAAATTTCAACTCTCAACCATCACCCTTTTTTTATAACGCAATTATTTCTCAGATCGAGAATTTTTCCCAGGCAGACATTTTGAAATGTATAAATTTTGTAGATAACCAGTAGTTAAATCTTTATTTTGGACTCTCTATTTTGACGGTTCTAAATTTGAAGATGGTGCAGGTGCTAGCTGCATTTTAGTAATCCTAGTAGGAGAAAAAATGGTGTTATCCTGCAGACTTGAATTCAAGTGCACAAACAATATAGCTGAATACAAATCATTAGCCCAAGGTTTGTACAGAGCCATTGATCTTAATATCAAATATCTTAAATTTCTAGGAGATTCATAAATCATTGTTAGATAGGTAAGAAATACCATTCATTGTAATTTTGGACATTTAAAGCATTACCAATCATTAGTCCAAGAATTGACCATTCATTTCTTAGCCTTCAATATTTCTTCCGTGCCTAGAATACATAATTCTAGTGCAAATCTATTGGCTAATGTAGCATTAAATTTAATTCTATCCCAAGAGTTTAGTCCAGATAGATTTTATATTGAGTTAATTTTTAGACCATCTATTCCTGACAATATTACCAATTGGAGAGTATTTAATAATGATTCAGATATTACAGATTTTTTAACATCTGTAGGATCTTATGATAGTCAAATTGTAGATGAAAATGATCATGACATTCAGATTAAGGAAGGACAAGATGAAAATCCAATTCCTAAGTCAGTTGTCATGTTATAAGACCTCTATGATCTAAAAGACAAGTTTAAAAGAGTTACTAACTCAAAAACTCAAAGTTCTACCTTAATATTTGAGTTAGTAAATCTAGGAACCGACGAAAAACTGTAGAATTTCAATTTAGGTCTTGTTCTATCTTTCGAAGAAAGATTATCATTTATTAAATTGTTTAGAATGTACAAAAGTATTTTTTCTTCAAATTATACTGATCTTAAAACATATGATACTTCTGTGATTCAACACACAATTCCTATGATTTCAGATGAAAAAACTATACAACCAAAATTGAGGAAGATTCACCCGAATCTCAAAAATCAAATCAAGACAGAGCTGAATAAAATCCTCAAAGAAAAGATCATCTTTCCAGTTAGGCATTATAAATGGGTTTCAAACTTTGTACCCGCCAGGGAGAAAAATGGCATTATTAGAATTTGTATTGATTTTAGGAATTTAAACAAAGCATGTCAAAAGGACAACCTTCCATTTCCAACCATGGAACAAGTACTGTAGATAGTAGTTGGTTCTGAACTTATGTCCTTTCTAGATGGATTCTCAGGATATAACCAAATTCTCGTACATCCAAATAATATATTAAAGACTACATTCAGGACTAAGTGGGGAACTTACGCCTATCAAATATGTCATTTGGATTAATTAATGCAGGTGCCACTTTTCAGAGAGCTATGGACACATATTTTAGAGGGCTCATAAATAAATTAGTGGTTATTTATTTAGATGACATTATAGTCTTTTCTAAATAAGAAACTAATCATGTGAGAGACCTAAAGCAAGTATTTGAGCGATGTAAAAGGTATGGCATCTCATTAAACCCAAAGAAATACTTTTTTTCATTAGATGAAGGAAAAATTTTAGGATTCATTATGTCAAAAAGAGGTATCTATATTGATCCTGAAAGAATTGAAGAGATTAAAAGAATTCCTTTTCCTCATAAAAAGAAAGCTATGCAGTCGTTTCTTGGGCAATTTAATTTTTTGAAAAGGTTTGTCCCTGAATTTTCACAAATAGTTTTACCATTGCAAAACCTGATTAAGAAAAATGCAGTCTTTAAATCGGGACATAATGAAAGAGAAACATTTGATTTTATCAAACAATCTATTGTCAATGCTCCATTCTTGATTACCCCCAATTTTCTTTATCCTTTTACTTTATATACTTGTTCATCATATACATCATACGTTGTTGTTTTAACACAACTTAATGACCAACAAATTGAAACACCAATATCATTTTTCAGTTCCAATTCACAAGGTGCAGAACTAAATTATTCATCTATCGAAAAGAAAGCATTTTCTGTCTTTAAGGATATAAATAATTTCAGGCCATTTCTCCTAAAAACTCACACCAAAATCATAGTTTCATTCTCTGCACTGAGACAATTATTAATGCAAAGAGAATTAGGAGAGAAAAGGGCTAACTAGGTTACCACTTTACAAGAATATGATGTAGAAATTAGACCCTTTAAAATTATTAGAGGTCAAGGTTTTTGCAGCATGCTTACAGCAGCATCCCATCTATTATTAGAAGAAGATTCAGGTAACAATGTGCAAATATTAGAGGTAAGCATCAACAATGCACAATCTCAATACGCTGATCTCATATTCTATTTGAAAATGGATATGATCCAACCCAACTCAGTTACAAAACAAAACACACTTTGAGATTAAAGGCCAAGCAATATGAATTAATCAATGATGTATTGTTTCAGATAAATTTTGATTCTATACTACTAATATACTTAGAAAAATCTGAAGCGGAGAAAGTCTTGTTGGAACTCCATGATGGATCAGCTGGAGGACATTTTGGGGGAAATACGACAGCACACAAATTCTGCATGTAGGTTACTATTTCCCTACACTTTTCAAAGATGCTCACAAATATGCAAGAAAATGAAAAGTGTGTCAAAGTTCATCTGGAAGACAAAGGAAGCGAACCTTCCCATTACAGCTAGTTAATATCAAACAACCATTTGAACAGTGGGGATGAGATGTAATCGGTGATATTGTTCCTAACTCTTCCAAACAACATAGATATATTCTCACAACTATATATTACTTTACTAAATGGGTGGAAGAAATTCCATTGAAGGTGGCCAACTCTGAGAATATCATTGATTTTATTGACCAATATATCATAACTAGATTGGGATTTCCTACTGCTTTAATGTTTGATAATGCATCTTACTTCTCGAGAACTGTTATAATGGAATTTCCAATCAAAAGAGGCTTTAAACTTAAGTATTCTGCAAATTATTACCCACAAGGAAATGGTTTAGCAGAATCCACGAACAAAAAATTGATTAGAATAATCAAATGGAATGTTGATCAAAACCACGAAATTGGCACAAGTCATTAATCTTTTCTCTTTGGGTAGATCGAATAACTCAGAAAGTTTCTCTTGGAACCTCTCCATTCAATCTTGTTTATGGAAAAGAAGTTGTTCTTCATACGAATGTATTTATTCCCTCTCTTGCCTTAGTTCAATTCATTGATGAATCTACTTCTTCTTCACTACAACTCAGACAATGTCGAATTCTTAAGTTAGAAGAAAAAAGAGAAAAAGCTAAACATACTCATGCACATCATCAACAGATAGTAAAAGATTCATTTGATTCAACCTCTGTTACTCCAAGAAACACTTTAAAATTGGTGATCTGGTATTGAAATGGGACAAAGCGCATGAAGAAAAAGGTAAAAACACAAAGTGTCAAAAATTCAAGCTAGGTCCATTTCAAATAAATGAAGAAATAGGCCCATCAACATTCTTATTGCAAGATCTATCAGGCAAAAGAGATTATTTTCATGTTAATGGGCATATTTTGAAAAAATATTTTTCATAGGAGGTAACCCCTTCTATTCCTTGTATACTAGTGTCTTTTTTTTTCCCTTAGGAAAATAAAAGTTGCTTCGCATGAATTTTTGGCTTTTCAAATAAACATCTCAGATGATCCTTTTTTAATTTATCGCTTATAGAAATAAGAAACGTTAAGGAAACAATCAAAATATTTGAAAGAAAAATAGATTTTATTTTCACTGAAAGATGCAATTTCACTGAAGTTATTTATTTTCTGATGAACTCTCATATTTATATAGCATGATTATTCTGTTATCAATCAATAAAAGAATATTTAACATAGTAAAGACTCTTTTACAGAGAAGCAATCTAAAACTCAAAATTATCATCCAAAATCCTCAAAAGGACCAATGATTCACCCCATCCGAGAAAACTTATCAAATTTTGAAAAAAATTCAAAAATGATTATACTGGAAAAGCTTAAAGGTTAATAAGTCTCATCACGAGCTTGTTTACCATGTTCATAGGGAAATATTTGAACTGACATTACCAATATTGCCTACCAAAACATTGTAATGACTTGAGATTATATCAAGAGGACAAGGGGTCTCATCAAGAGCCAGGTTGATTAGTTTAATTACAACTAGTGAATGGCATTGTCATTATTTGGTTACCAACCCAAGAAAATCGCTTTTAAGTAAATAAAAATAAAATACAAAAAATAAAAGAAATTTTCAAAAAAGATCAAGTGTATAAGGTTGGAATTTATTTTTGGAAACTGTAAGAAACACTAGATGGAACAATAAATCATTGTTGGGTAAAAGGTAACCCTACCAAGAGCTTAAATTGCCTATTGGATCAGAGGCTCTACCTGTGATAAAAGAGTAAATATTTATAAAGTTGATCTATAAGAGCCAACTACTTTATCTTTTTGAATTGAGTAAAGACTGGTATAGATTCTCATACTTATATTTAAAAAAAAAGGAATTCGTATGAATTTTAATTAAGATAAATTTCATTGCTTAGTAAGATATTATTTGTTTGAAATTCATTCCTACAAATATTTTAATTTAAAAAAAAAATAGAAAATTTAGAAAGTTAGTCAGAGATAGTTGGTTCTCCCAAGTGAATCATCAATTGTTGTGCTATACAACAACCCCCATTTATTTTAATAAATAGGGACCCTTTAAAAAAAATTAGGAAATTCATTTCTTTCATTTTTTAGCTTAAGTAAAATTTTTTTAGGAAATAAATTTTCTTTTGCTTTTTTGCTTTCATTCCTTAGTGCGCATCGCAATTTTCATAACTTACAAACTTAAATGACTTAAAATCCACTAAGTCATGCAGGCTGCGATATGCGGTAAGTTCTTTCCAAATTCATATCAAAATCTTATTGCAAACATTTCAATCACCATTATAAACCAAAATTGCATCGCGCCTCATTTAAATGATCAACTTATAAGCAATTCAGTAAAAGTTGTGATTACACGGACTCGATGAGCCAATAAAGAAATAAACATAAAGTTCCAATGTAAGATAAAGAGCAGCTGCTTGACTTCTTAAATGCGCATTTCACATTTCGTAGGACTTAACTAAAAGAAAACTCATTTACCGCATAAAATTTGCGATGTGTGATTTGCGCAGATCACATTTCATAGGATTTATGGGTAACATCATAAATGGAAATAGTTATAAGTTATGACATGCGATGAATGGTAGTCTATTACTTGAGCATGCAAAATGGTTCATGTCATATCAAACCGAATACAAGATCCAACACCTTAAATTGATCGATAGATACTTCACGTGAAGGTGTAAGAGATTTGATTTTAAATGATTATTGATGATTAACTAAATTTAATAGAAATAAGGTTTTGATGGAATCATATCTACTTCGAGCATGTTTTGAAATGATTGAATGCTAGATTTGTTTCAATTATATCTTCCTCTCTGTTCTCTATATTTTTAATGATTTCTCTATTCGCTTGAAATCAGGAAACCACTTAACCATACGAGGGAAATAGAAATGAGCAAGAAAGGAAAATAAGTTGTCCAAGCACCATCTACCAAAAACTCAGATATGACTCCCCTATTATCAAACACCACCTGCAACAAGGATTGTGGAAGTTCTTCGTGGGAGCCAATGTATAATATTTTCGAGGATGCAAAGCCAAGGGTAATAGTCAAAGTTTCTTCAGCAGGAACATCTGTTTCTTCAGACCTGACCTATTTCGACGTTGCATGTTCATTCATCCATAAAGTAGCAGCAAGGCCAAATATTCTCCCATATACATATATGGTTAAGTGGGTAATTGACCACTTGAACATAGAAGACATAACATTCAAGGATTCAAAGGGCGAGAATATCGATTCATTCAGGACAGAAGATTTGAGGACAATGTACCACTTACCTCTCCCACAACAGAATTATGACAAAGATTTTATTCAAAGCTTTAGAGCAAAAAATCCAGACCTGATGAAAGTCATAAAGGAATGGAAGGAAGACCAGGGAAAGCTTAAACGCGATAAACTCGGTATGTACCCAATACCACAAATTCCTTCCCCTTACTGTTATGATGTCGGTACGTTGTGTAGATTATATGCAAAACCTGATACCTCTAGGTTTTCTGTAGATTGGGTTCCATTGATTGATGCAATCATCAATTCCTTAATTTTTAATTGGGAAAATATCATATCTGATAATTTATCCAGAAACTTCATGGAGTATAGGAATAAAAGAAGTGTTTCATCTAGAGAAATACCCCCCTTTTATATGAGTTCCTATGTCATGGACGCAATTTTCTTTTCTTCTAGTTTTCCTACCATGGGATGGAAATGGAAAATCCAATACCCTACCCAATCCACATATACCACATAGCTCTTTGGGATTCAGACTTCCATTTTCATTTTCACAAAATTTTCCATAAAGTCATGTTGAGATGCACCAGATGATATTCAATGAAAAATCTCCTAGGGTTTCCAAAGAGGCTAGTACATACATTATGTCTATTGCTAGATGATTCACAGAAGAAAGTTTCACTTATATCAGAGTATTTGGGAGTTATACTTCTCCTCACGTCTTGCCATATTATGTTCCTAATAAGTTACTTGCAAGAGAGATAGCCTACCAGCTTGTTGTAAATGGTATTTCAAAACAACTTAAAGATGATAAGAAGGTCGTTTGGCCTAATTTTCCTTTATAGTGCAGTAATTTTCCACTTTTTAATATTGGTCATGCCTAAAAGGAAGTGTTGAAAGTTAATAGATTGAATTTGGCAGTAATTCCAAAGTGTCCATGTGATCTGAATGATGTAGTTAAAAATTACATCACAAAGCTCAAAGTAAAACATTTTGTGAAAGAGATAGATATATTTGATGATTTCTTTCATGGCATTGAAGAGTTTTTAGATGTACTTAAGTTTGCATCCATTCAACTTAATTAATATGACTTGGAAGCCTTCCAAGCATACGGAAGTAAAATACTAGAAAGGATTCCTCTGGCTTTATTGACTATTGAATATGTCAACAAACCTACTCCAAGTATTAGCTTGGATAATTAAGTGAAAGGCATGTCTGAAGATGATTCAAGACAATCAAAGCATCAATCTCAGAATTTGGATCATTCTGAAAATGAATCCGAAAATAGAAATGAAAACCCAGAAAAAATAATTGATCATTAATCCAAGAGATTGAGATGCAGGAGAAAAAAGGAAGTAATGGAACAGATTCAACTTCCCAAGAAGTTCAGCACAGTCAAGATACACTTGATCAGTAAAAAATTTCCCAACCAAATAATTTGTATAGTGAATGGGATGAGTTTTCTAAAGCAATAAATAATCCTAAAACAAATCCCAATATTGATCAAGCTGTTAGTCTTTAGACACATGAAAATTCTCAGAGGTTAGTGGAAATTGTTACTCCACTACAACAAGTTCCTGAAACTCATGATCAAGAGATCATCCTGGCATATCCCACAGAAAATATAGTGTTACAAGTTGAGGAAATTCCTTTGCTAGATGCCCTCTACAGTCCTAGTCATAAGGCTGCAGTCAATAGAAGAAAAAGGATAATAATTGATGATATAGTCACAAACCTCACAAATGAATATATTGATGTTTTGTGGAAAGATCCTTTAGCTAATCCTATTGAAAATTTAACCAAACTATCATAGTTTGCAAGGGCATATGCTACTACCACTGTTGATAAAGCTAATGAGGTTAAAATATTACTAAAGCAGAGAGAAGACAGAATACAAGAATTAGAGAGACTGTTAAATCAAGAAAATTCTAACTCCAACGAGCAAATAGAATTGAAGATGTCCCAATTTAAGAAGGATTTCGAAAGTCTTAATTTACATCATCAAGTACAACTCGCTGAGAAGAAAACACAACTGGAAGTAGCAATGAACAGATTACAAAGCCAACCACAGTTAGAGAAATTCATAAAGGAAGCATTCGATGTGAATAATAAGTTAAATCAACAACAAGAAGCGTTTTTCCAACAAGCTTCTATTACTCGCTCTTATTGTGCCAACTCAAGTGAAATATTGATTAAGCAAATAGCTATCCAGAAAATTGAATGTGAGAAGATCGAAAATAAAATCAATGAACAAATTCAATGGCAAGCATCAAAATCAGGCAAGGAAGTTGGTCTAACCCAGATAGAAAAATCCCACAAGCAGATCTTATTTAAGGATTGGGAAGCACAGATAAATCAAGCAGAGAAAGCAACAATGAAAGCATCAAAGATGACAAAATAAATTATTGAATCTGTATGTGAACAGCTATTGAAATCATAAATTATTAAAAAGTGCACATTTGAAGTGCTCTCAGAAGTCAAACAGTTGGAAACACAATGGAAACAAAAGGCATAAATGTAAGATGAAACAATTAAAGAAATTTCATCAAGAAAATTATTGGAATTTTCTGATCAAACCTTATCATCAGTACCAGACCCTGCAGTCTTTAACAGATTCGACAAAAAGATCACAGACAACACTCTCAAATGCGGTATTGATGGGACCAGTCAGATCAAATATTTCACAACCAGCTCAGCTCAAGCCCATGCTAGATATTTGTAAATTTTGAGATCAAATCCAAAAGAAAGATCGGAATTCATAAGTCATATGGTTACTTTATTTTCCTAGATTGTAGTTAAATTTAGTATTACGAGGATGGTTGTTTGAAGCCTCCTTTATTTTTATGTAATAATGTATTTTTAAAACATAGTTAGTTTAGTATTTAAACCCCTCTCATGCATTTAGAGAAGGGTCCAGAAATTTTTCAAAAACATTTGCAAAGAATGCATTATTGTAAGTTTGTGAATGCTTTGATGAATTAATGCAACACAGTCTGTTATCTTTTGACATTTGAAGTTGTTTAACTGATGTTGCACTATCGTACTCTTTAAATTTATTTGAAGTAAAGAGAAAAACATATCTACTGTCAGTTTACATGAGTATAAATTCGTACATATGGTACTTTTATTCACTTGTATTAAGTATTACCTTCTAGATTGACAGTCATCTTTTTATTGCATTATATATTTGAGACGTCATTATAGATGAATGTTACATGCAATTCTGTACTAATATTTTTCTGTGATTTCTTATTAGATATATAATCACACATATGAATGCGATATACTTTTCACAATTCTTCTAATCAAAATATGTTGTTAGAAGTATCATCTTATACAATTTTCATCTCTTTCGATTGTTAAATAATCTACATTACTAATAGTTGAAATATATCTCTTTAGATCGCATAAAGGAAGAAACACCCCGGGTATATAGTAGAATAGAGAGTTTAGATAGATGCATGTGATCAATTAAAATCATTTTCTAGTGCATATTGTATAACCAAAACACACCCAAAAATCATTCCTTATTGGGAAACTGGTCCCACTATCCCCAGTCGAAGCCACTACACCAAATAGAAAAGGAGTTGCTTTAAAGTCCAGATCGGGTGGTTCATTAGGGGAATTTTGAGGTCTAAAATGGGCCTCCTAATAAAAATGTACAACCAAAATAAACTTTATAAGAACCAATAGGATTCAATATGAGGATGTCAACCATGAGGGATGATTCACCATTTTTTAATTAAAAAGGTAAAAAGATTAAAAATAATAAAATAATAAAACTACTTTTTCAACTCTTATTTTCAACTTATCTCCCAATGTTTTTACTCAAATTTCAAGCGAGAGTACTCGTTGGATGAAAAAATTAATTCCTCATCCAAGGAGTACCCACGTTGCATACTTTTGATGGACCCTACTACACGAAAAATGAGAAATACATGAAAATACGTGATTAAAATCACATTTTTCATGTATTTCTAATTTTTTATGTAGCAGGGTCCATCGAAAGTATGAAACATGGGTACTCCTTGGATGAGGAATTAAATTTTTCATCCAATGAGTACTCCGGCTCGAAATTTGAGTAAAAAATTTGGGAGATAACTTGAAAATATGAGTTGAAAAAATAGTTTTTTATTTTTTCCCTCTAAAATTTGATGATGTAATATAATATTATTTTATTATTTCCACTATTATTTTATAGTTCCTTAGGAGGCCCATTTTAGACCTCAAAGTTCCCCTAATGTTCCCCCATGTTGTGGCAGCTAATTTTGAGGCCTCATCACAATTATAAATAGATGCACGCAACGATATACAACAAAATCATAGAGAATGCGTAGTCTTTAATAGAATAACACATAGTTGTTTTTCACCTTAGCACAGATAAACAAAACAGAACCAGATCTAGATCTTAAACAATGAAAATAATTAAATAGATATATCAACCATCATTAAGAAATTCATATAACACAACATAATAGTAAACAACACAAATTCATAACATAAGAATTTCGCCAAAATTTGTCCCTTACAAAACCCTTTCGTGCACACATCCAACAGGACTAGGTCTCCACACACACAACCAGGACTAGGTCTACGTGCACACAGCCAGTAGGAACCTTTCAACCCAACCTAAACAACCCTTACAACGTATTACAAATGCATAAACATCAATATAATGAACTTATATTGACTACTTTTCTTAGACTCGATCTATCTATTTATATTCACCTAACACACAGATATTATGGTCTCAAACCATGGTTTGAGGACCATAGTTTACCCTTAAACCCATTTACATAAAAAGTTGGGACTTTGAACCACCCCAAAGCCCCTTGACTCCCTTGTGCAATGAGCACATACAAAATTATTCAAAATTACATAGGAAATTGTGCCTCAGGGGAACTTGCTCCAATAGGCCCCCAACACAAACATGTGACTTGTACCGAGTCACTGAGGCGCCTGCTCCTTGATCTTAGCTTGAAGCGTGTTGACAAAATTTTTGAGAGGGAGCATTGATTCCAAAATTGCGCTGCGAAAACCTGTGCTTGGTGAACTAATATTTCATTGGTAGGCCCTTTAGTGGCCATATGGATGTTGCGTTGAGTTTTTTGGATGGTCGTCAATGTGTTGTTTAGCATCTACGACAATTGAAGTGCTTCTACTACCCATGGTTGCATGTGTTATTTCAGTAGTTGTTCCTTCCGATGTAGATCTGCAATTTCTGTCTGAATGGCTCTGCACTCCTGCATATGAGAAAGGCTCTGTGTAAGAACCAATGTGGGTGATACTGTCCTAATTTCCTAAAATTGTTTCTCCCTCAGGTGGAGGGCGTGGTACAGTTGCTGCATGACTGGATCATTTTTTACTAAGGTCCAAACACTCATGTCTTCATCAAGCAAATTTTCACATTAGGTGACTGCAATAGCAATACTATCCTAGGCCTGCTTAACTTCCACCGCTCTCTACAAGCGAATCTCTGGTGGCCTCTCTAGCTGTGACTTGGTTTGAAGGTATGGAATTTGTTGCTCATGTTATGTCCTTAATGTTTGAACTTCAGTGTGTGTTTCTTTTACCACATCATCCAATCCGTCTAGTCTCTATGCTAGCGCAACAGTGGCCAGGACAACTGGAATATCTTGGCAGACCTGGTGGATTTTGGCCTCCAGCATAGCACACTGGGCTTCTGCTTCTTGGCAAGTTGCCTCTGCTTTTTTTTTTTGTTGATGCGATTGCTCGACCTACTGCTATGTTTCCCTTGTCTGTGTATGCGTGATAGCCTCTTTGCACTGAAGCTCATTTGCCATCATTGAATGCATAAGATGCAACTTTCCTACAAGTAACACAAAAATATTAACATGAACATCACATGATCCTCTGAATTGAAGATGCCAGTTGGCGTCCATTTGAATAGCTGGCAGGGGGATGTGAACAAAGAAACCATCCCCAGAGGCTGGTAGAGAAATGTCTATTGGTTTCGCGCTTGTGACTTGCGTGTTGGTCCAGCTCGCCTGAGCTACACTCTCTTGAATCTGGCTTGCCTTGTAGAAATTATATACACTAAGCATGCATATGTCCTAAATACACCTGATATCACACTATTTAACTTTATGCAAGATACTAAATCTATTCCACTTGTTAATCTTTTGCGGAAAATTTAATTGCACACACATGTAAAGCATAAATAAAAATAATCGCACATAACACAGTTTTAAATCGGGAAAGCCTAAAGCTGAAAACCCCAAATATATATTATGTATCATGGAGATCATATGAAAATCATCATACAAAGCTTATCAAGCTCTCAGTAAAGTACAATCATCATACACTAATCAGGAACAATCTTGCAAATTCATGCACCGATCTTTGCCTCCTACTAGCCTGCCTCCACTGCAAAATCCTTGCTGAAGAATAGCTCTGAATGAATTCGAATTACCCTTGCCTTGACTACACAATCCTCATTGGAAACTCCAATGTGTATGTGATGCAATCAATGCATCACTATAGTCACAACAGATAGTCTATCTTGCCCTTTAACCTATCTCTCCATTGGGTCTCCACTGAAACTTCCATGCATTGTAGTTAACTGTTGTATTTTTCAGTTGATTAATGAGTTATTATTTGTGAATTAATTAATTAACTAATTTATTCACTCCACTCTCACTAGTGTATCAATCAGTTAGACTAGATACAAGTAGCTCATTGAGTCTAACTGAGTTAAACTAAATACAACTCCATAAATACTTCTTCCAACTATGTCATAACTCTACTACTTGAGTTATAACTGAGTCCTCCATGCATTAGCTCCAGTAAACCCTCGGGAATTGCATAATTCCCTCATTCCACTGATGTGCCACATCTGTGCACTGAAATAAAGTGCTCCAAGAGAATAAGTTGCTATTTAGTGTCTGATTATTATTAAGAGCTAATAATAATTGACATGCATCTATTTTTAGATCAACAATCTATAAACAGACTTCGCCCAATATTCTAAAAACAGAATTTCATCTATTTTCCCAAATTGATCAACCATCCACAAATAGCATCCTGTAACTTCTGAAATATGATCATCATGTCTAAAAATAGACATAGTCTAAAAATAGACTTGCGCCAAAAATAACCTGCGGGCCCACTTAGTGAAGGTGACTATTTTCACTAAGCTCATCATCTTGTTGAATCTCAACACTCCCTCTCAACAAGATAGGGATTATCCTTCACCCCGAAATTGCCTCTATGGTATTCTAATTTGCTCCTGGTGAGTGCCTTCGTCAGAATATCTGCATCCTAATCCTCCGTAGGAATGTACCGAAGCAACATGATCTTCTGCTGCACACAATATCTGATATGATGATACTAGATATCAATATGTTTAGATCTATCATGAAACACATGATTAACCGAGAGTTTAATGTAACTCTGATTATCGCAATGTATCATTGTGGGATCTAAATGTGAACCGAACAAACCAACCAGAATCTTCCTCATCCAGATAGCCTCACATGTAGCTTGACTTGTTGCCATGTATTCCGCTTCCGCTAAACTGAGCACCACAGATCTTTGTTTCTTGCTATGCCAAGAAATTGTCGTAGATCCAATACTGATAATCCCTCCTGATGTGCTCTTTCTGTCTGTTAGGCTTCCTGCCCAATTTGCATCCGTGAAGCCATGCAACTTCACCTCATCTGTATGTCTGTACCATAAACCATACTCAGATGTGCCCTTGAGATATCTCAGGACATGCTTGCCTGACTTCCAAAAGAGCTTGGTAGGCTTAACCATCGCTTGTGAAAGCTGGTTCACCGCATAACATATGTCTGGTCTTGTATTGACTAAATACATGAGCAAACCCACCAACTGTCGATAAACAGTGGCATCCACTACCTCTGCTGATGTAGCATCCTCTTTCTTCCAATTTACTGGAAGAGGAGTGTCAATAGGGTTGTAGCCTTGCATGTGAAACTTCGCCAGTATCTCCTGAGCATGCTTGCCTTGAGACACAAATAGTTCACCTTTCTGCTGCCATATTTCCAATTCAAGGAAATAATGAAGGAGGCCCAAATCCTTCATCTCAAACTCCTTTGCAAGATTTGCCTTGCATGAGTGTATCAACTACTCATCACCTATTAGTATTAAATCATCAACATAAAGCACAATGATTAAAAGCTTACCCTCCACCACAATCTGGTACAGGTTTGCATCTGCCTCACTCTTGGTGAAGCCAAGTCCAGTGAAATAGCTGTCAATCCAAGTGTACCAAGCACGGGGTGCTTGTTTCAGCCCATAAAACGCTCTTTTGAGCCTATACACATGCGACTCACTGCTGAAGATCTCAAATCCTTTAGGCTGCTCAATGCAAACCTCTTCCTCAATGATCCCATTAAGGAACGTAGTCTTCACATCCATCTGATGAATGTGCCAACCCATCTGCGCTGAGAGAGCAAGGATGGTCCGTATGGAAGAATACCGTGCGAAAGGTGCAAAGGTTTATTCATAGTCAATCCCCTCGATCTCTGAGAAGCCCTGGGCAAAAAATCTTGCCTTATACTTCTCGACACTCCCATCAGCAGCTTGCTTTACCTTGTAGATCGATCTTGATCCTACAACTGATTTTCCCACCGGCCTTGGAACAATCTCCCAAGAACTATTTCTGACAATGGAGTCGTACTCCTCCACCATGGCATCTACCCATGTGGGCTCCTACACTGCTTCTTCAAAAGAAGATGGCTCTGTCACGATACACTTTCTCATAAGAGCCATGTATCCAGTAAATCGGTCAAGTGACTGTCTCTGTCTACACTGTGATGTAGGGACTCCTACATTCTGTGCCGCATCAAGCTTCAGTCTCTCAGCTTCTGTGGTACGCTTTATACCTTGTTTGATGTTTGGTTCTGCATGAGTGGACTCCTCCACTCCATGAATCTCCTCCTGTGGCTGATCCACATCTAGAGGCTCATATTTCGGAACAAGTAGTTACTTCACTGCATGCAAGTCTAGCTCCCTCTCAAGCATATCTTGTGCAGCACCCACGATCATTCTGCTCTTTCTCTCCATGACCCCATTCTGTTGTGGGTTATGAGGTGCTATGAGTTCTCTTCGAATTTTTTCTTTGCTACAGAAGTCTTTGAATTCGCCCGAGATGTATTCACCACCATTATCGCTCCCTAGATCTTTCACTTGCTTCCTCAACTCCTTCTCCACCAATGCCTTGAACTCACAGAACTTTGAGAACGTTTCAATATTCTTCTGCATGAATAAGATCCAACATCTACGAGAATATTCATTAAAAAATATCACATAATACCTATTTTTTTCTATTGAAGCAACCGAGAAAGGTCCACACACGTCTGTGTCAATTCTCTCCAGGATCACCGAAGCACGGTTCTCCTTCTCATGAAAGGTGGTCTTCAAAAACTTACCCATATTACATCCCTTGCACTGATCTGAATATGCAAGAGTACCCTTGGGAATTCCAGTAGAAATCTGCTACAAAATCTTCAAAGCGCCATGGTGAAGATGGCCCAATCTCCTGTGCCATAATTCGCTCTCATCCCGGATCACCACTTCTTCTGCTTTGCCCACCATTGCAGCACAAACATCTACCTCCAGCTTGTAGATATTCTTAATTCAAACCCCTATATTCTTGGTTTGACCCATTTTTTTATGTCGAAGGAAGGCTTTTCCCTCACTGAAAACAACATCATAACCCTTGTCTTCCAGCATTGTGACTGAGACCAAGTTCTTCTTCAGACCTGGAACATGCATAAAATTATTCAAAAAAAATGGATTACTAGACTCCCTCTCAAAGGTAATGGTCCCAATGCTATTCGCATTGTACCGACCATCGTCGCCCATCTCTATATGCATCTGGAGTTCCTTCTCCTCCAAGTCACTAAACAACTCATTGTCTCCCGTCATATGGAAAGACGCACCACTATCAAGATACCACACCGATCCCATACAACTTGAAACCAAGCATGAGATCAATGAGAATTCAAGTTCAAATTGCGAGGCTAAAGCCTCTCTAGCTTCAGATCCAACAACCTTCTTTTTCTTCTTCTCCTGTGGACAGTTAGTGGCGAAATGTCCATGTTCATGACAGTGAAAACACTTCACTTTGGACAAATCCTGCTTCTTGCCTTTAGCATCAGATTTTGAAGGATGTTTCTTCCCCTTCCCTTTCCTTACTTTGGCAGCCAAAGTTAAATTCTCTTCATCTTCATTCTTCGATGAAGATCCATCCTTGGTACCCCGCCTTATCTCCTCCTGCACAAGATCCGACCAAAGTCGCTCCCATCCTAGCAGTTTCTCCTGTCCATTGACAGATTTTTTGTAGCTATGCCAACTCTTCAGAAGCCCAAGAAAAGCCATGCTCACCAGGTCTTCTTCATCAATAGTAACCCCCACACTTCCCAGTTCATCCTTGCAGTGGACAAACTTCATGAGGTATTTTGGAATACTGTCGCCTTTCTCCATTTTTATTTTTCTGAGCTTGTCTTTAAGCACCAACTTCCTCTGGTCACTTCTTCTTTGGAAAAAGTATTTCAAAGCCTTCCACATTAAGAATGGAGTGGCTTTCCCGTGAAGGCTGGACACAATATGGTCCTTCACACCTTCCAACAAAATTCTCCTCATCTTTGTTGTCTTCTTTTGCCATGCGTCAAGTAATGCAGCATCGCTAGATCTCGGCTTACAAACATCGCTATCGATGAACTCCTTCAGTCCATTATCCTCCAGCACTGCCTCCATCCTGTCCTTCGAAGCTATGTAATTCAAGCTCCCATCAAGGGCATACTCCAATCTCAACCCGTTGAAAGACATTTCAATGTATACTCGACTTCTGCACCAAGAATATTCTGTAGAAAATTCGAATTGTCCACCAGCACAAACTCACTTTACAATTGCAATCTTCAATTAACAATGCTCTGATACTATGTAGAAATTATATGCACTAAGCATGCATATGTCCTAGATCCACCTGATCTCACACTATTTAACTTTATGCAAGATATTGAATCTATTCCACTTGTTAATATTTTGTGGAAAATTTAATTGCACACACATGTAAATCATAAATAAAAATAATCACACATAACACAGTTTTTAACTGGGAAAGCCTAAAGATGAAAACCCCAAATATATATTATGTATCATGGAGATCATATGAAAATCATCATACAAAGCTTATCAAGCTCTCAGTACAGTACAATCGTCATACACTAATCAGGAACAATCTTGCAAATCCATACACCGATCTTTGCGTCCTGCTAGCCTGCCTCCACTGCGCAATACCTGCTAAAGAATAGCTCAGAATGAATTCAAATTACCCTTGCCTTGACTGTGAAATCCTCATTGGCAACTCCAATGTGTGTGTGATGCAATCAATGCATCACTATAGTCACAACATATAGTCTATCTTGCCCTTTCACCTATCTCTCCACTGGTCTCCACTGAAACTGCCATGCACTGTAGTTAACTGATGTGTTGTTCAATTGATTAATGAGTTATTGTTTGTGAATTAATTAACTAATTAATTCACTCCACTCTCACTAGTGTATCAATCAGTTAGACTAGATACAACTAGCTCAACTGAGTCTAACTGAGTTAAACTGAATACAACTCCATAACTACTTATTCCAACTGTGTCATAACTCTGCCACTTGAGTTCTAACTGAGTCCTTCATGCATTAGCTCTAGTAAACCCTTGGGAATTGTGTAATTCCCCAGTCCACTGATGTGCCACATCTGTGCACTGAAACAAAGTGCTCCAAGAGAATAAGTTATTGTTTAGTGTCTGATTATTATTAAGAGCTAATAATAATCGACATGCATCTATTTTTAGATCAATGATCTATGAATAGACTGCGCCCAATATTCTAAAAATAGAATTTCATCTATTTTTCCAACTTAATCAACCATCCACAAACAACATCCTGCAAATTTTGAAATATGATCATCATGTCTCAAAATATACATAGTCTAAAAATAGACTTGCGCTAAATAAAGCCTGTGGGCCCACTTAGTGAAGGCGAATATTTTCACTAAGCTCATCATCATGTTGAATCTAAACATGCCTATATGTTTAACTCCTGCAGTCCCACTTGTATAAGTTCTAGCGCAGGCTTGTACTGAACCTCCATGTTTGTCCAACGATCCTGAGTCGCAGATGTGACAGTGTTTTCTATTTCATTTAGGTCATCCTCTGTCAACATGAGGACCTTCTACCCTGCCTTTTTGGAACCTTTATTCTTTTTCCACGATCCGCCAGTGGCCTAAAATTCGCGTTTGGTTCCTTTAGAAGTTTCATATTCCCCTATCTCCTTTGGCACATATCCATTCTTTTTTGGCGCCGTTGCAATTTCTACAGTCTCACCAGTGGTTGTGGGGGTCACTTATTTTTTTGTACCTTCCATGTCACGGGCTCTATAAATTTATTTGTGGCTTTCTCCATTGATTTCCTTGTCAGAGTGCATGGCTTCGTTGGGGTGGCTGGTGTCAACCAGGCCAGCGACAATTCTGCTGTCACTTTAAGCAAATCATCTTCAGTCACCAGGTATGGTAGTGCATACCATACTCCCTCTACAATTCCCCTTACGTGGATATGTATATTATGGAATGTAGCCTTAAAATATGTTACCATCTTGTACTAATCATACGAGGTAGGTGATAGTCACAACTTCGACTGCAACACTTGGTTCAAGGTAGCATCATACATAACCCAAAAAATTTTGTTTTTTTTGGTGCACACCGGGTCTAAGGAGTTACATAATGTCGCGTAGTGCACAGCTTCGCACATATTCAGTTTAATATATAGGAACTGTGTATCTTCTGGGGTCCTCCATCCAATTAGCACAATTAATAATAACATCCGAGTGTACTGGAAATGCTTTCCTTCTTCCTGTGCCTCACGCACAATTTATAAGAATTCTTTGCACAGGTAACTGCACCAATTATAAATCACACCCTTTTCACATCGTCCTGTGAGCACACTTACATGCGTGGGCACCTCCTTGGGTCTGCACTTACGCATAATCTTGCAAGCCAAGATGATTGTACCAAAATGCACTGCGGGGTCATTTATTTCATCCACAAAAAATCCCCGACTCTTCGTTGTGACATTGTATTTCTTCTTAATTTGATCAACAACTGCCTTCTCCTACGTCTTGCCACCAAAATCAGCTATAGGGTCAGCTCCATTAGTAGGAAAACCTGTGATTTTGTAGATTAAATCAGCATAAATAGGGATGTGCTCTCCTAACTAGAGCACATCATCATGAACTAAGGCCAACAACTGTCTGATGCAGATATCATTTATGGGGTTGCGCCAAAAATGAGGGATCTGGAGAAAATTGAGTAGGAATGTCTTTTGCAGACCTAGGACCTATATCTTAGGCTCGAGGCAGACAATGGCTCCTTCATAGGTAATCTTGTCCAGGTACAGCTCTAGCACCAGCTTGGGGAACTTCTCGACATCGACGATGTCCCATTCATCAAATCTTAGCTGCAAAATATTTGCGAACATGTCCCCTTCCATCAGGACATTCTTAGGGATTAGGGGTATTTGGATACTCACACACACCTTGTCCAGGTCCTTAGGTGCATTGATATATGGTTTGCGTGACACAATGTAGTTTGGCAGCCGTGAGAATGGGGCCAATTCGACCACATCCTCTTCTTCTTCTTCAATGGTTTCTAGGACTTCTGACATGGGTCTTATCATTTTCTCTCCCACTGAAGGTCATGACCTTTGGGTCTTCTCTCAGGGAGATTTGTGATTTCCAAAAGACTGCCCCTTCTTAGTCTTAGATGGCGCATGTGTTTCCATAATTGGCACTTTAGGTGCAACAGGGTCATCACCTGGTCTTGTGGTTGTCATATTTTCAGGAATAGCATACCCTAGCCTTGCTTGATGCAATGCGTTCTCAAACCATGGATCCAAACCAGACATAGACACAACAAATACAGTGGAAATCAAGGTGCTCAAAGCACAAAAATCACTCAGAAAGAAAAAGAAACTATTGCGACCGCATAGTCATATTTATACTTGTGGCGCATCTTCAACGACTCCTTTTGCATTAATGAGGCTCCATTACTGACAAAAAAATCCCAAATCTGGAAAAATCCCTTCATTAAATGCATCCTAGATGCTCCAAAAAATGGTAATAAATATGTCTTATCCATTTTTCTTGTTCCAACAACTATTTTATTGTTCGAATGACTAGTTTTTGACAACTTTGCGACCTAGTCACCCTCCCCTCGTAGATATCGCACGGGCGTTGCACTTTACTGCGCATATGCCATCCCATCTATGCAGATCTGATACTCTGGCCATATAGTCATTTGGTAGGCACAGGTCATCCCTGTACAGCTTCAAGCGGCTTCCATTGACATACCCAGGAAGGTATTCATTTCTCAACATGGATAGGTGCACTGCTACTCCATCAGTGATTTCCTTACAAACATAGGGCCCTAGCCAATTCATCTTCAATTTACTTGGGTGGCGCGCAAACTTGTTGTCATAGAGTAAGACCAGATCATCTTCCTTGAATACCTTTTCCCTGATATGCCTTTCATGCCATGCTTTTTTGTGTGCCTTTTGAACCTGCTGGTGATAATTTACAATAAAACGATCTTCTTCCAGAGCAACCAATTGCAACAACTGGTCATATAGATAATATTCTTCAACCATATTGGTAAATGCTACAATTTGCAGAATAGGAACAATGAATTCCATGGGAAGCATAGCCTCTTGCCCATATACCATCCTGAAAGGTGTCCTTCTAGTCAATTTATTGCAATTAGTCTTATATGCCCAGAGAACTGATGGCACTTGTTCATCCCAACCATTCATGTTAGCATTGCATACCTTAGTCAGTGTAGTCTCCAAGATCTTATTAAAAGCTTCAACTGTGCCATTTTCTTGAGGGTGGTAGGGAGAGCTCTTTTGATGACGCATCTTGAATTCTTCTGTCAATGCTTCAATGGTGACATTTAAAGTATGTGTACCCTGATTGCTTACCAGAACCTTAGGAAAACCAAACCGAGTCACTATATTCTAAAAAATAAACTGTGCATATGTATCAACAGTACAATCCTTAACTAGTTTGGCCTCATCCCATCTAGTTACATAATTTGTCGCAGTGATGATGTAATGCACACCACTCTTCCTTCCTGGAGGATTAATAGGTTCAAAAAATCGATAACCCATTTCTAAAAATCTTGCAGCGCCATCTGCGGATTCAAAGGCATATCGTCTCTGCGTGAAGGCTTTCCCATCCTCTAATAGACATCACATACATGATAGTGCGCATAGGCATCATTGTGCAGCATGGGCCACCATAACCCAACTCGAAAGATATTTTGTGCAGTGGCCTTACCTACGTAATGACCACCAGCAACTCCTCCATGAATTTCTTTTAGAATTTCATGCCTCTCATATTCTAGTACATACCTTCGCAGGACCTCATCCACACCCATTTTGTATAATTTCCCAGCAATAATGGTGAAGTTCGCTGCATGTGCCATGAGTTCCTTCTTTTATTGAATTGTCTAATACTTAGGTGCACATCCAGTAGTCAGAAAATGAATGATATTAGGGAAATTCTTATCCATCACCTTTATCGCAAAAAACTACGCGTCTGGAAATCCATTGTCTATATTTGTAGGTTCCTCTTCTATTTCAATGCGCGACAGATGGTCTAGCCCAACATTCAATCTTCCTGGTTTCACCATAATTTTAAAGTCATATTCCTGGAATAACAACAACCATCTGCAGATCTTCTCCCCCAACACAGGCTTGTTGACCATGTACTTCAAAGAAGAATGATCCGTGAACATCTTAAAGTGACCTCCTAATAGATAGTGGTAGAATTTCTGCAGTGCCTACACCATTACGAGCACTTCCCTTTCTGTGGTTGAGTTATTCTTCTTTGCACTTGATAGTTTCTGACTTGCATAAGAAATAAGATGATCAATTTCTCCTGCTCCTAGTTGCGCTAACACAACTCTTAGCACAATACATGAGGCATCCACATGTACATGAAATGCCTTTGGCCAATCTAGGAAGACCAGGATGGGTGCAGTGACCATATTTTCTTTTAGAAGCTCAAAAATCTTCTAACAATCCTCATCCCATTTGAACGTTGCATCCTTCTTGAGCAGTTTTTCCATGGGCACAGTTATCAGCACAAATCCCTGAATAAAATTCCTGTAATACCCAGTATGCCCCAATATTGAGCGCAATTGCTTAATATTCTCAGGTACTTCCAAATTGACTATGATTTCAATATTTACAGGATCCACCATCAATCCTTGCTACCAGACAATGTGTCCCAATAGTATTCCAAATGGTACACAAAATATACACTTATTCAAATTCAAACAGTTCTGATACTTCCTACAAGTATCCAACATTAAGCGCAAATTCAACACATTCTTCTTTAACAATCCAAATATTGTCCAATCATCAAAATATACCTCCAAAAAATTGTGTATAAATTCTTTGAAAGCAACAACTACCTGTTGGAAATATTGTCATTGATGGAAAAGGGAGAAGAAAGGAGCTGCACCTGAACTATCACAAAGAAGAACCAGCAATAAGGCAAAGGAGATAGACAAGGAGCAGAGGTAGCAAGGGTAGCAAAAAGAGGCAGCTCAGACACCAGGAAGAAGCAGAGATAGGGCCATTTGATTTTGAAGATCTGGCCAAAATCAAGAATGATTTTGTATCTGATTTTATATATATGAATGAAGCAATTTGGTTTTGAAATATATGTGCATTATTTGATCAAATTATGTGGATAATTACATGAGAACTCTGTAATAGATCTCTGAGATGAAGTTTTGTATATGATAGAAGAATCAATGATTATTAGTGTTGGCATTGTGTTTTGAATTGAATGAATCGAACTTTGTGTGTATTAGTGGTAGATGAATAAATCTATCGTGCAAAGAAAGGAACCTTTATAAGGCTTTTAAGTTAGAAATGAAAGAGAAATTCTCTGTAAACAGAGTAAGGGGTCGAACGCTCATTCGGGATTTATGGTGATTGAGTTGTGTATTGTCGAATACACAGAGAGTTGATGCTTGTTATGTTTTGAAGTAATGTATTGAGGGTTCTATCCAAAATAACCAATGGACAGAATCCATTCCCCACAATTTTGATGATCAAATCTCATGCAAGAATTCGTGGACAGAATTCTTGTAATGCACAGGATCATAAAATAACTGTGAGTCAATGTGGAGCGACTAGATTTTCTGGACGGAGACATCTGTAGTCGAGTTGAGACTATAGCGGAGATTCCTGTTTTCCAATGTGGTAAAAATAAAATAAAATGCAAAGATGAATAATGGGTGGTCTTGTTTAGATCCTGTTCAGATTATGAAGTCGTAGTGAAAAAATTAACACGGAACCTTGGTCAAACGAGGAATGGAGAGTAAAATTGCAACACTGAACAATCGGTGCAGAGTGAAGTTTGAATGTCTCTTACCAAGTATACAGAATGGGATCGAAGAGTTGAAGATTGTTCAATGGAGAAATTGAACGAGCACAGACAGGTGTGAATACGCAGGTTTGGAGGCGCTTTTGTGAAGATTTAAAGGGTTTCCATATAGTTTTAATGAGAATCATGAATCTATGAATCTGAACTGTTAGAATTGGAGTCAGAACTGTGCATGGAACCGTGAAGACAGTTTTGAAGAAAACCACGAGTGGTCTCGCACGACCACAAGACTGGTAAGTGGATTTGCTCAAAAAAATGCGATATCATCCATCGATGGACACGTGGAAAAAGTGGTAAGGCTAATACAACTTTTATCGCGTAAATTTTGAGAGTTAAGTTTCGTGCAATTTGGTTGCGCGATATCCGTCGGATGTCCACCTAAATCATTATTGAAGCACGAGAGCAGCTAGGCCGTGGGATCATAAATGAAGTTGTTTGGTGATTAACGAAAATTTAAAGTTGGGACCCGCTTTTATCGTGCAATTCTGAGGTGATAAACCATCAGAGCATAAATTATGCGATATTTGTTTGGTTGGGAGACATCGAAGATCAACGACACTCGCATGACGAAGATGCGTGGGGTTTAATGAGATAATAAATGATGTGGGCCCGAAATTTTATGTGAATATATGTTAGTGTTGGGTTTAAATCCAAGGACAAAGTCTTTCTATAATGATGGTTGATATTCGAATATGAAATGGAATGTCAATATAGTCAATGGGTATTGATGAAGGATGAAGCCAATAAGCATTAACATAGATGTTAGCACTTTGGGTTTTTTAATCAAAGTTAAGCTCAGATATGAATTAAATGGTATGTGTAGGATCAAGCCATGAAAAATGGGCGGAAGGTAAAATATTATGTTTGATGTGAACCGCGAGTATATATTGGGTAATTGATTTGTTGTAGACCATTATGTAATGGGGTCTAAATGAAATGAAAGGTTCCTTGAGCCTCAAATTAAAAGCCATTGATATGATAATTGTTATGCTATGGCACATTATATAGTGGGTTTAATGTGAGTTGATAGTGCTGTGACCGAATATATATATGCATTCAGATAATCATATGTGAGAGCCCAAGTTCATGCAGGATTCAAATAATGGATTTGAATATTTAGAAAATGAAGTTAGCCTTCGATTAAGAGTTGAAGAAATGAAATTGACTATGGTTTGAACCATGAAATAAGAAAAAATTTCGTATGTAAAGATTTCCAGATTGTGAATTTATTTGGGCAGGAATTTGCATGCATTTTATATGCAGCTTTGAGATTTGGGAATGTGGGTATGAGTTATAACACAGATTTTTAACCTTTTATGGAAAAGCTTCAGCATTGATAAAGCTACGAGATTTAGAACATAATTTGGGAAATACATTGTACATGCATAGAAAGCAGGAGAGTATGCAGAACTGTTAGACTACAGCAGCAGAAAATACAAGCACACAGTGAGCCAAGAACTGAAAGGGTTTAATGAGATATATCTGTTGCAAATGTAAATGTAAATGTTTTAATTAATTTTATATTGTTTGTGATGCAAAGGCAAGTCTCCGTAGGCAAAGAAATACCCCACTGTAATATTGAAATGTATACATATTATTATATTTTTCTGAATGTGCTAGGCAAGAAAATGAGAAGGTGGAAGGCAAAGAGTCATACATATTCACTTCAAATTCCCTGTGGAATACAAACAGTCATGAGGTGAACTATATAAATGATATCACATAGATATGCATAAGAAGATGTTAGAGAATGGATAAATGAGGTAGAGAGGGTAAGAAGAAGGAGGAGAAGATAGAGAAGTTGTGAAGATACAGAGATGATATAAGGCAGATATGAAGGCTGGTGAACAGCAGTGAAGAAGGAACATAACAGAGTTGATATCTAGGTAAATCAGCATGTGTTTTTTTTGAAAGAGTGAGGAGGTTGGTGCTTCCATATCAAGTTGTAGACTGATAGATGTCAGTTGTAGCTGGCTAAGGTAGGAGCCTCCTGTAGGTTGTAGCCTGCAGAAAATAGATGGGAGTTGGAGCTTCCTTGCAAGTTGTAGCTTGCAGAATTGAGGTAGGAGCCTCCTGTAGGTTGGAGCCTACAAAAAATCAATGGTGAGAGGGAGTTGGAGCTTGCCTTTGCATCACAACAATAATAATATGTGGTTTCCTCCCTTATGGGTTTCCACTTATATCTGTTGTTTATGTGCATGATGTTTATGTGTTGATATGGTGTATATAATCTGCTTAATACTTGCTGCTCACATATTAAGATTGCTATTACATTATGTAATAAGTTGATCATGAAATGAAGGTGTAAATAAGTTTAAGGGAAATTTTTAAAAGTCCATGAATGTGTTAAACTGATTCACCCCCCCTCTCAGTTTAACTAAGGGTTCAACACTACCATGCGCAATAAAATGGCAGGAGCATTCTTCAATCCAAAGGGCATAACTGTATATTGGAAGGATCCCCATTCAGTAGCAAAAGTGGTCTTACTCCTATCTTCTGGCGCAATATGGATCTGATGATATCTTGGAAACCCATTTGTAAAAGAATATGCTTCTTGACCTCCAAAATTATCCAAAATTTCATATGAGAATGAAATTTGGAATGGATCATGCACACAAACATCATTCAATTTACGTAAATCAACACAGATTCATATTTCTCCCTTGGTTTTCTTATCTTGCACAACCGTTGGACTTACCCAATTAGAGTCTTCCATAGGTTCAATGATGCTTGTTTCCACCATTTTTTCCAACTCTTCTTACACCTTTTTCTTATATCTTGGATTCAGCCTGTATGGGCACTATTTGACTGGGCATGCATTAGGATTCAATGTGATTTTCATCACTCCAAGTTCCCTAATGATTCCTTTCAACTATGAAATTTTTTTAGGGAACAGATCTTGATATTTTGTTAACAACTCAGCAACCTTGCCTACTGTATCATCATCCCCATAGTCTCCAATATTTGCCAACTTAGGTTGTTCTCTAGTTCCAATATTCACCTGTCTGAGCTTTAGGGGCTTTGTCACATCCAACGAGGTGATTGAGGGACCAAACACTGAACATTGTCCCTCATATTCATGTATCATGATATTCCTTGGATTGCTCATCATTTTCTTCCATTGTCAGGTTCCTACAATTCACAATATATTTCATCTGCACATCCCAAGCTAGTGGAGCACACTCAATTGCAGGCTTTGTTGTATCAAAGATTACTTCTCGAATATTATGCAAAGCTTGCCCAACTGTGTCAAATCCACTCTCAAAGCTAAATTTAATAATACAAATCTCTGTTAGCACAAACCATTCACTAGTGCCTCTGCGCAGCTCTGTCTCCAAGTACCATTCAGTAGGCTCCTTTCCCAACGTGTGAATAAACATATGGACCCATTCAGGTCTAGGATCTACACTCCATATCCGATTCCATATTTCCAAATTCTTATGTGGATACTCTTTTCCAGAATATACATCTTCCATTTTAATAAATGTACATTCAAACCACAACCTCATCATGCACGCACATTCCTCCCAGTTACCCATATTCTCCTTATGAGTTTCCCACCATCTTGTTGGAGTAGCACGCAAGTCAAGATCCAAAGCATGGAATCTCTATCCTTCAGGAATAATCCTCTCGAGGTCTCCTATAAACATTTTTATGTCATTTGAGCCATCATAGTGCGGTAAATCACGTACCTCACATGTTATATAGCATAGATCTCGGGTCACGCTATTACAATGCAACGCAAACACCTCATGCAATCGGTTCTGCCAATTTTCTAGTTCTTCATCAGAGTTTGAAAAACAAGAGCTATCATTTTCCCACTAAAGATTCTCATCTATTTTTGGATTAATCCAGTCTTCTTCGCACAACGTGAGCTTATAGATTTGATCGATCTTATCTTTAGTGCGCACTGGTTCAATATATCTTTGGCCTTCTACAGGATCTATGGGAATGATTACCCTGACACCATTTCTTTCAAAATCCATTCTCCTTTTCTTTAGATTGATAACACCATCCATGTCAATGGCCCAATCCAATCCTAGCAGCGCAGGATAGGGATCAATATCATCTACAATTTTTATTAATTCAAAGTATGCCATCACCTTAACACCCTCTATATTGACCACAACTTGTGACAACCTCCCTAAAGGAATGATCTTCTGCTGGTTGGCCATGCGCAGTTGGATAGTAGACCACTCTATCTTTGGATCTCCCATGTGCTGCCATGTTTGCTTAGGTATAAAATTTGCATCCGATCCTAGACCTAAAATAACTTGGTCCATTTCATAAGCACCAATATGCGCAGACATACGCATCTCCCTACCCGTTATCTTCTTGTTCTTATAAATGTTATTGACCGCTCATTATTCTATCATGGGTTGTTCTTTCTCTACACAATTATCTATCAATGCCTACATATTTTCGATAGCCTTCTTGTTTCACAACAACTTTATCCATGCTTTTAGAAATGTTTTGATCTCCTCATCTCCTTCTACAAATTATTTCATGCTTCAATGAAGGTCTCTTTTGCATGCTGAAGATTAAAACCTTTTTTTTTCAGGTTCTTTACGAATCCATACATCATTGGCTAGTTGTTTTCCTTTATCTTCATTGGTGGCTACACCACTCCTACTAACCACGTTCACACTAGGATCTTCGTCATGAGTTTCTGCACGAACCATCTGAATATTTTTTGTTGGGGTCTACATCTTCTTTTCCTTTCTTTTCCTACATTTTAGCAATCAAGACAGGAAAATATTATATGACATGGTCAAATTGTCTACAATACCTGCAGGATTGTCGTGCTAGATTCAAACAATTGCATGCATAATGGCCAACATCTCCACAGTTATAGAAAATGACTTGTCCTCTTCCTCAGCCAGCTGATTCACCTCCTTGGCCTCTTCCTATGCCTTGGAATCCTTCGCGCCCAGAAGGGGATGTTGGTGATGTAGGCTCAACCTGCATTCTATATATTTCAACTTTATATAGCATCATATCATAGATACGACAATGTTGATCATCATTCCCTAATGACGAATAGAATTTGAAAAATAACTGATTCAAGTTAGGCTGATACTTTCCAATCCTTAGGAAAGAATCTGTATCATGTAATCCAACAATATGATAGATAGTGCACCACATAGGATTCTTCAATGGACTAGAACTCCAGAATTTAGGTAATTGTTAAATATAGGACATTGGTCTTGATGGTGCCCAAAAGCTTTACATTTTATACACCACACCTCTACGCAGACCTCTATTGTGTAACCAACTTCAAAAATAGAAGAAAAGAGATATCAACGCCTTAGAAATAAGCCACTTCGAGGGGGAAACCTCCAATACATTACATAAATGAACAATTCTTGGATGATACAATTTACAAAACCTCCTTTCTATATATAGGAGTCCATGGGGCCATAATGTAATCCTAGTGGGCCACAATGTAATCCTTGCCGACCTAACAATAATGATTTAAGGGCACAATAATAACAAAATGGGGGTTACAAGGGTACAATAATAACAATAAGGGGTTTACACTAACAATAATAAGGGACTATACTAGTGATATAGGGACCTAACATGCCCCTCTCCTTCAAAAAAGTGTTGTCCTCAACGCTTGAGTAGCTCTGGGTGCTTCTGTATAAAATTCTCATCCTCCCATGTAGAATCTCCAGTGGGTAAGTTCTTCCACTTGATGAGATACTCTGAAATTGATCGATTCCGTAGTTGTCGAGTTCTTTTTTCCATGACTGCTTCAGGTTCCAATATGATTTTCCCTTCCCCATCAAGTTCTGGCAATACTGTTTGAACTGGAAGATTTTCACCTATAACATTCTTTAAGCATGAAACATGGAAAACTGGATGTACTCGCGAAGAAGCAGGAAGCTCCAATTTGTATGCCATAGTACCAATCTTTTGCAACACCTTGTAAGGACCATAGTACTTTGGCGATAATTTATTATCCTTCTTAGCTTGCTTGTGGGACATTTGTTTATATGGTTGTAGCCGTAAAAATACCCAATCTCCTATATCAAAACTTCTCTCGCTGCGATGTTGATCTGCCTGTTGTTTCATTCGATTTTGTGCCAAATTCAGGTTATCCTTTAAGAGTTGGAGAACTTCTTGCCGATGCTCGATGTGATCTTCGACTGCTTGAACCTTCGAATTTTCCCTTAAAGATGATGTAATCGATGGTGGATGATATCCATAAAGTGCCATAAATGGGGTCATTTTTGCCGCAGTATGGAAGGAAGTGTTATACCACCATTCAGCGAGAGGTAACCACTTGACCCATTGTGTTTGTTTATCAGATACAAAACAACGAAGATATCCTTCCAAACATTTATTTACTATCTCAGTTTGACCATCGATTGAGGATGATAAGATGAGCTATGAGCTAATTGAGTACCCAAACAAGAAAATAACTCCGTCCAAAAATTTCCAGTAAAAATGGGATCTCTATCGCTCACAATAACCCTTGGGTTTCCATGTAGCTTTTGAATTGTGTTCATAAATGTAGTAGCAACTGTACTTGCTTTAAATGGATGAGATAATGCACAAAAGTGTGCATACTTGGTAAGTCTATCAACTACCACCATGACGACACTCTTTCCTTCGGACTTAGGTAAACCTGTGATAAAATCCATTGAAATCTCCTCCCAACGTTGACTTGGAATGGATAAAGGTTGTAGAAGTCCCGAGGTCTTAATTGTCTCCACTTTATTCTGCTGGCAAACCAAACATTCCACCACAAACTTTTGAATATCAGATTTAAGGCCATCCCAAAAAAATTCTTTCTTCACCCTGTGGTAAGTTTTTAAAAATCCTGAGTGTCCTCCTAAAGGAGAAGTGTGCAATTCCAGAAGAATCTTTTGTTTAGTTGGGAATTCTTACAAAGATATAAGCGATCTTTGTACCATAAGGAATCATTTTTCCAACTAAATGTATCAGATGTACTAGGATCTTGCTGCAACTTTTTAATGAGTGTCCATACATCTTTGTCCTTCTTCCATTCATCTCTTGCTTCGGTTATCCAATCTGGTTGGATAATAGAAATGGCACAAAGCAATGCTTCCACCCCTTCATTCTTTCTTGAGAGTGCATCTGCAACAACATTAAGCTTTCCTTTTTTGTAGATTATTTCAAAGTCATAACCCAACATCTTTGTGACCCATTTTTGCTGCTCTTCTCAAGATAGTCTTTGTTCCAAAAAGTGTTTAAGACTATCATGATCAGTTTTTACCTTGAAGTGTCTTTCCATTAGGTAAGTTCTCCATTTCTTTAGTGCATGCAGTATTGCTAACATTTCCTTCTCATAAATAGGTTTCTGTAAATACTTTCCTTTGATTGGACGACTTTCAAAAGCAATGGGGCTTCCTTCCTGCATTAAAACTGCACCAATTCCATTTCCTGAGGCATCACATTCCACAATAAAGGTTTTTGTGAAGTCTGGCGTAGCTAAGACCGGTGCTAGGCACATTGCCTCTTTAAGATGTTCAAAGGCCTTAGTTGCTTCAGGAGTCCATGAAAATGCATCTTTCTTCAACAATGTTGTTAGAGGTGCTGCTATTCTCCCATAATTCTTAACAAACTTTTGATAATACCCTGTTAACCTGAGAAATCCTCGCAACTGCTTTATGGTTGTGGGGACTTTCCATTCCTTAATGGCTTTAATTTTGTTAGGGTCTACCTTAACACCCTCGTGAGATACAATATGACCCAGATATTCCACTTCTTGTACTCCAAAGAAACATTTGGATGTTTTTGCATATAATTGTTTCTCCTGCAATAGTTTGAGCACCCTGTCAACATGTTGAACATGATCCTTCCAAGACTTGTCGTAGATTAGTATATCATCAAAAAATACTAGCACAAATTTTCTAAGGAAGGGTTTGAAAATGGAATTCATCAACCCTTGAAATGTAGAAGGTGCATTGGTAAGGCCAAAAGGCATGACCAAAATTCATAATGACCCTCATGAGTTCGAAATGTTGTTTTTGGAATATCTTCAGTCTTCATTCTAATTTGATGATATCCTGAATGAAGATCCAACTTGGTAAAATAATTTGCTCCATGTAATTCATCCAATAATTCATCAATCACAGGAATGGGAAATTTGTCTTTAATGGTGAGCTTATTGAGCTCCCTATAATCCGGACACATTCGCCATGATCCATCCTTCTTGTATACCAAAACTACAGGAGCAGAGAAAGAACTTTGACTAGGTTGAATTATACCCGCCTCTAACATTTCTGCAATCATACGTTCAATTTCGCTCTTTTGGAAGTAAGGATATCTATAAGGCCCGATGTTTGGAGGAACACTTCCTGGAATCAAATGAATAGCATGATCATGATCATGAATAGGTGGGAGTCCTTTGGGAGTTTCAAACACCTTGGAATGATTGTCCAAGACTTGTTGGAGATCCGCAGAAATAGATGATTTTGATGTTGGAACTTCTAGTGAGCATAATTGTGAAATTACGCCTCGTTGTTCTTTCTTTAGAAGCTTTGTCATGACATTAGAGCTTATTATCCTTCCCGGCTTCCCTTCAATACCCCGTAATTCGACTTCCTTTCCTTCTGAAAAAAATTTCAAGAAAAGTTCTTGAAAATTAAAAGCTACCATCCCTAAAGATTGTAACCATTGTACTCCTAGTACAACATCAGCACCTCCCATAGGAATGGAAAGCATTGGCCTAGTCAATACATATTCCCCCATGGTTAGCTTGATATTATGGCATTTTCCAGAGCAATTTATAGTTCCTCCATTTGCAACCATCACTTGACATTCTGGTGCTGGGTATAGGAAACAATTTAATTCCTTGGCTACCTTACAATGAATAGAATTATGGGTGCTACCTGAATCAATCAACACTATTACCTTTTTCTTCTTGATATGTCCTTCTATCTTGAGAGTTTGAGGAGTGGTAATTCCTGCCAGTGCATTACACGATATGGTCGGATTCATTTCTTCCTCTTCTAGGGGTGGTTCCTGGTGTATATCCTCTTCTCGTTCATTTTCTTCTTCTTCTTCACAATCTATGTAAAATAATTTCTTCTCAGCACACTTATGACCTTTAGTGTATTTGCTATCACAACTGTAGCAAAGCCCTTTTGCTCTTTTTTCTTCCAATCGTTGTGGTGTCAACCTTGTAGGTTGTGGAAATCTAGGCGTAGCAACACTTCCTTCTTTATAGAATTGAGTGGTAGGCTTCCTTGTCGCCATTATTTTACATTCAACTTTTCTTTCCAACCTCAATGCCTTCTCCAATGAATCCAGTTCCAAAACGCGAACTTCATGTTGGATGTTATCCTTTAAAGTGCCTATGAAGAGATCGATCATGTGTTCCTCTGGAATATCAGTTACCCTTATATTCAATTTTTGGAAGTCCTCAATGTGCTGCCCCACTAAACCATTTTGTTTGAGATTTATCAATTGGCTAAAGAAGGTGTTGCTCTTTGTATCCTCATAATGTGCTATCATTTCCTCCGTAAAAATTGACCAAGTGACAATTTTTTTACGGGAGCAAAGCCATCGATACCATACAAATGTATTTTGTTCTAAATGTTAAGTTGCAATGCGTACCTTTTGTGTGTTTTGCACGTTATGGAGATCAAAATATTGCTCCATCTGTAGTATCCATGTTACAGGATCCTTTCCATCAAACTTCCTCATATCCATTTTTGGAATATGGTGGTTCTTCCCGCCAACATTAGAGTTTCTGAAATCATGATTAACATTTATATTTTTCTCATCATGAGGTTCTTCTACTATCTTTTCACCATTAGGAAACATTTCTTGTATCGACTTTGTCAAACCTTCGATGTCTGCTTTTAGATCATAGATCCTTCATGTTTTCCATGTTGTCTTCAATTTTTTCATCGATCTTAGCCTCCATGTCATCCATCTTACCTATGCCCACTTCCATGCCATCCATATTAGTTTCCAAACCATTCATCTTTAGCTTCCAGCCTTTCTTCAAACCATCCATCTAGTTTTATTAATTTTCTTTAAAATTTCCATTTCATTTTTTGTTGTCATGTAGAGCGAAATTTCATAGCCATTTTGTAATTTTGATATGTAATGTCACATTATCTATTTCTGTATGAGTTTCAGTGGTTTTTATAAAGTTGTATCATGTTGAATTATTTTTAGGTAAATATTTAATCCAATATTGATATCTATTCTCAATATTCTTTGAATCAATTCAACTTGATTCTTCAAACAAGCACTTTATGCAATTCGGAAAAAAAATACACACTTTGATTGCTTATGAGCTCAGATATTGAATGTGATATTCTCCGTAATTGAAAATATTAAATATCTGAACAGTCTCTCTGAAGCTTCTTTAAAATGCCACAATTCTGATCTAATTTGGATTCTTCAAGACAAAGTTATGTCCAATCTCCCACAATGACCCAATTTTGGACTGGTTGAGTAGAGAAATCTTGTACGAATTGCCACATATCACTGTTTCATCCTTCGGATCTGAAATTGATAGCAAAGAAAATACAATCCGTGTACTTACGACCACTTTTTATGGCACTCCAATTCAATGCGATGCTCGCAGAGAGAGTTATGAATATGTTCCATCGTATCACCTTTTTAAATATGAAATTGAGAGTCAAAATACATACCTTCCATGATAATATCTCCAAACATATTATGAACCAAGCTCTGAAATTTTTGACGAGCTTCTTAGATTGCAATCAGACTTAAAAAATTTCAGACTTGAACCTTAGTAGAAAACTTTATAAAAGTAAAATGCCACGCATAACCGTATAGATTCTAAAAAGACTCAACTTTCACAAATCATATCGCCGAAATATTGTGAACCACTCTGAAATTTTTAGAGGATATCTTTAGATTTCGTTTCTGCACGTAAAATTTCAGCTTCTAAACTTTTTATAAAAAAATTTATAGCAAAAAATGCCAATATGACCGTTTGGAGGGCTAAAACCCTATAATCCAAACTCAGACACCAATGTCGTAAACCGCTTCAAAAATAGAAGAAAAGAGATATCAACACCTTAGAAATAAGCCACTTAGAGGGGGAAACCTCCAATGCATTACATAAATGATGGCTCTGGATGATACACCATAAACACTTTCTCTATATATAGGAGTCCATGTAATATAATGTAATCCCATGTACACAATGTAATCCTAGCCGACCTAACAATAATAATTTAAGGGCACAATAATAATAAAATGGGGGTTACAAGGGTACAATAATAACAATAAGGGGGTTACACTAACAATAATAAGGGACTATACTAGTGATATAGAGACCTAACAACCTCCTTGCCCTTGTCTTTATGCAGAATTTGAATTTCTAGATGCATGGCTTCCAACTGATTCTGAATCTATTGAGTTCCCAACACAATAGGTGTTGGGTTAGCTTCCAATTCCATTGTGACCTCCACGACCTAAGCTTGTGTGGCAATATTTTGCTAGCCTAATGTTTGGCGTAGATGTGGGAGTAACATAGCAATGAACCATTCCTTATGCTAAGTATCATAAATAACAAATCCACCACCTCTGATGGTGCACTTCAATCTTTGATCGACCTCCCATACAGATTCATTAGGCTCCTGATGAATATCCTTAATTTTTGTCACCAGTTGTGCATATGACTTAGGTTTCTTAAACTGCTCTTTTAGGGCCGCTTTAATTTCTTCCAAGGTGGAAATGGGGTTTTCTTGAGCATGCCTAATGTACCAATCTAATGCATGATCTTGGAATGAAGTAGCCAGTTGTGTCTTCCTAATATCAGTATTGTTAAATTTCTGAGCCTGCCATATGGCTTTAGTCAAAAACTAGAAGTGGTCAGTATCCTCATTTCCAACGTCTCCGAAATTAGGTAAATTCATTGATGCAACCCTATCTACTTCAGGGGGAGGTGGAGGTGGTGGTGGAGATGGACTGTGTGGTGGAGTAGATGATATGTGATGTGAGGTTAGAAGTGGAGTGGATGCAGTGAGAAACAGACTCAAGGGTTTTTGATGTAATGATATTTCTTCTTCAGAGTCACTTGAGCTAGCAGTTTCTGGTTCAGGTTCACTATCAGATCTAGGCTTTAGAGGGCTATAAATAATTTTTCAGAACCTTTGCGGTAAACTTTTCCATTGTGCGTAGTTGGACCTCTTTGGTGCATTCAATAAGTATGTTTGCACAGACAACCCCTTTCACACAATAGCATTTCCAATAATAATTTCAATGAGTGCGAAAACTTACCTCTAGGGCCTTTGAAAAACCTTCTTTCTACTTCATAATAGGACACAAAATGATCAATGGAAAATTCAGTCACAAATACTCCCAAGAGGGGATCAATCCAGTGATCTAATACATGGTGATCTTATTATCAAACTTCTCTACTTGCTGGATCAATTCAGGAGTCCACTCAATGACTATGTTGTCTTTTATGCAGTGATGGAATTCAGCTAAGCGTGACAACCAATCCTGTAGTTCGGGCACAAAAGAGAAAAATAATATTTCGTGCACTTCTATATAGATATATTTATGTACCCACTTCTCATTAGATAACTTAGTGCGTATATTCTCTTGGAGCGAAAATTTCAAGATCTTTCAATCCAACCAATCTTGTAATTCATTTCGTGACGGATGCCACATCATAAAATCTCCCTCAAAATGATCTCGATCCCAACAACATAACCATTTGTTGGCTTGAGGGGTCCTGACCCAGGTTCAGATTTTATGGATAAACCAAAAAGCTATAATATTCCTAAATTAGCATGCAGCTAATTGTAATATTAATTTTTGATTTTGCTTCTTAGTTAGAATAATAAGTGGGTAGAGAGACCCATAAATCTCTTTAGTAGGAATAAGTCACTCCAAATGTGAATGGAGGACATCAAAAGAGCTGGATAAAGCACCCCTATGTGTGAACAAGGGATGGAGCATGTAGACTGGGTCAACTTTGACCAAATCAACAGCACTGGTATGGAGGTAGTGGACATTCATTGAGGGACAAAGCAGTTTTGGAGGGAGATCCTTTGCATGGATGTAGTGGCTTTAATGAGTGGGGCCAAGGGTGATGAATCTCACCAAACATATAAGGGAGGGGATGTAATCCATGGAGAGCATGTTTTGATTCTTGTTTGATTATGGTATGTTATGACTTGTGGCTCTCTTAAGTTGTTTAGCTAAGATTGCAGTGCTATTTAGCACAAGGGTGTTCCCGAGCGGGAATCCCACCTTCATCCTCGGGAGACTTCAAGTGCCCAATCGGGAGAATTTTTTGAGAATTATTTCCACATTCTGACACCAGTCCAAGCTACATATTTCTTCTACACAACAGTTTCTGTTTAGAGTTATGCTAAGTTGCAGGGTGCAACAGTGGAGGATTAGTTTGGGCCATTTTTGAGCTTGTTTTTAGTGGAGGAAGCATTCCTTCCATTGGGAGGCCAGCAAGGAAGGTCCTTGGGCTTATTTTCATATTTTGGCACTAGGAAAAGTCACCATCATCCCCTACAACGTAGTTTCAGTCCATTTCTGTGTTATTTCAGTGAGCAGTTGCAGGGGTGATTTCAGTGCTCCATTTGGAGTGTTTAATTTTCAGTGGAGGGATCAACCTTTCACTAGAAGAGTAATTTGGAGGATTTCTATTCAAATATTCATCAGTTTAAACCACCTCCTTTCATATGCCTAGTTGCAGATTTTATTCAGCCCTAGGGCTGCATTATGGCATTCTGATATTTTGAGTATTTCTGGAAACCCTTCCTGGGTTGTCTAGGAAAAGTGTGTGGGAGCCTATATCCCCATTTTTTAGCCTTATTTGAGAATTTATTATCAGATCCATTTATTTATAATGTTCAGCTACAGTCATATTCACTAAAACTGCGTTGTCTTGGCTTCAATATTTTGTGCAGCATTGTATCACTTGTTTTGGTACATTTTAGGCATTGGAGCCTTCTCTTGCCTAGCTTGAGGGACTTGATCCCCAAGATATTGTACTAATTTGATGTTTTTATACTTAGTACCATGGATCTATCTTTTTATCATGTGTAATATATTGATATTTACTATTTCTTTCCATTTTTATGTGCTATATTGCTGCTTTTCCTATTTTGGAATATTACAGTGGTATTGAAGCATAATCTTGGCTCAACCTGTGAAGACATTGCATCTATGTTATCAGAAGAAAAATAAGATTCTCACAAAAAGGAGAAGGCTTACAGAAGAGACAAAGTCAATACTCCATTATTTGGATAAATGGAGGGAAAGAAGTTTTCAAAACTTCTTCTCCAAACTATGCATGATATCAATAGAGAAATCAAGGGAATGAGGAGGGAGAAACATGTAGATCCCTATAAAATATTTTCACATGAAGAAAGCTTCATTTCTTCATATTATGGGTGTGAGAATTTAGCCACAAAATTAGATCCACAATTCTCTACGATGCCTACATTCATAGCAAGAGAGATGGAGGAATGAGATGCACCAAAGGAGGAGACTCTTGGTGATTATTGGCAAGAGTATGAATCTCAATCTCAGAGGTTCAAAATCATTTAAAATTCCAAGGGTTTTGCAAGATCAAGGAGAATAGAAGGCCTAGCAATCACAATAGAAGAAAAATGTGCAAGAAGCATGCTTTGGGTAGATTATTTCTACCTAATTTTGATGGGTCACCTAACTGTACAGCTAAAGGTTGGGTGAAGGAGCTAGATACCTATTTACAGCAGCACCAAGTTTCAAAAGAGGGAGCCATTAGAGTAGCAACACTGCATCTTGAAGGTAAGGCTTATGCTTGGTGGTTTTATGGAACTTTTTCCTTGAATAATCTAAATGTATCTAATTATGCAAAGTTCACTAGGAGGTTAGTGAAAAGGTTTGATCTAAAACATTCTGAAAAATCCTTGGTTGAGCTAGCCAAGCCTAAACAAAAAAAACCTTTGCATGAGTTGGAAGGATCCATGAACCCAAATCCATTCCAGAATTTTGTTGAGGGGGTTAGAAAATTGGAGAATACCTTGCTAAAGGAAAGATTCCAACTTCAGGAAGAGCTCTCTTCTCAAAAGGAAGACATGGAGATATTTTTTTCAAAAGAGGATCAAGAAAAAGAGCCTATAAATGTTTAGGAGGTAACCTACATTAATTATGAAGGGGAAGAGCAAGAAAGAGGTAACAACGTTGTCACATCAGGGGTAGATCTATTACCTAAAGAAAATGGAGATGGAGAAATTTATCCAATTAGAGGAGCCCATGTATCTTTGCTAGGAGTTCCAAAGGATCTAACATGTGGAGATCAGGGCACAATCCATGACCAGCATGTGCCAACATTGATAGATTGTGAGACCTTGCAAATGGAAGGATAAGATAGGGAGGATGTCCAGCATCGGGTGGTTAGGAGCACACACCCCTATCTATTTCATAAGGTTTATGCACAAAAGAGGCAGTTTGATTTGCGCAGTGAGAGCAAGGATAAAGCAGTCCACTCACATATGAAATCTACTATAGACATTGATTTCTCATTACATTGAGGCATTCCACCTGGGAGGTCACCTGATCAGGAGTTGGTGAGAAATGTCTCACAACATATTGCACCACTCATAGATCCAGGAGGAGTGGGAACATTGAGAGGACTTGGTACAATGTATAGAGTCATGGGTAGGCTCAAGGAGGAGGGAGGCATTATCCCAATATAAGTATTAACCACTCTCACCAAACATATTACACTGAGAGAATATGTTTCAAGGATGGATGGCACCATCATGGTACAAGGAGACCACTCCATGGATTTGGAGAATCAAAATATACTTCCCCATAGGGATGAATATTCTACATATGGTAGAGGTTGGTGGCCAAGTATTCTTACATTGGCCAAACTCAAAAAAAAATTGATGGGTGATAGCTTCTCATGGAACGCTAGCCTCCAAAAACTTCAACCTTCACTAGAGCATGAGAAATTGCAGGAGGAGAAGCAGAGGCAAGATTGCAACATCCCGGTGTATGAATTTGGCATGGGAGATGTCAAAGAAAAGGGCATAAACATGATAAGTACTTCACATGATAGATCAGCAGCGCTGTCATTATTGAGTATTGACCGTTATTGGAGATCCCAACTATTGGTGGAATACTCCAAGGATCTATGTTATGAAGAGTACTTGATGGCCAGTTATCAAATGGGAGATATGCATTGAGAGATGGGGTCATCTATTTTTAGATTAGGATCTTCTTGACTAGAGCCTATAAGCTCAAGGAGAAGCTAATACATGCAACATATAATGTTTTATAAGAGCATACCGTACTATCCTGGAGGGATTCATTTGGGAAGGCTTCAAAGAGGATATGCACCATCATAAAGAAGATGTGTGGACTGTTTGGAGGATGAGGAGAGACATAACTCTTTGGTAGAGTTATCACAACCAATTCCTTTCTCATTGGGAGTGGGAGGAGGCCCATCTATGAGCCACTTCACTAGCTTGAACCAAGTACGTGGTAAAGGTTGTATCTATGTACATCATGATTCATTTACTATGTATTTGTATTTCCTTACCATTCATATGCTGGCCATTGCTCCAAGAGGGGGTAATTTTTCTTATAGACTTCATGGTCTACTTGGGGCCATAAGCAGTGATGATGATGGCCACTCCCTAAGATATTTTTGGGAGATGATATCTTATTCAGGGTGTGCTCAATTTGCACCTCACATCATTCACCTTCTCCAAGCATGTGAGAAGGTTGGGGCAGCAAAAAAGTGGTTGGGAAACCACTCATCATGCCATGTTCTGATGCAGTTAGGAGTCAAACTGCTCTGGTTGCACTTGAGGGACCATTTTCCTTCTCCAGTATTACACATGGCAGCTAGTATGACTCTGATTATGATCCCGCATATTGATGATGTCCTTATCATTGTTGTGGGAATGATTGGAGATATTACACATGGATTGTATATTCCTATTAGAGATGAGATTCTCAACATTTCTTATGTTTCATAATTCAAGGAGAACATTGAACAATCCATGATTGCTACATTGGACCTCTTGTTTCCTTATGGGATGAGCCATTTGGGTAACTTGAGCACTTGGGAGGTGCCTCTTATGAGAATTTGGGAGGAGTTTTTCTATGAATTACCATTCTAGAGGGTGATTCATTTTGTATGGATGATAGCTTGGGGATTGGAGCTCCACATGGGAATGAAGGTTCCCCATATTTCTCAGTTCTATCCTTGCAGTTGCTTGAGGACAAGCAACATTTGGGAGGGGAGGATTGTAATATTGCTAAATTAGCATGCATCTAATTGCAATATTAATTTTTTATTTTGCTTCTTAGTTAGAATAACAAGCGGGTAGAGACACCCATAAATATATTTAGTAGGAATAAGTCACTACAAATGTGAATGGAGGACATCAAAAGAGATGGATAAAGCACCCCTACGTGTGAAAAATGGATGGAGCATGTGGAATGGGTCAACTTTGACCAAATCAACAGCGCTGCTATGGAGGTAGTGGACATTCATTGAGGGATAGCGCAGTTTTGGAAGGATATCCTTTGCATGGAAGTAGTGGTTTTAATGAGTGGGGCCAAGGGTGAGGAATCTCACCAAGAATATAAGGGGATGGAAGCCATGGAGAGCATGTTTTGATTATTATTTGATTATGGTCTGTTAAGACTTTTGGCTCTCTTCAGTTGTTTAGATAAGATTGCAGTGTTGTTTAGCACAAGGGTGTTCCCAAGCAGGAATCCTCCTTTCATCCTCGAGGGACTTAGATTTCCCACTTGGAAGAATTTCCTGAGCATTATTTCCACATTTCGACATCAGGCCAAGCTACAACTTTCTTCTACAATGCAGTTTCTATTTAGAGTTGTGCTGAGTTGCAGGGTGCAGCAGTGGAGGATTAGTTTGGGCCATTTCTTAGCTTGTTTTCAGTGGAGGAAGAATTCCTTCCATTGGGAGGAAAGAAAGGAAGGTCCTTAGCTTATTTTCATATTTTGGCACTAGGCCAAGTCACCATCATTTCCTACAACATAGTTTCAGTCCATGTCTGCGTTATTTCAGTGAGCAATTGCAGAGGTGATTTCAGTGCTCCATTTGGAGTGTTTAATTTTCATGTGGAGAGGACAACCTTTCACTAAAATAGTACTTTGGAGGAGTTATATTCAAATCTTCATCATTTTCAGCCGCCTCCTTTCAGGTGCCCAGTTGTAGAGTTTATTCAACCCTAGGGCTGCATTCCGACATTCTGATATTTTGTGTATTTCTGGAAACCCTTCCTGGGTTGTCTAGGAAAAGTGTGTGGGAGCCTAGATCCCCATTTTTTAGCCTTATTTGAGCATGTATTATCAAATCCATTTATTTATAATGTTTAGTTGCAATCATATTCACTAAAACTGTGTTGTATTGGCTCCAATATTTTGTGTAGCAGTTGTATCACTTGTTTTGGTACTTTTTAGGCATTGGAGGCTTCTCTTGCCTAACTTGATGAACTTGATCCCCAAGATATGGTACCCATTTGCTATTGTTATACTTAATACCATGGATCTATCTTTGGCTCATGTGTAAGGTGTTGATATTTACTTCTTCTTTCCATTTTTATGTGCTATATTGTTGCTTTTCCTATTTTGGAATACTAGACAAACCCTACAACTATTAGCCCTTTTGGAAATGACCTACTTGCACAGATCAAAGTCTCACTTGAAGCAATATGGGGGGTTGTTGGAACCAATTTTCTGCACCCCGAGGGAGAAAATAATGAAGTGGTCATTAGAAAACCAACTACAAACTTATATCAATTGTAAATAGATGCACGCAGCAATATCAAATAGAATCATAGAGAATGCGTAGTCTTTAATAGAATAACACATAGTTGTTGTTCGTCTTAGTGTAGATAAAAAAACAGGACTAGATCCAGATCTTAAACAATGCAAATACTTAAATAGACATATCAACCATCAATAAGAAATATAGATAAAAAAACATAATAGTAAACAACTCAGATTCATAACATAAGAAGTTCGCCAAAATTTGTCCTTCCTATTATCTTTAGATCTGTTCAATACATCAGACTTTCAATAAATCAAATTTCCCTTACAAAACCCTTCCGTGCACATAGACAGCGGAGTCAGCACACATCCATGACTAGGTCTTCGCGCACACAGCTAGCAAGAGCCTTTCAACCCAACCCAAACAACCCTTACAATGTATTACAAATGCATAAACACCAATATCATGAAATTATATTGACTAATTTGCTTAGACTCAATCTATATATTTATATTCGCCTAGCGTACAGATACTATGGTCTTAAACCATGGTTTGAGGCCCATATTTTACCCTTAAACCCATTTACATACAAATTGGGGACTTTTACCCACCCCAAAGCCCCTTGACTCCCTTGCGCAGTGCGTACATACAAAATTATACAAAATGACATCGTAAATTGTGCCTTAGATGACCCCGCTCCAACATGTTCCTTGTGTGAATTATTGAGGAATTACGTTTTATCTTTGGAGTGCATATAGAAATAGGGGAAATCCATATTTAATAGGAGCTCAGCCAATGCTAGGAAATAGGAGATTATTTCCTAAGGTTTTGTGCTAGAAAATCATAACCTATAGTAAATATAAGAGGAGGAAGAAGGTCAGCTATCATGAAAATGTTTTAGGCATAGGAAAAGAAAGAAAATTCTTGTATTTTTAGGTTGGAACTAGCTTGTATGCGTATCAAATTTTTTGCTCAATTTTCCTTAATAAAATTTTGAAGCAAGTGAGGGTTTTCCTTGTTGGGTTCCCTATAAAAATCGTGTTTTATTGTGTGAATTTTGTGAAATTATTTATGTTATTTTCCATTTCTATTTGGTTGAGAAATATTGTGTCTGTGTGAAAATACAATTTGTTTTCAAATTTTTCATAACATCAGATCTTAATTTCATTAAAAATCTACATGGTATTAGAGTTGTGAACAGGAATCGATCAGCATAAGAGTCTTTAAGTTTGCAAGATGAAAACTCACACAGGATGGGATTGAGAGAGTATGATAGATTTGATGGCTCCTCAAATATTGGTGTTTGGAAGGTTTGCATATTGTTCTTGTTAGACGAGTTTGGGCTGAAGGAATTCATTGAGAATGTTGTTGGAGAACCTTCGTATCTAGATGAGTTGAGGTTCTTTCAAAATTAGATGGCCAAGGTCAAGTGGATGGTCCTAGATGGAATTCTAAATCATTCCATTCCTCATGGTGGATTAAAAAATATAGCTAAGAAAATGTAGGATGCCTTAGTCTAGCTCTACTAGAATTCTTTCGAGAATCGAAAGATGGTCCTCAAAGAGAATCTGAGGACAATCAAGATGCATAAGGGTGAGAGTGTCACTGCCTATATCACTAGAGTTCAGGAAGTTTGTGATGAATTGGAAGCTATTGAAGAGAAGCATATAGACACAAAGCTAATATGTGTAGCTCTGAATGGGTTTACCAAATATTGGCATACTTTTTTTCATAGTATTACTGGATGAGATAAGTTGTCGAATTGGGAATGCCTATGGAGTGACTTCATCCAGGAGGAGCTAAGGCTTAGGATAGTTGAGACTTCTAACAATAATGGCAAGGGTTCCAAGGTCAAGAAGGAGGAAGATAATATTTTTCTTGTAGGTAAATTCAAAGGCAAGAAAGGAAAAGGGAAGAGAGAAAACAGTCAAAAGGGTGACAAGAAGAAGATAGATCTAAGTAAGATCAAATGCTTCCATTGCCATACTTTTTGACACTATGCTTCCAAGTGTCCTAATTGGAAGAAGAAGGGGTCAAATAAGGAGCTTGTAGTTGCATTAGCTAAGGTAGATGAATTTTCCTCTCAATTTAAGAAGCACTTCTCATTGATAGCTTGCATGGAAAGCTTAGTAGGGAGTGGTACGTGGTATGTTGATTCAGGAGCCTCTTTCCATATCATTGGAAATCACAATTATTTCAGTCAGCTGGATGAGAAGGCTATGCAGGTAAATATCGAGCTTGGATATAATGGAAAGTATGATACTAAGATAATTAGTATTTTCATCTTTGAAAGGGAGTCAGGTAATACTTTTCATCTCAAAAATGCTCTCTATGTTCCAAGGCTGAAGAAGAGCTTGGTTTCAGTAACTATCCTTGAGGATAAAGGATATGATCTAATCTTCAGCAAAGGTAATGCTTACCTCCAACACTTGGCTTCTGGATGTAAGAAGCATATAGGTGTAAGGGTGAAAAATCTCTACAAGATGCATGTAGAGATTGGTGCAACCTTGAGCCGCAGGGTAGGATGTGCAGATGTAGATGAATTTTGGCACAGGCGCATGTAAAACTTGCATCATGTGGCACTGAAGTTTCTTCAACAAATTTCCACAAGATTACCAACAGTATCCCTTGTCAAGATTGGAGTGTGTAAGGGATGCATGCTTGGAAAGTATTCCAACCCTTCTTTCCATGGTCAGGAAAATAGGGCCAAAAATATTTTGGAGATGATACATTAAAATGTGTGTGGGCCCTTCTCTTCTCCATAACTGATGAGACACATGTATTATGTTACTTTCATTGATGATTTTTCTCGGAAAACTTGGATATATTTTATGAAAAATAAATATGAGGTGTTAAACAAGTTCATTATTTTAAGACCTTGGTAGAGAAGCAAACCGGGAAGAAAATGAAGGTAGTTAGAAGTGACAATGGTGGAGACTATATCCCCAATTCCTTAAAGGGTTTTTGTTTCAAGGAAGGTATTAGGAGAGATTTTATAGCACCTCATAACCCTCAATAGAATGGGGTGGCTGAGAGGAATAACAAGAGTATTGTTGGAACATCTAGAGCTATGTTGCATGGTCGAGATATGCCTAGGTTCTTGTGGGAAGAAGCATGAAAAATTACAGTATTTCTATAGAACAAGAGTCCACACAAGGTGCTTGGAAGAACTACACCAGAGGAGGTCTTCACAGGAAAGAAGCCTAATGTTTCACACTTCTGAATCTTTGGCACAAAGTTCTACTATCCTGGCACCAAAGATAACAGGAATAAGTTGGATGCCACAACAAAGAAGGGTATATTTGTGGGGTATAGTGAGACATCTAAGGCATACATGGTGTATCTTCCAGGATCCAGGGCAAGAGTTCTCAAGAGAGATGTGATATTCAAGGAGGATCAAGCTCTGAGAGTTTCCTTAGAGCGTGAGTAGATTGCAGTAACTCATAAGGAGCTACTCCCTCTCAAACAGGAGGCACAACCAACAACTCAAAGTCATCCACAACCAAATTCTAGTGGAAAGAGGGTAGCATAGCAGGATGAGAAGGAAAAACCAACCTGAGATCAAACATATTAGCCAGAGCTATCTACCATAGGAAGGAAGAAGGCCAAGTGGGTCGAGAGGCTGATCCAAGAGGATCAAGAGAAGGTCGAGGCTCCTAGCACCATGTTTAGGCACTATTTACTTGGCTTGGAGGTTTGGAAGGGTGATGGTGAGATATTTGTGGGAAAATACAAGTACACAACATATATTCTCTAGATATTTCATATGCAATATTGTAGGCCCATGGCCACTCCTATAGTCACAAACTGGAGGAAGTTGGGTGCTACTACAACAGAGCGAGTGGATCTTAGAGTATACATGCAACTTAGTGGGTCGTTGATGTACTTTGTCAACACGCAGCTTGATATTTGTTTTGCAAGCAACCAGCTAAGTCAGTTCATGGTTGAATTGACCAGACTGCATTGGGTTGTTGTAAATCATGTGTTTAGATATCTCAGAGGCAGAACATACTATGGATTGTGTTACGAATAGGTTGATTGAGTGAGGTTTGAGGGCTTCACTAATGTAGATTGGGCAAGGAGATCCATAAACAGGAAGAGTACTTCAGGTGGCATCTTCAGCATTGGGTCGGCTACAGTTTTTTGGTACAACAAGAAGCAGAGATCAATTGCACTCAGTTAAATAGAGGTCAATTAGATGGTTGCTAGTGAGGCAACTTGCAAGGCTATTTGGATGAGGAAGTTACTTGTGGGACTTTCAGACAGAGGATGGCCTACCATGATATATTGTGATAATCATCGTTCCATTAAATTCTTTGAGAATCCAATGTTTCATGATCGCTCAAAGAATATCAGGATCATGTATCACCATATTAGAGATTATGTGCAGAAGGGGATAATCAAGTTGCAGTACATTCCAAAAGGGGAGCAGATGACAAAAATCTTGACCAAGGAATTGGCAAGAGGTAGTTTTTTTCATCATAGAGATAAGTTGGTAGTTATACAAAATCCCTTCCTTGCTAAGAGGGAGTGCTGAAAATTAGCAAAGGAATGGATTCCTTGATATTTTCCTTGATTCAAGGAATTGATTTAGAGATATTATTAGACATCTATGAGCTCTAGTGATGAGTACCAATTTGAGAAGTAGTTTGACTAGTGCGATTTTGTGGAGGATGAGTTATCTATCCTATAGTGTGACTTAAATTGGGAACTAAGTGAATAAGTGGAGTTAGCCTCCTAAATTTTAGGAAGATCTAGTTAACTAAGAGTGTTGACCTTTTTTAACTAGAAAAGATCCAATTCAACTCCTACGTTAGAAAACTAACTAACAATAGCCTAATCGAAAAGCTTATAAGGATTTAAAAGGTGCACAATTAATTAATCAATTTTTGAGCACGAGTTTGTGAGCAAGAGAGCTTGTGAAGGAATGAGCCAAGTGTTCCTTGCACGAACTATTTAGGAAGGAAATTTTCTCCTTGGAGTGCACATAGAAATAGGGGAAATCCATATTTAATAGGAGCTTAGCCAAATATAGGAAATAGGAGATTATTTCCTAAGGCTTTGTGTTGGAAAATTAGAGCCTCTAGTGCATATAGAAGAAGGAAGAAGATCAGCTATCAGGCAAAGGAAAAGCAAGAAAGTTCTTGTATTTTCAGATTAAAACCAGCTTGTAAGTGTATCAGATATCTTGTTCAATTTTCCTTAATAAAATTATGAAGAAAGAGAATGTTTCCTTGTTGGGTTCCCTAGAAAAATTGTGTTTTATTGTGTAAATTTTGTGAAATTATTTATGTTCTACACCATTGCTATTTGGTAGAGAAATTATGTGTCTATGTGAAAAGAATTTTTTTTTTCAGATTGTTCATAATAGCAGATCAAAATTTCATGGAAATTTATAGTGAATGTCACATTAAATAAATAAATAATATGATAAATTTCCAATAAAATTAATCCAATGTGATCTATTGGTTAAAGAGGGTGTATCTTTATCCATGAAACAAATTCATTCATTTGGGTAGTTCTAAAACGTATCGATACTTTACAAGAAATAAATGTTTGAAGTAATTTAATAACCCAGACTGTGAATGTTGTCAGTATGGCATGCCAAAGACTCAAGAGTGCCTATTTGATGAAAGGGAAACAAGTTCGGAATCCTATCAGTTATTTTATGGGTTTCTTTGTAGCATATGTTTGTAGAAGTGTGACCCCATGAGTTAGTATATGTCCATGTCATGGCATCAACATTGATTGATATGATAACAGGTATGGATTCCTTAAAAAGGCATGGTACATTAACAATCAATTTTTGTAAAGTTGACTTGGAGAAACTTCACAAAAATTGTGTCAATAGAATGTATAAGGACTGACATAATTATTTTTTTTCCAAAATTGAGATCATGTAATTTTACATTTCTATATTGATTCCATAGTTACTATATATATTTTTTGGTTATCCTAGGAATATTTAAATGCATTCGGTTTCAAAATACAATATAAAAAACCTACAACTACAAAGAAGCTCGAACAAACAAGTAACACAAAAAATAAGTACATAAAATAAAAAAACCGCAAATAGTGTCAGATGTGAGAAACAAACCTCTACTACATCTGACAAGTGTCTTTCATCTTTATAAAAAACTCCATAGTGCTTGCACAATAATTTTGGGGATCAAGCGCAAGGGCTACTACAAAAAATTCAAATGCCTTTGAAATGAGACCTTGTATTTGGAGACAAATTCCATTTCCAATGTGAGCCTCGATGGTGATAGGCTCTGTTTCCAAAACAAATTCACAGAGACCAAGTGAATTGGAAAACTCATTCTCCCATTACAGCATATTAACATATAACAATGCATCCTTCCTTTAAACCTTCTTAGTGACGAGGACAAAGTGGAGGAGACAGGAAGAAGAGCATAAGTAGAATTAGGGTTGGTACTAGAAGTGTTGCTCATTGAATGATGGTTCATTGAATAATGAATCACTACACCATAAAAATTAAAAATTTAATGGAATTTGTGAGTGCCCTCACTAATCCATCGACATTCGAAAGGTAATGGCATCTGTGAGTGCCCATTGTTTCCTGCAACATCCCCCTCTCATCCAACATTCACAATTTGACACTGAAGAGACCGAGTGAATTGAGGTTCTATCCTTGCCATAGTTGAACCCATTCCACTCCTCAACGTCCCTAGTTTTCCATACTATTCAACGTCACAACCCTGCTTTACCAAAATGAAAAAACATGTGCATGGTTATCCTCCAGGAACCTCATGCAAAATTTATTAGAACACACCACATTCAAAATAAAAGACCCTAATCGAAATCTAGAAAATGCATTCACTGTTTGGGATTAATCGAAATCTAGAAAATGCATTCAACGTTTGGGATTAATCGAAATCTAGCAAATGCATTCATTCAACATTTGAGATGAATACCTTATGGTCAGGAAGGACAAAGTCTGATGGGATGATTACCTTACAATTTGGCAGGACAGAGTCAAAACGGACTTTGAAACCGTGAAATTTTAAACTCCCACCAAATTAATAATGTTAAACTCCCACCAAATTAATAAATGCGTAGAGGAAAAATTTGAAATAGACTTTGAAACCATGAAATTTTAAACTCCCACTAGATTAATAATGTTAAACTCCCACCAAATTAATAAATTCTTAGAGGTAAAAATAAAAGAAAAAAGAAAAACCAAGATCAATTTAAAAAAAATGAAGAGGGAAACAAAGAGGGCTCTTTGAACTCTTAATTGGGTGACAAATGGGTAGTGAAGAGAATGTTATAGCTTATAATAAGGAATATTTCACACATTACATGACTTCTAAATACTCTTTCTTTTCTTTATTCTATGTTCTTTATTTATTTTTATAGTCATTTGCTTTGAAAAGGGTGGCCTAGGTTGTTAGAAGGAAGATATCATGCACATTAGATTTTTCTAAATAATTTTTCTATTTTTTTTTCAATTTTTTTGTCATTTTATTTTCTTCTATATTTTATGTTTTTTAATGAATTTTATAATTTTTTTTATTTTCTATGTTGTTAGGAAAATTTAAGCAAATAGTCAAAAAATTATCTCTAAACTAAAATGATTAAAAAAAAAGACTAATAGATGCTGATATAGAGAAATGGAAAAAAATTCTTAGAAAAATACAAGAGGAGGAAAAGAGCACAAGTGAGAGTGTGACAGGAAGAGTGGACCTTAAGATACTAGCATGCATGGTGGAAGATTTATATCCCTTGCACCTTGTAAATTGTTAATTTCATATAACTAGATGGAAATATTTGATTAGTTTAATTTAATTTTATTATGTTCTTCCAAATTACTAAATGTTAATTGCGAAAACGGACCACTTCCCCATGCTCAAGTCTTTATTCTACATTAATACACATCTCTTCTAATTTGATGTATACTTATATATTTAATTGTTACAAACTAAATTAGGGTGAAAATGTGGTGGTGGTAATAGTCGTTAAGAAGAATCGTGTGTGTTTCTATGTACAATGAATAAATTAGGAGGCTTTCAAATCACATGTGATGCTTACAAGTGTATAAAGAGCACATTTAACCAAGTTTGAGTGTACATTTTATACGTGTCATAATTTATATTAGGGGGAAAATGGTTTTCAGTGCTAGTGGTCTAGTCACACAAAAGACCCCATAAATTTGTTGCGCTAATTTGGGATATCCCCAAGGTTCAATAAGTAATCCAAAGTGAGAGGATTCATTGCTTAGGTGACAGTAGAAACAACCCTATAGTGTTAAACTTTAAAGACAAAAGGATATTCAAAATTTTAACACTGTAGATGGATTCAAAGACCCCTTTGTCTCTAAATTTTAACACTGTAGATGGATTCAAAGACCCATGTAGTGAAATGTGACACTTTGGTATCAAAATTGCAATTTTCCATTTCCAGAGTGACACAATTAAAAATTACTAACATAAATGACTAATTCATATACTTGTTGTACTTGTTATTTGGTCATATTTTCATTCTTGGAATATAATATTCATTTACATTAATCATTATTAATTTTGTCACTTATTATCTAGTCACATATTTTAGTCCTAGACTAAATTAGTCATTTAAGTTAGTCACTTTTAGTTTAGTCACTTATTATCTGGTCATATATTTTAGTACTAGATTAAATTAGTCATTGAAGTTAGCTGCTTTTAGTTTAGTCACTTATTATCTAGTCATATATTTTATCCCTAGACTAAATTAGTCGTTTAAGTTAGTCATTTTTAGTTCGGTCACTTAAAATTGCTCAAATTCAGTGGTAATTCATTTGAAATAATTGTGGTGACTAAATTTTTTAGTCACCTAGTCACTAATTTCATCATTTTATACTAGTGAATTACTTGGAAATGTAGCTAGTTTCTCATATTTTTTTATATTATTTAATTAATTTAATTTACATACTTAACATTGTCTTGACTCTTCTCCTAACCATTTTCCTTAATGTTTTTCCATATGGTTGCTTGGGCATGTAGCTAGTTCCCTAGCTTGTGAGAGGAATTGGTGCAGAATCATACAACAGGAATGTATATAAAGGATTCAATCCAATCTAACAATGTACTAAATTTAAATACTGAATTTCTTCTACAAATAAATTGTGGAATTAAAACCACAATCGCCAATCACATGAAGCAAAGAAGAATCAAATCAAACCGCAACATAGATAATTTCCTGGGGAAAGCTTGCTGCTCAAAACCCCACTATCTTCTATTGTATATTCCACAAGGAATCATGAAACAATTACATACAACTTTTCTCACAAGAGTCCTCATGTATTCGGCTAATTGTCTCACACTGATCTAGACAAAATTGGGCCAATACTCAGTCTATCTTCATCTCACCTTGCTCACGCAATCCCTGATGAATGAAATCCCTATTCTTTAGGAATTTCATCCTTCCTCAATTGTGCTAAGTATCATGGGAATCCTTTGGTGTTTTAACTTCATATGGGCAGTCTGCTAATATCACAAATGATAGTCACACTTCCCTTTCACCTAGATCTCAACTGGGTCTCCACTGGAACTGACATGCATGCAGCTAATAATAGTAAATCCTCAGTTTCATGTGAGATCGTTGATTGTGAATTAATTAATATTTATTTCACTTGATCTCTCACTAGTGTATCTAATAGTTACAACTAGCACAACTGAGTTTAACACACTTAACTGAGTTAAATTGATTACAACCTACATTAACTAATGCACCACTGCACTTCGAACTCTGTTACAACTAGAATTACTCTGCATGCCTCACAAACTACCTCTAACTCTAAACTCATGAGTTAACTTAGTTTATCACACTCAATTAACTATTAAAAGTTATTTTGAGATTAGATTACATTTTATTGTCCATCTTAATTAAGGGATAACTAAAATAGACATGCACCAAATTTAGCCCACACCAATGTAGGTGCTGCTAAGACTTGTGGTCCCACATTAGTGTAGGTGTTGTTTGAACCTCTTGGTCCCACACTTAGTGTAGGTGCTGCTTGTTGTTTTTGAATGTCAATTTCATTGTTTCTTGTTGCAAATTTCAACACTTCCTCTCAACAAGAAAGGAATGTCCTTGCATGTGACATGCAACCCTTGCATGCAACACTTCTCTAGTGTCTCTCGCACATGCAACTATTGCATGCAACACTTCCAAAATTGAATAGCCTCCAAACAACGAAATTAGTAAAATGCATATGTCATCAAAGTATTCTGACTGCTGCTAGCTACTACATATGTCTATTGGATTCTCTGCGTTGTTCACATATGCATCCATGCACTCTGCACTACCGCCAACTCTGATCTACTCTCCAATATCTGACACCTATCACTTTGATTTCATGTCCTCTTGACATATGACTGCATCAATCTGACTGATCCTGCTATTGCTTCTTTGTGGGCTCCTCATAGCCAGGTTCAATCCATGAGATGCACCATCTCTAGGACCCTGCCCAAATTTCTTCTTGGGATTAATCTAACATGTCGCCCCACCTCACACCTGGAGGTATAGTTGCATGCACTCCCTCTACCCATATGGCTTGAAATTTCCTCCTCCTAGAGATCTTTGCTTGAGTGGACTCTTCCACTTGGTCTCCTCTCTACATCTCCAATTGTGGCTGCTCCACAAACTTCTGAGACTGCTTCTGAGGCTGCTTGTTGAGAGGATCTCTCTCAACCACCAAGGCACTATCCTTTTCTTTTCTCCTCAAATATTTTCACGTGCATGTAGGTTCTTGCCATCACACACATTGTAATTATAATGCCATCGCAAAATTTCTAACAAAAGAGTTTATTTTAAATCGACGATATTTCCCTCATCCGAGATACGATTCGACCGATTTGTTTTTTTAATATAGGTATTTTTTCGCAAGGAATCCAAATATGATTTTTTTTTTAAATTTTGCATCAATTTTTTTAGATATTCTCTGCAAACTCGCGCACCCAAATAATTCCTGCTCTCATATCATGTAGAAAATTTATAACACAACTCTGATACCGTGTAGAAATTATACAACAAGCATGTATATCATGGATTCAATCCGATCTAACAATGTACTAAATTTAAATACTGAATCAATTCTACAAATTAATTGTGAAATTAAAAACACAATCTCCAATCACATGAAGCAAAGAAGAATCAAATCAAACCACAACACAGATAATTTCCTAGGGAAAGCTTGTTGCTCAAAACCCCACTATCTTCTATTATATATTCCACAAGGAATCATGAAACAATTACATACAAATCTTCTCACAAGAGTCCTCCTGTATTTAGCTAATTGTCTCATGCTGATCTAGACAAAGTCAGGCCAATACTTAGCCAATTCTCAACCTGTCTTCAGTCTGCCTTGCTCACACAATCCTTGATGAATGAAATCCCTATCTTTAGGAATTTAAGCCTTCCTCAAATCCGCTAATTATCATGGGCATCTTGTGGTTTTTTAACTGCATCTGGGTAGTCTGCTAATGTCACAACTGATAGTCAAACTTCCCTTTCAACTAGATCTCAACTGGGTCTCCACTCGAACTGACATGCATGCATCTAATAAAAGTAAATTCTCGGTTGTATGTGAGATCTGTTAGTGACCTATAAATATAGGATTCATAATTTTGAATTTACTGATGGTAATCTTGTAAATATGCACATACTTTTCCTTCTGCAAATTGTATTCTCATATTTTGTAAAAAATAAAAAATAAAAAAATCAAAAAGAGGGTAAAAAGTCCTAAAAGAAAAATAAAAGGACTGAGAAAAAATAAAAGACCCCAAAATAAAAATGAATAAAACATGAAAGTGTGCAAGTATAAATGCCACTACTTTTACCTTTTGCAGTTGATTGTGGCAGAGTGTCAATAAATGCCATAATCTGTGATGAGTTGAAAAATTTAATCTTGACTTGTCACTTTTCAATTTCAAATGTTTTAAATAGAGAATAAAGAATTGTCATACAGTTTAATCATGAAAATTCAGTAATTAGGTAGAGAATAAGTGAATCCAACAGTTTAATCTGGATTTTAGGATGAAATAAGAGTAGAATTAGATAGTTTTATTGCTTTCTAAAAAAAATGTTGTAAAGGTTGCTAGCTCAAATGCACCTCATCAAAATTGAAGAAAAAATGTTAGGATGTTAATTTGGGTAGGTAGAAGAAGGTGAGAAGCATCAATGTAAATATTATTCACCAGGGTTGTAAATTACTAACTTCCCCTCCCCATAGCCATTAAGCATTCTAAGCTATCAATCAGAAAGGCTCAAGGCATTTCCTTGACTTTTGTTGGGACCGGACCCAAGGCTCTATGGCTAATTAGTGGAAAGTGTTAAATGTCTATATTAATCCCTAAAAATTACATCATTATTCCATTTTATGCATTCATACCCCTGAATAATCCTAAGTAAAACCTCATTTTCACTTAAAGTTACTATAATTCCCATTTGACTAATTTCCTTCATCACATAAAAACATTAAACCCTAAAAATTACATTTTATCATAAGTTAAAGTGATGAGGTTAGTATGATGCAAATTTTCTTTTTATACATCACTTTACTTGGTTAATTTTATGTATTTTGAGTATACCTTGTCCCCTTTCCATATTAATTTTAACTTATATATTAACTCCCTATAGAAATTTTTTTTTCCTATATTAGATAACTCCCTTTTATATAATAAACCCCAAAAACCCACTAATAAAATTTTAGCCAAAGTTATTAATTCCCACATGTTTAAATTAAATACCCACCTTGTAACCCCTTTGGCTAAATATATCTTTATATAAAAATCCCTCACCCCCTATGGTAGTTAAATCACTTTGATTTAATTTACTATATAATAAAAATATGTGAAAAACCTTTAAACATGTTTTATTACGTGTTTAAAACAAAAATATTAAAACCCAAAGTTTAAACTAAACTTCAAATAAAACCCATTCCCTTGTTCATTTCCCTTCCCCGACTCCCTTAACCTAGGGTTAAACTATAACCCTTTGCAAATTCCCCGATATATATCCCCTTACTGCAAGTATTAACCTTGGTTTAAAGCCCCTTATATACCTTTCTCGAACGCTTTATTCATTCTATAAAGCCTTTTTTGCATAAATTTCATTATATTCCCTCCACCCTATCAGATTCAATTTGAACCATCCGATCTCCAACACCAATTTAATCCGACAATTCTCGTCGAACGTGACAAAAAATTCCCATCTCCTTATCATTACCTATCGCGCAAAATAAGAGTCGTCCGATCATTCCTTTGCAAATCAACGATCCTTATCCAGCGTGGTAAACTTACCCTTTCCTGTATCGCGTTAATTATCAGCCATTAGATCTTCAAATCAACTTCAAGATCCGAAGATCCGTATTAAACGTGATAAACCTACACTTTCCCCACATCTTTTCATTAAATCTCGATCATTCGCTTTTTAAAGTCCAATCTGACGGTGGATATCCTATATCGCGCAAATAAAGTGATCGACCAATGTTTTGTAAAAATTACGCGATATGGGTTGTTTTCCCAAACCGCCCTTTGTCGACGTATCATAATATGATTGAATCGCATTCAAAAAGCTAAATTCCTCTTACCACCATTGAGTCGCGTGAAAACCGCCCAAGCTAAATTCAAAACCGCTCCTGCCCAACCTGGAGTTAATGTGATTAAAATATGGTTCGACCTATGGTTTAATACATTAGAACTTAATTTTTTTTATCACATTTTACCTATTTTCACCATTTAAGCCTTTGAAACCTCTACAGAACCCTACTTCCATCACATTTCACATATATACCATACAAAATACTGTGAGGCTGTTACAAAGCCTCCCGACGCCATTTTTAAGCCTCCTGTGAACTAGTTGCCATTTTAAAAGCCATTTTTCTCTGAAATTCATTCCTGAGAACCTCTATCAACTCTGATAGCCAATTTCAATAGAACTAAAGACTATTGCAGACCAAAAATTCCTCACGACCACAAATTATACCTTTCACAGGTATTTTTCACTATTCAACCTGCAAAATGCTTCAAATACAAAGGATAAATACCATTTGAACTGCCATTTCATTTAAACAGTTGAATTTTCCATCTTTGAAGTCTAAAAACCTCCAAAATACAGGGGAAACCCTGTCAAATTTTCTCCAGGATCTGGATTTTCCATTTAGCAGGTTTTAATGCCATTCCAATATTATTTTCATTGTTGAACCTGATCTAAACATTCCTCTGTGCATTAAAAACCCTTTGTATCATCTAGAACCTTGCTCAAAGTCAAATTTTGCCAAAAAAATCCTTCAAAAGAGAACTTAGAAAACAGTTTAAACTTGCTTTGTTAAGCTAAAAATGACTAAGAAACAAGTAACCCCCAGGCAAAGGAGATCCTCCAACATAAAACTGAAAATGTTGAAATGAGCCAACTAGTTTTAAAAATGACTGCACAGCTCAAAGAAATGGAAAAACAAAATCAAGCATTAATGAATTAGAATGAAGCCTTGAAGAAAGCTAAAGAGGTTATTCCAACAGTCATTCCCATTGTAAGCACTGTTGTGCCATCAACTCTTGCAGAACATCTTGCACCACAAGGAAAATTGGTAACTGTAGTATCAATATCATCCAAAAATGTATCTGTTGTTGATTCCTCAATTACACAGGTACAGTCAGGAGTAGAAACAGGGGCTTCAGACTTGGTCAAAGCAATGGAAGAGATGACCTTAAAGAACAATAAGATTAAGAGTTTGCGAAAGGTCTGGAGTCTGCTTACAAATATGTTGTCATCACTTCAAAAGGTCATGAGCAGAGGGTAAAGACATTGGAAGAAAGAAATACTGAACCTTCAAAAAAAGGTGAATTTGACAGGAAAAGCGCAGGGGGACCATTGAGAAAATCATATTTTTTACCTTAGGGTGAAAGTACAGGGTCAAAAGTGTATCAGATGTCAAAGTGTATCAGTAAAAGCAAATTGTTACTGTTGGTTATTTTTCAATTACAACAGTGAAACAGTGAAAATCAAAGATAAAGAGTATCAGGATTGAAAGTGAAAAGAAGAAGTGTTCTACAAGCCATCTTCCATGAGGTATAATATCAATTGCTAGCAATGCTCCCAGCACATCATGAAATCAGTTTGATTAGGATAATCAGTTCTATATTTTCTTGTAAAGGAGAATAGCTTGCAAATTGTTTTGCTGTTGTCCCTCTTCTTATGTTATATTTCCTATTTTTCCTTAAAACATTATCTCAAACTTTGAGATATTTTGTAAGCAATTTATTTGTATAAATAATTCATCTTTCGAAGTATTCAGGGTGGAATAAAACTTATCAAGACTACTACAGTCATTTTGCTGGATATATTGAAGTTGGTGTGAGTCAATTAGCAAAGCAGCAGACTGGAATTGAGATTAAAGACATCATAACTCAGGATTCTTGTGCTGACCAGATAAGTCTAGTTTTTTCTTGTTTTCATTGTGTTATCTTTCAAAAGTTTCCATACATTCATTTAAATGTGCTTCTGTCTTAAATGATTAACTAGGAAGGTTTAAACAGGATTAGTGATAAAAAGCTTCCTGTTTTTTACTAGTTGCTCATGATTATGATTTATGCTTGATAATCGGACTATAGAATTCTTAAATGCTCTAGGTCCATGTTTGATCCCCTCTTTCAATATTCACTTCTGTAACCTAAGGATTCTTAATTTCCCTTTTGTTCAAATTTCACCCATTCCATCAAAAAAGCCTATTCAAAGCCTTTGAAGGTCATCTACTCTGCCCTTAGTACATTTGTATCTTTAAGTCTTATTTCCTAGCTATGCTTAACTAGAAAGTTGACTCCATAGCCCAATGGTCTGGTAGATCCCTTTGGTTTACCTTGAAACATCTTTTATTCCTACCACACTTTCAAAGCAAGTCCCACTGTCCACTCATAACTAGCCTTAAATCCAATTATAAAACAAAGTTAAATCTTTAGGAGAGATCCCTCTTCGGAACTCATGAAGGCTAGATCCTGAATTCTAAAAGAGGTTCTTGGCTACCCCTGGTTTTCTTAACTACAAAAAATCATCATCCCACAACTTGAGAATTACTAGGGTGATAAAAAGATCACTGATTGTGAATTAATTAATATTTAATTCACTTGATATCTCACTAGTGTATCTAACAGTTACAACTAGCACAACTAATTTTAACTCACTTAACTGAGTTAAACTTATTACAACCTACATTAACTAATGCACCACTACACTTCGAACTCTGTTACAACTAGAATTAATCTGCATGCCTCACCAGCTACCTCTAACTCAGAATTCATGAGTTAACTGAGTTTATCACACTCAGTTATCTATTACAATTTATTTTGAGATTATATTACATTTTATTGTCCATCTTAATTAAGGGATAACTAAAATAGACATGCACCAAATTTAGCCCACACCAGTGTAGGTTTTTCTAAGACTTGTGGTCCCACACTAGTGTAGGTGCTTCTTGGACCTCCCAGCCCAACACTTAGTGTAGGTGTTGTTTGTTGTTTCTGGATGCCAATTTTACTGTTTCTTGTTGCAAACTTCAACAATTGGAGCACACATGCTTTCATCCATTCATTGAAGAGTAACAGGTTGGGATCAAAGAAGGTTGAGAACTTAGTATACATTCATAGTACATTTTGTATCATATCACGTAAAGAACCAGGGTACAAGGAAGGTCTTTTCAAGAGATGGGACCAATACACAAATGATGCTACATGTGTGGACGAGGAGATACAACCAGATGGTATTATTAAGCTACCTCCAATTTTTATGGATGAGAAAGAGGCTCTAGATGAGAGTGATCCCTATCTATAGATCTTGTTGACTAGAGATGTTAATGATGTTGATGACATGGATACTAATTACATGGCTTAAGGAATCCTATTCTTATTCATTGTTCAATCACTTTTTTTGGAATTTTGAAAATTCGAAATTTCTATAGACTATTTCATGTTTGGAAATGCATTAGGGAAAATGTTGAATGTAGTATGACAATAGACATATAATTTAATACTTGTGATTCTAATATCTACTATCATGATTCACATCAACATGTAAATTGAAATTTCCATTTAATATCAAATTTGAAAATTCAAAGTGAATGTTCATGTTTAAGTTTTTAAATGATTTATTTTTCTTGTTGTAAGCTGGAAGATTTCAAAATTCATATACATTATAATTTATAAAATTTATAATATATAAATTATAATATACCCCTACACGTACCCTGTTTCAAAAAGTGACACACCTGTCCTCATCCCTGTACCCAAATCCACGTTTCTTGGCAACACAACTTACAAGAGAAACTGAAATAAAGATGGAAAAAGAAGATTTAAGGCATAAAGAAATTATTTCATAAATAAAATGCCAATAAATGCCACTTTTCCTTTGACAATTTTCATAGCCATTAATTAGAGACAAGTGATCCCCAATCACTATGTTTTTTCCCAACATTTAGCTTGGAATACATGTCCCATGACATTTTTTTCCTTTATTAACTTTATTACATGGATTTTTAACGAGTGTTGCTACACCTATGATTGTTCCAAGTGCACTTTCCTTTGACCGATTTTATGTCAATAAAATCCAAAAAACAGGAAAAATAATCCTTCCTTTCATGGAAGAGGTATCTGATAGGGCACCTGTTACACAGTATTTTTTCGCATTCCTCAGTTGTTATCCCAAGTGTCGTCTTTTGTGTCATCCATGTCACAAATGTCGCAAAGCAACAAAAGCTATATAAACTTGTTCAAGATATCCCTGAAGACCTAAAAGATAAATGTCTTGAATTTTTCTGCAAAGTTTGTAAAAAAACTAATTTTAGAAGCCCGACGTGGTTCTTCCCTTAGTAATCTCGCACTTGTCACCCTGCCCCTATCTTGTGAACAATGCTACCAGCACGAGAATTCAACAGTAAAGTTGTGTTGTTCCTCTTCAGGTAGGTTCTACAAAAATGGAGTAGAAGCTTCGACCTTTAGAATTCTCGAGAACAGAGTTTTGATACTTGTTGGTTAAGGATATGGTAAAATACTCCCATGTTTGGCCCTTGATCTTATATCCAAATATTTTCCCCTTAGAGATAAGGCCTTTCCCCTCAATAGTGGATCCTTAACCTCCTTAGCTCTCCTATAAGAGAGTGCCATGCTAGTGAGTCTTGGTTGGTCATTGTTGGTTGCCTTACTTTTGCTTGATTACGCACATGGGCTACTGATTTGATGAAGAAGGAGAAGAGATTGAAGAATGTGGCTTGGACTTGGATTAACACTCCGAAGGAGGCCTTCAACATCAAGGCACCGATTGTAAAGCTTTTCTTTGTTCATTTCATAATACGAAGTATACTTTGCTTCCCATAAATATGTTAATGTTAATTGGTTTAGCATGATACTCCTTTATTTGTCATGTAGTTTGCTTTGAAATACATATACTATGTATCTTTTGTCTTTTGTCGTGTGATATTATTTACAGGTATTCAGACGTAGAAGACATAATGAGAAAACGAGCCCGAAAGTGAAATGATCAACATCGATATCAGGGAAATGATTGCATAAGGATCAAGGTAGGCCATCTCCCTCTGTTTCTTTACTTTTCAATGTTAAACTAGGAAAGCTTGTATCCTTTGTCACGGTTGTTACTAGACCCACTCATTGGGCTAGAGGGATCGCTTATTTCTGAAGAAGGGATTTTCCCACATAACAACACCCTCCTTTCTTCTCCTTAGAGTGTAGATTGGTGTTAAAATCTCCAATAAAAATACAACTGGAGTCCAAGTTTGTCGCCTTTACATTGCTAAGAGAATTCCAACTAACTACCTTTTCTAGATATGCTATTGGCATATAAACATTGATTATATTGCATAATTTTTTAGAGGAAATGTGAAGAAATTTATATGCTAACCAATATAGGGTGCTTTGTACCTATACCAACATAAACAAGGATGAGGACCACAGAGTACAAAAACTCCTAAAAGTCCCTCGGGAACTCACTATTTTTGTAGCATAGTCTTTCCATATGGTGTTATATTTTTGGGGTACTTCCATTTCCTTCATTTTTTTCTCTTGGAGTAGGAGAATTTGAGGCTTTCCTTTTTTAATTAAATTTTAGGGCACTATTATTTTTGTGTCACTACCCAAACCCTTGTAATTCTAGGAGATGGTTTTATTAATTACTTTTTCTTTTGGGATTTCCTCCATGGGGAGGAGCTATGCCACTTTGATTCCTTGTGGTCCTTGTACCCCTACAATACATGCCTTCAATAATAGGATGGGTCCCAAGTTCTTTGTCCTTGTTTGTTTTCTCTTCATGTCGATCCTCATTAGGCTTTCTCTCTACTTTCTTGATTGTATTGTTAACAACAAAGTCCCTATTTTTTTTCCTTTTGATTTGGCATATGCTAATCCCAGACCAAGAGAGGGGAGGCCAGAGGAATATGTAGCTTTCCGGGGGAGTGATAGACTTCTTCCTTAGCCTTGAGTCATCAAGTGTTTGTGTATGTATCAAAGCAATCTCTAATGGTGGAATTTCCATAGAATTATTTTCATCTGCCACATGTCCATTAGAGATCGATTTTTTTATATATTTTCCATATGTGCTAATAACACATACCACTTTCTTGGCTAGAGTCAAACGTTACTTTGGGGTGATTCTTGGTAAAGTAGTGATTGGGTGAAAATGTGAAGTTGGGTTACACTTTTTGCCCTTTTTTGAGAAAAAAATTAATTTTTTTTCCTGTTCTTCACATTTCTGCAAGCCAAAACAATTTTTCTGTTTAGAATTTCATTTTGTGATAAAAATAAAAGTTGTCAAAAATTTTATTATCTTTCTATTACTTATTTTTTGGAATTTTTTATACACATTTGATATGTCAAATTAGCGTTTCTTCAAGAGTGTGTATTTTTTAACAATCAAAGGATTCATAAGAAGTCATGTTAATACGCACTAATGTATTCTTTGAAACTTTGTGTTTTTGAGAAAAAAAATGTGTTACAACAATTTAGACAGAGTCTAATTTGGTTTCGTCATATTTACAAAGCCAACGGATGCATATCATAATTACTAGAATTTTTTCAACTTTTCCAATATGAAAAAACTGCATATTTTGAATATGTTTCGCAACGCAAGAAATTTCTTCACATATAAGTTATAAACTAAAAATCTAAAAACTACCCATTACAGATGCGGACCAATGTAATGCACCATAATTTTTCAATTTTTTTTTACAGTGTATTTTGGAAGATACAAAATTATGATTTCACTGAATCATAATGACCTTCAGAAATTGTTTGCACCCATTTTATTACAAAATTAATTAAAATTAGTAAATATTTATGAAATTCCATAAAAGTTATATTTCCTGAAAGTAGATTGAATTCTGAAAATGCTTGTCTTGGTTCCAACTGTTAATTTAGAATGTTTCATGGAGTTTAATCAATCCAAAGTTGAAGATATGTATTCAGAGTTTGGCCTCACATAATTGCTGACATGTTAGTTCGGCCAATTTTTTTTTTTTGCACCGACGGCCCATCAAGTTTAACAACATAAAATTTCGGCTGAATTTTTTATCAAAGTTCAGCCGAACTGTTACCCGACTTTCCGTCAGTCGGAAAACATCACGAAGCCCCTAAAAAAAAACATTTCACGGCAATATAAATTGCCGCGAAAGCATTCATTATTTTCACATATTTTCGCATTAATAATCCCTTCGGTTTATTATTCCCCTCTATTTATTATTCCATGAGTTTAAAATATTAATTCGGTCATATTCATGGAAAAATTTGCATTTGAATAGGATTTGGTCATAATCCACTAGCTAGATAAAGGTCTAGTTATCTAGAGAAAGTTCAATAGCTTTCAACGAGCCCTTCTCAAGGTCCACCTCAATAAATATCCTAAAACAAAAACATCCAATCAAGTGGCTATGATGTGATTGATATAATTTCCAAGGGCATTTCCAATGTTTTAGATTGTATCCTCATTCTAATAATGGAGGGGGAGGTGAGCAAGCTTGACTCATATTAGAGATGCTAACAATATGCATTTTCCTAGAAGAAGTCGTGATTCCATTGGTTGTGTTATTCATCAATATTTTTCACTTGTTAGTGATGACTAGATCCATAGCTGAGTTTTCTAGAAGCTGATCTACATATGTCAATTTTTCATCTAGAAAACCCTCATAAAAAAATTTTCGCCCTCCTACTTTTCAGTCCGCCCATGTCAAAGTTAAAACTCATTATCACTATCCTATCTAGCTTTAGCCCTACTAGTCTGCCCATCAGCTCTAAAAAGACAATCCAATGTCTGTTTCAAAAGCCTCCCCTAAGTTAGGAAGTGGCGCTTTAAGGCATTTTACCCTTGGCAACCATCAAAAGGCCAAAAAGCCTCCATCTGATACAAACCAATCATGACAGACCTCCCACTCTGCAAATTCAATTGATCACAGCCCTAAGTCGCACCACTTACACACCCCTAAGTCTCAGCACTGCATAGACCACAGTCTCAAGCTGATTATTAGGTGTTTTACAGTGTTTTATGGATTTTACAAAGACAGGAAATATATCATCATCTCGGGAGAAAATTCTTGAATCCACATTTAGAAGAACAACTGCTTCTCAATGTAAACATGAGCCTGAGATGCATCTGCAGGGCAAGGAGTTACTCATCAAGACCTTGTAGCTTCCATTCAGCATGAAATCACAGTAGAAGAAAGACAACACTGTCAAGAAAACTAGTAATTTGTCATGGCCAAGAACCTCCTTCATCTACAAGCAGAGGGTGATGGCCAATATTGACTTCAAAGATTGCAAAACTTACTATAAGCACAGGTTTTCTTTTTACTAGACAGTAAAACAGTGACTCTAGGTTTCTGAGTGTAAGTGATGATCATAACAGGGCTAAGATCTGAAATGTGCAAGACAAAAAGAAAACAGAGTTTTTTGGTCTTATGTCTTAAGAAAGAGAATCATTTGAAGTTTCAGTCATCATCATGGTGCATCAAAAAGGACTCCTTTAATCAAAGCTATCATAACAAATATCTCTGCAGGGTGTTTATATGAAAAGCTCAAATCAGTCTTGATCAGGAAAATACTTCAGTGAAAAGACCCCTGTGTGTTCTTTTGTTCCTGTTGAAATGTGAAATACAGTCCATGGTTTCTGGATGAACATAAAGAAAAGGCAGGAAAGTAGTACACAACCCCAGATATAAGACATCTTAATATCAGTCAAAGCGCTAGTGTAAGTCCAGCTGTTGCAAGCTACACTCCACCACAAAGGCAGGTATTTCCTTCAGATGCAGCAGGTTTGTGTTTTCAGAGTTTCATTAGGAAGAAGGTGGCTAATAAAAGCCTTGGCAGCTATGAAATATGCCAGCAGTTATTCCACATCTTTTATACTTGCCTCCTCAACACAAAGATAGAAACTGGTTATGATCCGAGTTTTAAAAACCCTGGGACAGCATGCCAAGCTAATCAGGCATGTCTTTCTTGAAAGCAACTCCATTCATGAACAGGTGCCTTTTCAAAAATGCTACAACAGCTGACACAGAAAATCTGGGTTAAGTCATCAAGATACATCACCACTGAAATGATTGTTCATAAATAGGCAAAAGAGATGCTGTGACATACTGTTAGGTTTTTAAAGCTTGAAACAAGCATAGGTTTTCACTATTCAAGTGGACAGAGACATCATGGTAATATTTTCTGAGCAGAGAAGTGTATTGGAAAAAGGTGCCCTTCTTAATTAAAAGACCATGGAAAACTATGAAAAACTGCAGCAAGTTTGACACCTACAGTTGAAGAAAAGACTGATGATGCACCTACAGGCACTAAATGTATTTGATCTAGTCTTTATTTTTCTAGCAAGCAGATATGGGTATACAAAGCAAGAAATGCCAAGTCAAGTCTTGAAGAAGTAGATTGCCTCTTTGCAAATGGTAAAGGGTGGCCCAAAAATCATTGGTGTTATTTAAGTAGGGCTTCTATGATTGACAATTTTACCATAGGGACAGCAGTGGCAAAAGTCATTTTTTCAAATATGAAAAATACAATGGATATAGCGGCCCTTGGAGAAAGTCACCATCCTTACCACTGTTCAAATAAAAACACAGACTTTTTACCAACAGTTTCAAAGTGTGGGCCCTTCACCTCACATTCAGGCTCGTTCTGTTTCATTATGGATAGACAAGACCTTGGTTTAAAAGAAAAAGTTTTCTAAACCCTCTCAAATACTAAACCAAGGGTTTTCATTTTAATTACACTTCAAAAGGTCAAGGATCATTGAAAACTCATTATGCCAACATCAAAACCCGAGCAAAGCATCCCTCTGAAGTTCACGAGGCCAGAAAGGGAGATTTCAAACCAGGTTCCGGAATTTTGAAGCTGTTTTAACCACGCGGCGCGCCTGTACATGCGCGCGGTGCGTTCAGGAAAAAAAATTACACAGGTTATAATGGTGGCGCGGCGCACCTGTACATGCGCGCGGCGTGCCTGTGCACTCGGGTCTTGTCGGCCCGACAGGTGACCCGACAACCTATTTCGCGCGGCACTCTTCCTTCTAAGCGCATCGCGCGTAGGTGTGGCCTCCAAAACGCCCTCAAATCACCTTTGAAGTGTGCTCAACCTCGCCTCCAAAGCCCTCATCAAGTTCTCAAGGTATTTTTTCATGCCTCCCTTGGTTTTTCAAACTGCACAGTGATAAGAAAGGGTTAAAAAAATCACAGTCCAAATCACTATTTTGAGTTTGCTGAGAGAGGTGGGTTTTGTGATTAAACACTCGGGATTACCATATCACTAAGAGCCAGTGAGGAAGCTGCCATTATAATCTAAAAGTGTCCTTGTCAAACTTGTGCAAATGACAGTGAAGCATAAGGAGCGAAGTATTTTGGTTAAAAAAGAACCTTGTTTGATTAACATTCTTATAAGCCTTTGTTTAAACCCTCAGAATCCTGTCAAAGCTCTGCCACCTTGTCCTATAGGCAGTAAATTTTGACTGTATGTATGTATAATCTGGCTGACTGTGTTCATGGTTTAAGCTTTGTTGGTTGAGTTGCATACCAATGACAAGGTCATGATCTTGAAATCAAGAAGTACACCCCTGGAAAAAACACAACAATATGTTGTTGACTTCCAAGCTTCAAAGGGCAAGGTAACCCTATCACAATGCACAACAATTTCACATTGACTGGGTATCCTTTTTCACTGTATTTTCTACTTAAAGGGTTTGCTTGCTGGATTACATATCAAAAGTTGGGAAGGCTTACCACCTCAAAAAGAAAAAATAAACTGAGTTACCTATTACCCAATAAGCCTTGGGCTTTGCTTTACCTTCGTCGATTGACTGTGTAGTTGTGGTGGATGTGCCTGGTCAAACAGTCAATACACAGAAAGAGAGCAGTGTTTTGATTAAAGAAGATTTTGGTGTTTTTCCTTTGTCTGAATGCAAGGCTGCCTTATTATCTAAGAAAAAAAAAACTCCAACAGGCAGAGTACTCCTACCACAAACACAAGAGAACCCTTTGACTGTCTTCATCCTTGGTTGCTGTGTTTTCATTTTAAAATCTTGGCTGATTGATATACAAAGGCAAGAAAGGGCTTTTTTTTGAAGAGACAGGGTCTTATATCAAAGGAGGGCATTTCACACCATCCTCAAAACCCTTGCTGCATTATCAAACAGTGAAGTGACAGAAGGCTGAGACAGAGTTTGGTGTAAAGAAGGTATTTCAAAAGCTTTGGAGTAATTTGGTGTTTCAAAAGCACATCTAGGCCAAAATGCCTCCCAGGCAAGACAGCAGAAGTGGTTTACATAAAAGATATGAGCCAATCTCTACAGAGGAGGTCAATGCACATCCATCCATCCTCTTCAATTTGGAGTAGGTTGTTTAGATTTCTGCCAGAAGGTACAGGAGGTCAAAAGTTTCTCGCCCTTGACACACCTATGTGCCCTGAGGTTCCAAAGCAAGCATTTCCAGGTAGCAGACCTTGATTTCAATTTTTCCCCGAGGTCAGTGTCTAAAGCCAAAATTCCATATCATGGCGAGAAATGGTTCAAACAGACCCATCTAGACTTGGATGACTACAAGCCTTTCATCAAGCCCGAGCATAGGGATACTTGCACTGCTATTTTTCCTTTCTCTCATCTTCTTGACAACTATGCTCCTCTAATGAAGGTCATAATGAAGTATTTTACTTGTGAAGGGAGATTTACTCGAGTTTATGCCTACCATGTCCGACTATTGATGCATTTCACTAGAACTAGGCAGCTAAATCTCCCTTACTTTTTATACAAAAGCATCGAGAAGATGGCATCCGGAGTCCAGAAGAAGACTCCATCTCTACAAATAGCTTCCCTTTTCCATCATTCTCTGATCAAAATTATCATCCTACACTAGCTAGAGAAGAAAGAGGTTCCATGGGATGTTTTTATCAGCCACCCAGATTTCTCTACTGTTCCTCCTGTCCATATATCTCCCACCCAGCCTATTCATCGCCCTGTACCTTTGTCCAGCAGGCCTACCCCTAGAAGGCTCAAGATCACCACAGAACAGTCAGGAAAACATGAAGAAAAAGGACATGAACAGGTAGAAGAGGCAGAGTATAGGCATGAAGAAACTGATGAAGACCAGCAGCATGATTTTGATGATCAGGGACAGCAGCTTGAGCCACACAGTGAGCATGAGGTGGAAACACACCAGCAGCTTGATGTTGGTGAACAGGAGCAACAGTTTGAATAGCAAGAAGAGATGGGTGAAGAGCAGAAAATTGCAAATGAAGAGCAACAGCAGGAGCAAGAGGAAAAGAATGTTGAACAACAGCATCTCAGTGAAAGTGAATAGCAGGGACAAGAGGAAGAGCAGCAGCTTGATATTGAAGGTCATGAACAGCAGTTTGAGCAAGAATTTGAGCAGTTGCTTGAGCCACAAAATGAACAGGAAATCCAAGCACAACAGCAGCATAATGTTGATGATCAAGGTCAAAAGGAATTTGAGGCAGATCAGCATCATAACATTGAGGGGCAGAAGCAACTTAAAGAGGACACACAGCAGCCTCAAGGAGAGCAGTAGTTTCAAGAAGTTGACAAGGGTAAAACCATTGTGTCTCCTTCTCCCAAAAGAACAAAGCCCAGCACATCAAGAAAGAAGGGGCCTAAGGCTACCACTCCAAAAGTGACAAGAGTTGTCCCTAGCAAAAGAAAATCGCCAAGGAGGTCTCTCACTAGTATGCCAAGAAGGAAGAGTGCAAGATTGGCTTTCAAAGGGAAAGGCAAAATTGGAGAAAGTAAAAAACATGGAGGTGCATTGGCTGTCATTCCAATCCAAAGTGATGACAGCAATAATGAAGCCCGCATCCTTGAAAACCTTCTAATCCATCGAGAGGGCCAAATTGAAGCATTGGAGAATGACCTTCATCGGGCAAATACCTTCAATCATTTCTTGAAGATCCAAAATAAACAAATGAATGTCCATTTGGCTGTTCATGAGGCACGAGCAATCAAATACAAGAATGAGGTAGCTAAAGCACAAGTAAGGATAGAGGAGCTCATTGGTGAGTTTGATGAAGATGAAGAAGAAGACCAGCCTAGGCGGAAGAGGCCTAGAACCATAGGGCTTAAAAGAGCCCTGGAAAAGCAAAGGGAAGAAGAACAGGCCCATCTTCAATCTTTTCCCCTCACTACACTACTTGAGCAAGAAATTGAAGAAAATAAGGAGGTATGGCTAGAAAGAGCCAATAAAGACTTGGAGATGAAGCTTGAAAAAGCAAACAGAGACCTAGAGCTGCAAAGGAAGATGACACAACACTATCAAAAGTTGAATCAGTTTGCCCGGCGCAAGCTAAAGGCCACCCAAGCAAAACTGAAGGAAGTAAAGTGGAAGCACCCGGCACGGAAAGAGAAGAAAAGCACATCAGCACTTGATATTTTGGCTTCAGATTCGGAGCATGTTTCTAAGGACCCTTGAGGGTCATGCACCCCAATTTTGAGCTCATTTTGACAATTTTTGGTTTTTTGGCATTTTTGGGTTTTTGGTCAAAAACTCATAAATTCGCCATTTCATTTCGAGGATTCGTCAAGGGAGGAGAATGGTACCACCGGATGCCATAATTTCATGAGCAGGTCCTCAGCGATTTTCAGAGCATTTGGAGATCATTTTCCCCTTCAAAACAACGAAAAAGGCTCGCATTTTGCACACTCAGCCCGGTCTATCAGCGAACTGTCATTTTCTGGCTTTTTACACACAGGTGCACATTTGGAGGACTTATGGGTATCGGATTGAAGAAATTTAAGTTGCGCCGAAAGGTAGACACTTAGAGCTTTACAACGAGCTATCATGAGCCTCGTTTTGACATCAGGAAGGCTGCCAAATGTTTCCAGCAAGTCAGGGGATCTTTTTCTGATATAAATTTGAAGTATTTTTGTAATTTTTGAACCTCAAAAATCTGTTTTTTCCAAATGTGCGTTTAGCTATTTTTGCACTTGGAAAATGATGCAAAGTCAATTAAATTCCCGTTTTTAGCAATTTTTAGATATTTTATGGGATATTTTGTGCCTTGGGCTTTGCAAAGCCTCAAGGACAAGTTTAGATATTTTGATTAGGCCAATTGGATAGCTAGTTGAACCATGAGGTTTTCCTCACTTAAGCCTATTTATTCCACAAGCTCTCATTGTAAACAAGGCTGAAATTGAGAGAAGAAGCAATATATTGGTCATATGAGCTTTGAAGAACATACTTGTGTTATGATTTTGGACTGCCTCTTGGATGCTCTTGAATGAATGATGAAGGATTGTTGATGGATTCCATGACTTGGTAGAATGGTATAGTGTCTCTTTCTATGTTATTGTCTTCTAGTTTTCATTCATGAATACAAGTTTCTTGCTTGCTATAGATCAGTAGAGAACAAGTTTGAGATATGCCCATGGAGGCACCTCAAATTTCCTGAATCTTCATAGCTTTGATGTTTTCTTCTTCCTTAGTTGCACTAAAGAATTCTTAACTGCCCTTTAGTAACTTAAGGATATTGTTGCTAGTTTCATTCATAAGTTCTATGCATGTTGAGTAGGATGTATGGTGTACCCTGCTTACCTATGGCTGTCCATAGTTATATCCATGAAACTATCTCTTTGATTGATTAGATTATCATCTTGTTGAACCAAGGAAGCCTAGTCCTGATCTAGCCCTTTGCCTAAAACTATGAAAGCTTGTTTGTCAAAGTGCCCAATAACTTAAAGACTGTGTTTAGGCGTTCCGGCATAGTATTTTGAGTTGTTAGTCCATATTATGTGTTTTCCCCAAAGTCTGATAGCCATTTCCCAAAGTTAGAGGGTCTTATACTTCTATGCATGGCTTGAATGTTTATTTCTATGTATTATTTAGCTTGTAGTTACATTTTGCATGATTAATGGCTTTCCATAACATGTTTATGTCTGCTATCAAACTAGTTATGCTTGAAATCCTTCGTCTTTCACAAACTTGATGTCCATTTACTCCATTTTTCCCAAAGATCCTTTCTACCTTGAATCAAATCGGCCCTACAGCAGCCTTGTATCATCATCTGATAGCTTCCTTGACCTTTTTGACCCCATAGCCCAGTTGATCTAACTTCTTGTTACCCATTTTATATCTTTGATCAGTTTTATCTCTCACAAACTTAAAAAACCAAAATAAAAAAACTCACTTCATAACTAGCCTAATATCAGAACACCATAAGCAAACACACCGATATCTTTTACATATAATAGAGAGAGCCCTCTCTGAGTCCAGGAAGGCTAGGTCCTTGGGCTCCAAAGCTTGGTTTGATGTTACATCGTCATTTGGCTCACCAATCGGCCAAATCACGGGAACCTAACAGGTTGAGATACAAACCTTGAGAGCCAAGGAAATATGGGCCACTCCTCATTATTAAATCATGGTCCTATTTTTCTTCAAATAGAAATACATAAAAACATTGACCATAAAAGGGGAGAGAGAGAGTTTTCCTAGTTTTTTTATGAACCATGAGACTTCATAGATTCAAGGATGAATGCGTTAAATGAAACAATCTCTCGGGAGCTGGTTGGGGGGGGGGGGATGGGTTCAAGAAGGAGATGAAACTCCTCCAACAACTAAACCTATAAGGGAGATCACACAAAGTGTAACAAAGAGTAGAGTTCAACAAAGCATGATCCACTTGACCCATCCACTGAGTTTAACTACAATGGACTAATTTTTCACACGTACACACACAAATATTTTTTTTATTTTCTAACATGTCTATGATTTGTGAAATTAAATTGTGGTCCAAGAAAAAATAACCCAAAGGCATCTAAGCTGTCAAAATCACTTTAGGATCACACGCTTGACATATCTAGACCTTTTTGGTACCCTCTCTCAACTACTCTGAGTTTTGATCTTTGATTGCCTTATAGAATGAAACTCTTCCAATCCAATCACGCTAGCAAGATTTGAACCCACACATGTCTTAATATAAAATATTTTTAGCAATTAAAAAATTATATTTAACATAAATCAATCAAGAAATAACATAAATCTATACTAATCTTAATTAATTACTTTGACAATTAAAATTTCAAACTGAAAAAATTACATGTTTTCATTTTTTGAAGGTGGTAACTAAGAAAATTAATTGCCTATTACCCAATATGATCATAAAGTCAACCTACATCACACAAATAATGTAAACAAAAAATTGACTAAGTATAAGTTGAAGATGTCATGACCATCACAAAAGAAAATGTGAAATCTACAATATTCTTGCATAAAAATAAAGAAGTTGTCTACCCAACATACAGAACGCCCGGACGACAGTTTTTTACTGGAATCCAGTAAAATAAAATTCAAAAAATCGAGTAGTTGGAGTGTTGGGAATCCATTTTTTATTGTGGAAATGGATTCAACACTATCAAAAACATTTAGGGCGCTCAAAATACTAAAGTTTAACAACTGTAAACAAGATTCTGATAAATAAAATCTTTGCTGAATTTTTTCAAAATCTTTACGAGATTCTAGACCATTCCGTTGCTTTTTAAGACTACCCAAAAAATAAACTTTAACCTCCACACTACGGTTGACACCATCCCTCATATGTTGAACCCTTAGTTAAATTGAGAGGGGGGGAGGGGGGGTGCGGGTGAATCAATTTAGTGCATTCAGGGTCTTTGTAAGACTTTCTTTTACACTCATTTACATTTTCATTTTGTGATCAACTTAATGTACAATGGAACAACAATCTTAATAAGTGAGCAGTAGGTATTAAGCAGATTAAATACAAAAAATCAACACATAATCATCATGCACATAGACAACAGATATAAGTGGAAACCCATAAGGGAGAAAACCACATCTTATTATTGTTGTGATGCAAAGGCAAGCTCCAACTCTCTCTCACCACTGATTTTCTGTAGGCTCCAACCTACAGGAGGCTACTACCTCAATTCTGCAAGCTACAACTTGTAAGGAAGCTCCAAATCCCATCTATTTTCTGCATGCTGCAACCTACAGGAGGCTCCTACCTCAGCCAGCTACAACTGAACATCTATCAAGCTACAACTTGACATGGAAGCACCAACTTCCTCAATGTATAATAAAATCATATGCTAATTTACCTAGATATCAGCTCTGTTTTTCTCCTTCTTTACTGTTATCCTTCCAGCCTTCAAATTTTCTTTATATCATCTTTGGATCTTCACAACTCCTCTCTCTGCTCCTTCTTCTTCTTCCACTCTCTAACCTCTTTCTCCATTCTCTCACACTTATGCATATGCTGGTAACATTATTTATAGAGATCACCTCATAACTGTTTGCATTCCATAGGGAATTCGAAATGAACAGCTATGACTCTTTGCCTTCCCCCTTCTCATTTTCTTGTCCAACACATTCAGAATAATATAACAGAATGTATACATTTGTGTATTACAGTGGAGTTTTTCTTTTCCTACGGAGACTTGCCTTTGCATCACATACAATAAAAATAAACAATTCATTTCAATTGATAGTTACCGCAAATATGTCTCGCTTAACCCTTTCAGCTCTTAGCTCACTGTGTATTTGTCTTTTTGCTGTTGTCACTGTCTTTTCTGATTCTTCTATTTATATTCTAGATCTGCTGCATAATTACCTTATTTCTTCCGTTATCTGTGTCTTTTGTGCTGCGTTCACCCACACTTTGCATATAAATTTAATTATACGTATCCATATGCACATAAACTATGACTTTGGTTAAGACCTATGATAACCAAATACATTTAAACCATGCATTCCACTTTTTAATCATAAAACCTTTAATATATAAAACATTTGTAAAGGTTTATCTTTCCGTCAGTCTTGCACGTATACCGATGTTGCATCCCTGATTAAACGACTGCCGTTGATCCTGTTTGCAATCCGACAGTCTTCATCATATTGCAAATCTCAAATTTTATTACCCTTCCATACTTTGGTTAAATGTACCACAGTGCCATCATATAAATACACTCGGGTCCCACATGACTGTATCGCTACTTCGCACCACAACTTAACTTACAAATTCTTATCACATAAGCATCACCAATTGCGATATACGATAGCATCGCATCGCATCGCAAATTATATAACTTACGAATTCTTATCACATGAGCATCACCGATTGCGATATGCGATAGCATTGCATTGCATCCATCACATCGCATCTATCCATCACATCGTAAATTCTCAAGGTTTATTACCCGACTTAACATAAGTCAACAATATAACTTGCCCTTCCATACTTTGGTTTAAACACAAGATATCAACATTATAATATATCCGGGCCCACAAAATTCCTGACGGTCAATCTCACTTTAAAAAAAAAAATGGTTATAAACCATGATAAACCCAATGGTAATAACTTCATATGCGGAAGCTTTTATATCATTTTTTTTTTGGACAAACCATAATAAAAACCCGTTCATTTATCTTCCGACTATACCAAATCGACTTTGGATAAATATACCAAAGTACCAACATGTATTAACATTGGCCTACATCTGTCAACTATCACACCTTCTGATGCAAACACCATCAGATCTTTGCTTCCTTTGATCAGACAGCTATCGCATAAGCTTAAGCCTAACAACTTATCCTTCCAAACTAATGCAAAATATGTGGTATTACTTTGGGAGGTGTCACTTTTGGAGGTCTATCGTGTTCATTTCAGCTTTTACCACTTACCACTTTGGATGCACGCGAATACCACCACCGGTTTGTGAAACCACTCACACCTTGGTTTAATCGTATTTATGAGTTTACTTTGGTTAAAACCCAAAGCACCAAAATAATATTATATTTGGGTCCCACAACATATACAAGCTACATATTCGTTTGTGCATTCCAATCTCCGTCATCCATTTAACTGCTCTAGATCCGACGAACATTGCTCGATATCGCGCTCCAAATAGCACGATGGGTAAAAATTTAGAACTTACACGAAATTAGTGGTTTTTGATTGCCACGCGTTGTCCCACGACCACTATCGCTTTCACTCCAGCAATTACTGCTTACCATCTTTGAGCTATGTGAAAACCACTGGTTGGTTTTCAAAAACATCCGCTGTTCTCCTTTACTCCATCGTTTTGTTTTCATTTAACTTTTGTTTTCTAAACAAAACTATGGTTCCAACTTGAAAGAATTCCACCACGGCTATGCCATACATCTTCTATTTTAATTATATCAGCCAGTCTTCAAACCCTCTCTGGAATTCATTCCACACATGGCTTTAACCTCTATTATTCATTGTCTGTGGTTTTATAATCGTTTATAAATACAATAAAACCCCCAAATGTGACTTCAAACTCTGGATCTCCTTCACTGTGTATACACAACAGAATGTGCAATATCTCCTTGAAATGATTTAAAATGACCTTTTAAGAATACACAGTCTCATACCTTCAATAATCCCATAGCTCAAAAATGATGGAAATTCTTCTTCCATTTTTGTTTAATTTGCTCGTAGGCTTACAAAACAAAACCCTGACTGTTCAAAAAAAACTTATTCCTGTCTAAACCCTCCTCTTGTAGCCTCTTCCACTTTACTTTCTTTCTCTACAAAAATTTCATATGAATCTGATCTTCTCCCTTGTCATGGTGCTGCTCCTTTGTGCTCCTTTGCCATCAATGACAATATTTCCAATAGTCTCCCCCTTTGGCATTGATGGCAATACTCCAATGCTTCCTCCAGGACTTCCTCTGCTTGCTTTTTAGAAGACCCTTTCTTCTTTTTCTTGCTTTTTCTCCCCCTTTGACATCAATGACAAAGGGTTGCACATTTCCCAATGTAGTTTTGATCTTTTCATTTCCTTTGATCTAGAGGACCTGTTCCATGCACTGCTCCATTGTTCTAGCTCTTTTATTACAATTTATTGACTTCTCTCCCCCTAGAGTGATGCTTTCTTGTTTGATATTGACTATCACTTCTCTTCTGGACTAATCCTGTTTCTTGTATGCAGCCCTTATTATTATTATTTTTTTGTTTTTCTTTTTTCAATCATATCAGAGAGTAACATCTACAAACACTACCCCTAGTTTCTATCTTAGATATTCAAATGGTTCTTTAGCAAGAGGTTTTGTGAATATGTCTGCAATTTGTTCCTTTTTTGGTACGTATTCCAACTTCACCAATTTATGTGCTACTTGTTCTCTGAGGAAGTGGTACTTTATTGGGATGTTCTTTGTTTTTTAATGAAGTACATGATTTGTTGATATACTTATTGCACTTGTATTGTCACATTTGATAGAAATGGGTTCATCAATGCTTACCTTCATGTCTTAGAGAATTTGTTTCATCCAAATTACTTGTGTGCAACATGCAGCTGCTGCTATGTATTTTTCTTTTGCTGTAGATAGAGAGATAGAAGTTTGCTTCTTGCTTAACCATGCCACCAAAATTTTTCCCAAATAGAATGCCCCTCCACTTGTGCTCTTCCTGTCATCCACATAGCTAGCCCAATCTGAATCTGTGTATGTTGTCAATGTGAAGCTTTTCCCTTTTGGATACCATAGGCCATAATGTGAAGTTCCTTGTAGATATCTTAATATTCTCTTGATTTCAAGTAAATGATTTTGTTTTGGTGTTGCTTGATATCTTGCCACAAGTCCTACTGCTAACATAATGTCTGTTCTAGAAGCAGTTAGGTATAGAAGACTTCCTATCATGGATCTGTAAAGTTTTTTATCTACATCTGTTGATCCATCATTAGCACATAGTTTTTATCTAGTGATCATGGGAGTTGACATAGGTTTGCAGTGTTCCATTTGAAACCTTTTCAACATTTCTCTTAAGTATTTTTTTGTGAAATGAATATTCCTGTGTTCTTTTGTTGAATTTGAAGTCCTAAATAGAAGGTGAGCTCTCCAATCATTGAAATTTAAAACTCTAATTTCATTTCTTCAGCAAATCCTTTTGCTAACCCATCTTTTTTGCTTCCAAACATGATGTCATCTACATACACTACTACAATTAAGAGTTCATTTTCATTAGCCTTTATGTACAAATTTCTGTCTACTCCTCCTTTCTTGAACCCTTGTTTTTGCAAGTATTTGTCTAGCCTTGAATACCATGCATGAGGAGCTTGTTTTAGACCATATAAGGCTTTCTTTAATCTGCACACATAGTCATGATTATCTGTTAATGATAATCCTTCAGGTTGTTCCATGTATATTTCTTCCTCTAAGTCTCCATTCAGGAAGGCAGACTTCACATCCATTTGGTATACCCTGAAATCATGATAGCATGCAAAGACCAAAAACATTCTGATTGCTTCCATTCTAGCTACAGGGGCAAAGGTTTCATCATAGTCAAGTCCTTAAATTTGAGAATACCCCTTGCATACAAGTCTGGCTATATTTCTGATTACCTGCCCTTGTTCATTCATCTTATTCTTGAATATCCATTTTGTGCCAATGACATTTTTCCCAGTGGATCTTGGAATTAACTCCCAGGTATTGTTCTTCTCAATTTGGTCTAGTTCTTCATTCACAGCATTTACCCAGTTTTTGTCTTTGTTGGCTTCTTCGAACTTATTTGGCTCTATTTGAGATAGCATGGCTAGGTATACTTCTTCTGTCTATTCAACAAGTTGTCTTCTTGTTTGGACTCCCGCACTTTTATCCCTAATGATTTGATCTTCTAGATGGTTATTTTGAGTGTGTCTTGAGGGACCTTTTGAGTTTAATTCAATATATTCTGTTGTCTTGCTATGTTCATCATTATCTTGGTTCTCAGTTTCATGATCATCTGGAGGATTGGCGCAGCTTGTGCTTCTTGTTCTGTTTGGTAGATCTTCGTCAAATCTTACATCAATGCTTTCCACAATTTTGTGCAGTATTTTGTTGTAGCACCTATAACCCTTACTCTTGGATGCATATCGTAAAAATATTCCTTCATCAGCTCTTGCATCAAACTTCCCCAATTTTTCATCATTATTTTTTATGAAACACTTGCTTCCAAAGACTCTAAAGTGCTTGATTGATGTTGGTTTACCATGCCATAATTCGTAAGGAGTCTTATCACAATTTGGTCTTAGATGAGCTTTGTTGAGAATGTGAACAGCTGTGTGTAATGCTTCTGCCCATTAGGTTTGGGGAATGTTACTTTCTTGCATCATAGCTCTGGCAATCTGTTGTACTGACCTGTTTTGCCTCTCTGCCATTCCATTCTATTGAGGTGTACCTGCAATTGTAAATTGTTGTTTTATCTCATATTCATTGCATAGGTCTGCAAAATCATAGTCTGTGAATTCACCTACTACGTCTGATCTGATGCATTTTATCTTGCATCATGTTTGATTTTCTGCCAATGCCTTGAATATCTTGAATTTTTCAATTTCTTCAGATTTATATTTGAGAAATTCCACCCACGTCAATCTGGTAAAATCATCTATTATTAGCATGAAATAAGATTCTACACTTGTTGCATTAGTTCTTGAAGGTCCACACAGGTCCATGTGAACAAGCTGAAGAGGCCTACGTGTAGATAGCTTCTCTTTGGTCTTGAAAGATGTGTGGGTCTGCTGGCCCAGTTGGTAGGATTTACATATGGTATTTGGAGGCTTCTTTATTGCAGGCATATCTCTGACTGCATTCTTCTTGCTCATATTGATGATGTGGTCAAAGTTTAGGTGTCCCAATCTTCTATGCCATAACCATGATTCATCAAGTTTGCTTATGTGGCATGCTTCATTCTCTTCTTTCATTATATAGACATTACTTTTTTTTCTAACACCTTTGATCAAGGTCTTTCCTGTGGTGCTCGATCTTACCTCACAATCTTGGGCTCTGAAAAGGACCTCACAACCGTTATCACATATTTGAATGACGCTTAGTAGGTTTACTTTCAGCCCATCCACAAATAGTACATCTTGAGCCTCTCCTCTTCCATTATTCAGACTGACTGATCCTTTTCCTTTGATTTTCCTTGCTTTATCATTTCTGAATGTAACATTTCCAGATTTCTTTTCATTAAAGGTTACAAACTTGCTTCAATCTCCAATCATATGCTTTGAGAAACCACAGTCCATATACCATTGAATTTTTTGATCTTGAGCTATTAGAGCCAGGTCACACTTATTCAACTTCTTTTTCCACTGCATGCAGCTATTTGTTTGGTACATTTTCTATGAAGACAGACCACATTCTTTGAGAGGACATTTGTGAGACTTATGCCCGATTTGATGGTAGACAAAGCATTTGATTATATTTCTGAATGGATTATGAGTGAATTCTCCATTGTTCATAAATTTCCTTAAGTTTTCATACATCAGTCTTTGTCCATACTTTCTACACTCCAAGACTTTATGACCGAACCCCTTACAGAAAAAACAATACCCATGGAAACGATTAGTGTATCTGGAGAAAGGTTGTCCTCTCCATTTGTTTGATTGAGGTAGTATTTTCATTTTCTGCATCCTTTGCTGGTTGGAATCAATTTTCTTTGTCTGAAAGTATGCTACAATATGTCCCAATTTGTGGCAGGAAAAACAAGTGATATATCTCATAGGAGGAAAGAATCTCCTTTGACAATTTCCAGATTTGTTCGATTCATATTCAAGAGTGTAAGAGCCTTTTTCAGCTGATTGTTTCTTTATTTCATTCTTTGTTACTTGAGGTTCCTGCTTGTTTCTGTTTACTTCATTGGAGGTCATGTTTTTGCTGGCATCTACTTCTGTAGGAATCTTTTGAGCTACTTCATTATCATTTACAGCTTTTACAAAAGTGATGTTCTGGTTATATTCTACCTTGGATTTGTTGGTTTCTCCTTTGTAACCTATCCCAGTTTTTATGAGAGGAGATCTTTGAGCATTTAGTATTTTATTCAACTATTCAGATCTTGTCATATGAGGAGTGTTCATTTACAATTTCCTTTGGGTGTTTTCTAATTTCTTCCTCAAGCATACTACTTCTTCTTCCAATTTCTCTTGCTTTTGAATTTTATCCTCAATTTTCTTTAGTAGAGTGTCTTCCACCTTCTTAGCTTCTTCAAGTTTTACTTTCAGCTGACTGAGGTCTTTTGAAGTTGGTTCTTCTTTTACATATTTGAGGAGAATATCTTTCTATTTTCTGCACTTCTGTTTAAGTTTGTCAATTTCCTCCAGGGCATTCCTTAGTTCCCCCTCAAGATCTACCTCACATTCTTCCTCTTATTCTAAAAGGAATCCTTCTAATTCTTCTTTGGACATCAACAAAAATTCAAAGGTTCCTTCTTCATTTGAGGATTCATCTGATTTTTTAGATGCACTGCTATCTTGCTGAGCATAAAATGATCTTCTATTGAATCTCTTCCCTTTCTGCCAATTATTTGTTTTGGTTTTCTTTGTCTCTTGAGTCTGATTCTTTGTTTTCTTATGAGGACACTTAGATACATAGTGCCCAAATCTTCCACAATTAATGCATCTAATTGGAAGTTTACCTTTATACTTGCATGAGCCTCTATCCAATCTTCTAACAAATTTGGCCTCTTCTTCATTATATGTATACGGGTCTTCTTTTTCTTTTCTTCTCTCATTTTAAAGGCTTCCTCACACTGCCTGACTTCTTGTAGTCTCAACATAGGTTGTTGGGCCGCTCCATCATTCATGGTCGAATGAGTTTTTGTTTCCGGTCCTCTTTTTTTCTTTGGCAACATCAGTTAAACTATATGGTGCAGATCTCTGCCTTCATTCTTTTAACACACATTCTCTAATGGTTTCTCCTAGGGAGTTTACATATTCACTTTCAGACCTCAAGAATGCTTAAAAACATCTTCTTCTCCATTCATTTTTCATATTGCAACTGGCCCAGGACTTGCAATGCAAATCTCACCTTATCTCCCTCATGGATAATTTCTAATGTATCCCATATTTATTTTGCAGTCTTGTTGTGCATTACTTTGATAAATTTTGCCTCACCCAAACCACTTAAGAGAGCATTCATGGCTTTGGCATTAGCTATGAAATATTGTTTGGCTTCTTTCTCTGTGTCAGACTCCTTTGGGGCATATCCCAAATCCACAGCAGCCCAGACTTCTATTCCTAGAGACATTATGTACGTCCTCATTCTTATTTTCCAGAAGGCATAATTTGTGTCAGTAAACAAAGGGGATTTATTTGTTGAGCATCCTTCTAGACTATCCATCTTGGGGACCAAGGATATCCTTCTAGTTGATAAACTGATACCGAAGGAACCTGCTTCGATACCAATTGTTGAACCCTTAGTTAAACTGAGAGGAGGGGGTGAATCAGTTTAGTGCATTCAGGGTCTTTGTAAAATTTTCTTTTACACTCATTTACATTTTCATTTTGTGATCAACTTAATGTACAATGGAACAACAATATTAATAAGTGAGCAGCAGGTATTAAGTAGATTAAATACAGAAAATCAACACATAAACATCATGCACATAGACAACAGATATAAGTGGAAACCCATAAGGGAGAAAACCACATCTTATTATTGTTGTGATGCAAAGGCAAGCTCCAACTCCCTCTCACCATTGATTTTTTTATAGGCTCCAACATACAGGAGGCTACTACCTAAATTCTGCGAGCTACAACTTGTAAGGAAGCTCCAACTCCCATCTATTTTATGCAGGCAGCAACCTACATGAGGCTCCTACCTCAACCAGCTACAACTGGACATCTATCAAGCTACAACTTGACATGGAAGCACCAACTTCCTCAATGTATAATAAAATCATATGCTGATTTACCTAGATATCAGCTATGTTTTTCTCCTTCTTTACTGTTGTCCTTCCAGCCTTCAAATTTTCTTTATATCATATCTGGATCTTCACAACTCTCTCTTCTCCTTCTTATTCTTCCACTCTCTAAACTCTTTCTCCATTCTCTCACACTTATGGATATGATAGTAAAATTACTTATAGAGATCACCTCATAATTGTTTGCATTCCACAGGGAATTCGAAATGAACAGGTATGACTCTTTACCTTCCCCCTTCTCATTTTCTTGTCCAGAACATTCAGAATAATATAATAGAATGCATACATTTGTTTATTACAGTGGATTTTTTCTTTGCCTACGGAGACTTGTATTTGCATCACTTGCAATAAAAATAATCAATTCATTTACATTGACAGTTACAACAAATTTGTCTCACTTAACCCTTTCAGCTCTTGGCTCGTTGTGTATTTTTCTTTTTGCTGCTGTCACTGTCTTTTCATATTTTTATATTTATATTCTAGCTCTGCTGCATAATTACCCTGTTTCTTCCATTATTTGTGTCTTTTGTGTTGCGTTCACCCACACTTTGCATAGAAAATTAACTATACGTATCCCTATGCACATAAACTATGACTTTGGTTAAGACCCATCATAACCAAAGACATTAAAACAATGTATTCCTATTTTTAATCATAAAACCTTTAATATATAAAACATTTGTAAAGGTTTATCTTTCCGCCAGTATTGTACGTATACCGATGTCGCATCCTCGATTAAACGACTACCGTTGATCTTGTTTGCAATTCGACGGTCTTCATCATATTGAAAATCTCAAGGTTTATTACCCTTCCATACTTTGGTTAAATGTACCACAGTGCCATCATATAAATACACTCGGGTCCCACATGACTGTATCGCTACTTCGCATCACAACTTAACTTACGAATTCTTATCACATAAGCATCGTCGATTGTGATATGCGACAACATCGCATCGCATCCATCACATCGCATATATCCATCACATCACAAATTCTATAACTTACGAATTCTTATCACATGAGCATTGCCGATTGCGATATGTGATAGCATCGCATCGCATCCATCGCATCACATCTATCCATCGCATCGCAAATTCTCAAGGTTTATTACCCGACTTAACATAAGTCAACAATATAACTTGCCCTTCCATACTTTGGTTTAAACACAAGATATCAACATTACAATATATATCTGGGCCCACAGAATTCCTGACGGTCAATCTCACTTTTCAAAAAAAATATGGTTATAAACCATGATAAACCCAATGGTAATAACTTCATATGCGGAAGCTTTTATATCAATTTTTTTTTGGACAAACCATAATAAAAACCCGTTCATTTATCTTTCGACTATACCAAATCGACTTTGGATAAATATACCAAAGTACCAACATGTATTAACATTGGCCCACATCTGTCAACTATCATGCCTTCTGATGCGAACACCGTCAGATCTTTGCTTCCTTTGATCGGACGACTATCGCCTAAGCTTAATCCAGACAACTTATCCTTCCAAACTAACGCGAAATAGGTGGTATTACTTTGCCACGTGTCACTTCTGGAGGTCTATCGCATTCATTTCAACTTTTACCACTTACCACTTTGGATGCACGCGAATACCACCGCCGGTTTGTGAAACCACTCACACCTTGGTTTAATCGTATTTATGAGTTTACTTTGGTTAAAACCCAAAGCACCAAAATAATATTATATTCGGGTCCCACAGCATATACAAGTTACATATTCATTTTTGCAGTCCAATCTCTGTCGTCCATTTAATTGCCCCAGCTCCGACGAACATCACTCGATATCGCGCTCCAAATAGCACGATGGGTAAAAATTTAGAACTTACACGAAATTAGTGGTTTTTAATTGCCACCCGTTGGCCCATGACCACTATCGCGTTCACTCCAGCAATTACCACTTACCATCTTTGAGCTATGCAAAAACCATTGGTTGGTTTTCAAAACCATCCACTGTTCTCATTTACTCCATCGTTATGTTTTCATTTAACTTCGGGTTTCTAAATAGAACTATGGTTCCAACTTGAAAGAATTCCACCACGGCTATGCCATACATCTTCTATTTTAATGATATCAGCCAGTCTTCAAACCCTCTCTGGCATTCATTCCACACATGGCTTTAACCTCTATTATTCATTGTCTGTGGTTTTATAATCGTTTATAAATACAATAAAGCCCCCAAATGTGACTTCAAACTCTAGATCTCCTTCACTGTGTATACACAACATAATGTGCAATATCTCCTTGAAATTATTTATAATGACCTTTTAAGAATACACAGTCTCATACCTTCAATAATCCCATAGCTCAAAAATGACGGAAATTCTTCTTCCATTTTTGTCTAATTTTCTCGTAGGCTTACAAAGAAAAACCCTGAATGTTCAAAAAAAAACTTCTTCCTGTCTAAACCCTCCTCTTGTAGCCTCTGCCACTTTACTTTCTTTCTCTGCAACAATTTCATCTGAATCTGATCTACTCCCTTGTCATGGTACTGCTCCTTTGTGCTCCTTTGCCATCAATGACAATATTTCCAACATCATATGTATCAATAAAATATACCAAGGGCCACGTCACAGAAAATAATCAATAACCACACATCCTTATTGATTCAATTGAATGTACAAAGTCCCCCACATAATCTGTGAATTATGGTGAGCCTGAATGGTGTATATAACATATATGGTGAGCCTGAGGATGGCCATTTACAGTGGAATTTTTTGTTTGGATAAAAATGGAAAGCATAAAAAATGCTTCCAAATTGCTGGATATCTGAAGCCAATGCTATTAATAATAGTGAGATATTTATGTTCATGTGTCCCACAATAATGATAGAATGTCACAAGTTGGGATTCTTTTATCCACGTTTCATGAATGGAAAGGTAAGCCTTTTGTGTCATGTTTTAATTCCATTTATATTAGAAAATAATTAAAATATAAACATAAATGACAGTTTGGCCGAGTGGTCTAAGACGCCAGATTTAGGCTCTGTTCTGAAAGGACGTGGGTTCAAATCCCACAGCTGTCATGCCAGGTAAATAAACGATCGTAATTTTTAATATATGTGCGCGGAGCTTCATAAAAAATATTTATATCTACGTAGGGAAGTATATATATATATATATATATATATATATATATATATATATATATATATATATATATATTAATGGGTTAGAGTCTATTTCGATAAATTTCTTGCTATAAGGTTTTTAGTTTTATTGAGTCCCAGGTTAATATAGTTTTAGAAAAAGAAATGATTATTCTAGTGGATATAATTTTGGAAAAAAAAGATGCGGAGTATATTTTTTAATATATGTGGGAAGAGCTCTATAAAAAAAAAAAAAATTATTAATTACTTTTATGTATGTAGGGATGTGTATAGGGATTTTTTTGTGATGTTTTATATGTTTTACATCGAATATATATGTTAGTGGGTTAGCTCAATTTATTTGAATAAATTATTTCAAGGTAGAGTTTGCCATAAGGTTGTGAGTTCTAGTTTGATTGTGGTGGGTATAATCTTGAAGGTTTTCTTTGGAAAAAATAAATCAAAGAGTTAGTTCAATTGATTGAACTATCCACTTGAGGCATGTTGTTGGAAATAAAATTGTAGGTTACAACTTCAACTTTGGTTAAGCCCCTCTATCTGAATGTTCCAAGGAAGAAAAGGGGATTTCATGGTGTTTTTCTTATATATATAAATTGATAGAAAAAGATCAACTGGTTTGACTTTTCTTGATTAGGCATAATTCCTAGGGAGTTGTAGGATCTCTTTTCATAAGGCCTTGTTAGGTTACTAACAACATGTAGAAATTATACAAACAATATGTATGCCAATGGATTCAATCTGATCATGCAATATACTAGAGCAAAATACTGAATCCTTCTACAATTAATTTTGCGAAAATTAAACACGATCGCACAATCACACCAAGTAAAATAAAAAATCAAATCAATCCATAACACATATTTTTTTCCTGGGGAATGCTTGCTGCTCAAAACCCCTCTATCTATATTGTATAATGAATCAAGGAATCATGAAACAATATAATGCATTCTTGCTCACAAGAATCTGATGCACTCTCCTAACTATCTCACACTGATCTGGACAAAATTGGGCTAGTACTTAGCCAATTCTCAGTGCGCGGACTCTGCTCAGCCTGCCTTGCTCACAAAATTCATGAGGAATGCAATCCCTATTCTTTAGGAATTTCAGCCTTCCTCAACTGCACAAGTATCATTGGCAATCCTATGGTGTTTTAACTGCATCTAGGCAGTTTGCTAAAAATACAACTAATAGTTAACATCCCTTTAACCTTTGTCTCAACTCGGTCTCGACTGGAACTGACATGCATGCAGCTATTAATAGTAAATCATCAGTTACATGACAGATCATTGCATGTGAATCTAATATGATTTAATTCACTTGACCTCTCACTAGTGCAACAAATAGTTACAACTAGTTACACTTATTTTAACTCACTTAATTGAGTTAACTGATTTCTCATGCATTAACTGCAACTTGGACTTAAAAATTAATAGAATCACTCTGCATGTGTTATGCGGATAAATCCTTCCTGCAGACAAGAACTATATGCCTAGTATCCTAAGGATATCTAGAAACAGACAACCAAATGCAAACCATTTTCTCTAGATCATTGTGGTTCAGAATTATTAATTAACAAAGTACGAGGACATGCCCCTACCTGAAGTCCAACGCTTGCTGTAATATTTATATCCAATCACTCCAAAGAGGTCACTTCAGCATATAGGACCTGCAGTCAAAGATAGAAAAAGGATCAAAATCATTTTCAAGATATAATAATTCAAAAAACACTAATCTATCTCAGTGATCAAGGAATCCAAGAATTAAATTACTCAAATATATACATGTACAATTTAATGAGAAAATAGAATCCATTTGTATTAACTTGTATAATAAGAAGTAACCTTACAACCTTGTTGCCTTGATGTTATATGGGTTCTTCCGGGGTCCTGAACAACCATTTTCCTTTGGTCTGACAAGCCTTCTCTTCTCTGAACTAGCATGAGACTATGGATATGAGTATGTGATCATTCCAATACCAATGATGCAAAGTACAGAGAGTATGATTTCTTCAGCAATTCTCCTCAAAAATCCTAAGTTCTATTATCTAGTCTCTACCCTTGAGACTAAAACATGAGTTCAATTTATAGGAAAATGGAGGTGGTTTCAATTCCATAAAGAGGGGGATAAATTCCATTCATGAAGGGATTTGAGCTCCAAATACTAAGGGATAAGCTCCATTAATGAAGGGATAGAGCTCCATGAGTGAAGGGTTGAAGCTCGACCTAATTACACTTCTAGAAGCCTCCAACTAGGAGAATATTCGACCAACTAGGCTTCTAGAACTTACTTTTTCCATTATTTTACCTTTTACGAGGGTCCGTAGGTTTAATAAGCAGAACATGTGGGATCTGTCGTAGGCTATAGAGAAAATAGCTGCAGGAAGTGCGGAGTTAGGTTTTTTAAGGTTTTAATGAGCTTTTCTCCAATTCCAAGACTTGGTTTAGGAACTTTAGGGTTTTTGACTTCTAAGGGAGCATGATATAGGTGATGATAGACCAATATTAACAGCTAAATGTCATGGTGACAAATTTTAGTGTAACAGATTTCCCCCTAAAGCATGAAGTCTGAAGTAGTTTTGAAGAGTGAAATGCTTTATCATTACGAGGATTGGATTGCGGACATACCAGTTGAAAAATTGTAAAAACATTAAATGCAATCACGCACACACACACACACACACACATATATATTTATATCATCGCTGAGGTCGAAATTCCCATACTTAGATCAAAACTAACTAAATGTTCTGGTACATAAATGATTTTAAAATTACATCAATAGTAGACATAGTATGGGCGCAACAATCTATCATAAGTAGTGTACTTTATCATGAATAATAAAACTCCTCGCAACCTGGATGGTGGAAACTAGATCCAGGGTCTTGATTTCTGCTGCCCGAACTAGTACGATTCTATCCATGTGATTGATTGTATCGAAGTCGAACATGGTAGAAACCACTTGATTACCAGTCATTGATGTGAACTGTTAACAAGTATGAGATAAACCACCAATAATGACAATGCCTCTCAAAGTACTCAGTACAATCCATGAAGTGTGAAAAATTGATCTGCAGTCAAACACTTCACGGAATCATTCGATCGAAGGTCAATGATGCAACCTGTCATCGAAAGCGAGAAATATGCCATTAGGGCATGCAGATCCCAAGGTACTTATGTGATTCTAGATCAACTTTCTAGATGATGTGTTGTCATCGATAGAAAGTGATCTGTCACAGGAAATCCCATGACACGAAACCATTAGGTTAAGTTTTAAAGAAATATTTGCAAGGACTGACTCAGGGATGGTCAATGTGAATGGAGACAAATGTTTGCAAATGAATGGTTTATTTGAACTATTCTCTTGAACACATAATGACATTGTAGATGGTTTGGTGACAATTGACCTAAAGCTAATACCCAGAAACCAGCTGGAGACTTTCAATGCGGTTTGATTAACTTTTAGACAAAGGATTTTCCCAACCCAGGTATGAGTGTGACAAAAGTGTCATGTTCAAAAGTGGTATACTGATTTTCAAAACAAAGTATGACAACGGGATTCATTTTCTCTCTTCCCCCCCACCATTTCTGGCAAGTACCTCTTTATTTTTTACAAGCTTGAGGATGATAAAATTTGTTTGTTTGTATAAGCTCATCCTTCGGATGAGTCCAACTTAGTATTAAAATCGAACCCTAAGGAGTGGTTGTTTCTTGTTTGTAATTGACATGTCCTTTACTGTTAAGTTTTAACGAGTCCAGTATAGGTAAAACTCGGTGCTTTTCAATTCTAGGGAGTCAAAAGAAAAACTTAAGAAAACTCTGTGGTTGTACTTTTTCGTAAATTTAGTCTCTCAAGCCCAAAAAAGGATAAAATAATACAAGAGAGAACTCTATTGACCATGATTAGTCAACGTATACCTTTTTCGTAAATAGTCCATTTCAGTCTGAAAAAGGGTTAAACTTATACTGAAGGGATGACTGTTCATTTCCTTTAACGAGTTCGAATAGTCAAGTACTCAGCGATCTTTTCATATTTAGAGAGTCTAAAAAGGGCTTAAAAGAGAACTCTAGGGTTTCGCTTTTTCGTAATATTCAAGAGCCTGAAAAAGTGATAAAAGTGTACTCATCATGGTTTCGCTTTTTCGTAAGTTTTAATGAGTTCTAAAAAGTCATAAAAAGTGTACTCAAATGGTCGACTTTCAATTTAATTTACGAGTAGGAAAACATGGAAAGAACTCGAAATTTTCTTGTGTTTTACGAGAATGAAAGATAGAAAAATAATCTTGATATTTTCATGAGTTTAATGAGTCTTGAAAATAATAACTGAAATAGACTGAAGATAGGTTTCATTTTCACACAAGCTTGAAACAGAGAAAACTTTGCTTGAGAGTGGTTTCATTTTTACACAAGCTTGAAATGTAGGAAAATTGTGCTTGAGATAGGTTTGTTTCATTTTTACACAAGCTTGAAACAAAGGAAAAATCATGCTTGAGAATGGTTTCAATGCCCCCCAAGCTTCATTTCATTCACCTAAGTGGACAACTGGTTACTAATAGGTGGATGGAATGAAGCCTTCATTTATGAGATCAGATGAAAGAATCAACTTGACACTTATGAGATATAATCAAAGACTCGACTCAATTAGGAGAGGATTTGTTTCATTTTTTAATGAGCTTGACACAAGAAAAGAACTATGCTCATGGAAACTTGTTTCATTTTTTAATGAGCTTGACACAAGAAAAGGAACTATGCTCATGGAAACTTGTTTCATTTTTTAAAAAGCTTGACACAAGAAAAGGAACTATGCTCATGGAAACTTTTTTCATTTTTTAACAAGCTTTTCACAAGAAAAGGAACTATGCTCATGACTGATTCATTTTTTAACTAGGTTGACACAGTAACAAGGACTATCCTCAAGGAAAAAAATTTCATTTTTTAACGAGGTTGACACAGTAGAAGGAAATATCCTCATAAGGGCATGTTTCACTTTTTAATGAGGTTGACACAGTAAAAGTACTATCGTGAAGGTGGCTTGTTTCATTTTTTAACGAGGTTGACACAGTAAAAAAACTATCCTCATGAGGATCTGTTTCATTTTTTAACGAGGTTGACATAGTAAAAAGAACTCTCCTCATGGTGGCCTGTTTCATTTTTTAATGAGGTTGGCACAGGAAAAGAACTATCCTCATGGAAACTTGTTTCATTTTTTAACAAGGTTGACATAGTAAAAGGAATTATCTGCACAGGGACTTTATCATGGCTTCCAACTAGAAGAAACACATGTCAAGGGACACTCCTCGATCATGGCTTCTAAGAGGTCTTCATCAAATGGAAGAACAATTCTCTAGAAGGAACACATGTCAAGGGACTCAATAGGGATAAGAAAATCACGTTCAAATAATCCCATAGGTTTTTCCATGTCAATTACCAGACCTAAGTCAAAGGAAGTTGAGCAAACAGTGAGAGGCTCGCTTGTATCGGTAACTGAAAACATGGGACTGGTTGCCACATAATTAACCTGTAGCGGGGTAGATACCACTTCCGTATAAGGAAAATTCAGGGATGTCATATTATTGGTAGTCGAATCGAGACTAACGAATAAAAGCTGGTAAAAAATCACAATGTTTCCATTCTGAGGGAAAGACATCACGCGAAAGAGTGTCGATACGACAACTTTCATTGCATAGACATAGTCTCTCCCAAGGAGTAAATTTAAATCCAAGGGGCCTTGAACTACCGTAATATCAATACAGACAATTTTACCTTCCAAGGTAATAGGAAACATAGGAAGGATCCCTAAAGGTTCACTAATGGTTCTATTAAAAGCTGACAGATTCTGTGTAATAGGCACAAGCTGAGGGGAACCCAAAGTTTTCCAAGCAGTTGAGGATAAAATAATAATAGAAGAACCTTCATCTATATTTGTGCAACACACATTCTTACCACAAACCTTCACAATGATTTGGAAAGGGGTGGAGGAAGGAAGACGAAGTTCTATCAGTCTATTCCAATCAAAGGAAAAGACCTCGGTACTTGGAGGGGGTTCTGTAGGAATGGGTGAAATGCCCCCTGACGTAGAAGAATATGATGTAACAAGAAGAACTTGAGCGGTATGATGTTCACTCTCTACATGGAGAGTGGGATCGACCGAATGTGAAATTGAGACAACCACTTGATCAACTAATGGATCATCAGCCTGAGTGATATGAGTTTCACTCTCCAATGGAAGAGTGGGATTGACTATACATGGAATTAGATCAATCACTTCGTCAGTTGACGGTAGGTTGGGAGAAAGTTTATGGTAACCAGTTGGAATTTTTTTCTGTAGAACAGTAAGGTTTTCCAACAATTTTGAGGCTTCATCCATGTGAGGGAAAATGTGAGTTTGATGACTCCCTTTGCATAACTTACAAGGAAACCTAACTTTACCCTTTTTCCGAGGAGCCTGACTATCACTGGTTGATGGATCAATAGTAAGTTTATGAGAATTTTCTGACCATACTTCCAAGAACTTAGGAATACCAAGACAATTGATAAGGAAGTGGTCACCCTTACAAAGCTTGCAAGGGAATTTGGGTTTGTGATGCATGTTGGAGGTTTCCTCAAAACTACTAACACTTACAACCATGATTGGTTGGTTGACTTCTTTATTATCTTGCTTATTCTTCTTCCCTTTCTTCTTCTTCTTAGCCACCAGGTTACTAGTGTCAAGGATTTTACCAAGAAAGGAGGAAGAAAGGGAGGAATAAATGTTGGGTGAAGAAGGTAAAGGGTCAACATGAGGTTGGTGATGTTGAGATGGTGAACTCTGTTGAGGTGAAGCATCCGGTTGAGGTGGAAAAATTTGAGTATTCTAGGCCAAAAAAGTTGAAAATAACCATACCGGTAAACCTATGGTAAATCCAGGTAATGACAATGTAGCCATATAAAGAGGACCAACATTTCCAAAGAAAGGAAAATTACTAGGATTCTCATTAAGAGGGGTTCCTGGTTGGTAAATTTTGGAACTTTCCATTAGATTCAACTTCAGTGAATTTTATTAACAATTTAAAAATATTCACAATTCACAATCCACACCTAATGATTAAAATTCACAATTCACACCTAATGTCTCTAAAAATTAAAGACAAACAAATGAACACACGCTAACAAATCTAGGAGTCAAACCACAGACAAATAGTTTGTTTTCACATCGAAATCACTAGTTGGTGATGAAATCCAACGTCGCAAAGATCAATGTGAAAAACTAGTGGTCGGAACAGTTACCCTGACAACCTGCTTAATGAAACAGTTTGATGCAAGTACCTCCACTATGCCATCTCAAAGTGAAGTGCACCCTTCGGAAAGTCCAAGTGAGTCTAGTCAACGTCTGCTCCAAGTACAGTGGGACCTTCCCTCCACCGTCACCTTGGGAAAAATCCTAAATATTATGGTCACTAAGTTCACCAACGGAAACAAATTCACCTGGGGGAACAGTCTACGATCCGATATACACGCAAGGGCAGAGTATCAAGCTCAATCCCCTTGAAGACTCCTCCACATGGTAAATCCAAGGTTTGCCAACAAGTGACCCCAGGCTCCTTGACAATGGTTAATCCGAAGTTTATCGTTTGTATTATGTGCACATCTTCTATCTTTCCAAATGAGATAGGTACGATTACCTCACTGGTTCCAACATGATCTCGTGCTTGAATATTTTAAGAAGAGCTTCCCGGAGCACAAATGCTACAATTGTATTTTTCCTACCACAAGATGATATTGTTTGTTTTAACTGCTTTGGAACGATATCTACAACCTATTCCAAAGCACTAGCGTAAGCTAGATTGGTGGAAAGAGCCCTAGCAAATATAAAAATTTCTAGATGAATTTTATCAAGTGCTGCATTATTTGGGTTGTTATTACTCAAAGGGATATGAAACCAATGGTGTTATGACCTAACCCAAAACTGAATGCAATCAAATATGATAATGTAATCTTTTCAATTCGATGAATCCTAACTAAACTAAGAAGAGAGTTTTCTTCCAACAATGCAAAAATTAATAAATAAGAGAAAATATAACAAATTCTCTAATGCACTAATTTCATCAAGAAAAAATCATTCTTTTTCAATTCCAATTTTTTATTTTTATTTTTTTAAAACAAGAATAAAAATATGTAAATTCAAATCACAGAAACTGATCTAAATCTACGATTGATTTTTCCAGATTGTAAATTATGCAATTGTAATCTATGCACAATTTATTTGAAAAGTATGCAAATGTAATCTATGCACATTTTTTGTTCATATTCTGAAAATGAGAATTCTAATTATGAAAATGTGATCTATGCAAGAGAATCCTCAAACACAAGATGATTATAATGTAATCTAAAGAACCAATCAAGTGCAAGTAAATAAAATTGGGTGAGAGTTCCAAAGGTCAAAAAATAAAAACACTCAAAGGGAATTTTTTTTGCAAAAACAAAAGCAAAAAGATGCAAAATTGTTAAGAGACTCAGACAAACTTCAAAGTAATGATCAAAGGAAATCAAATTAAGAGTTTCTCAAAAAATAAACTCAAAACACCCAATTAACTTAATAGAGACTGACACAAAAGATGTTGAAATGAAATTCACACATAATATTTTTATAGTCAGGACAAGTTGGGGAAAACACAGAGAATATGTAATCTGGCCCCTGAAAAGAGAATTCTTAATTTTTCTAAAATTTTCCACTAGTCCGCAGGTTTCAATGGAGAACAGTGCGGTACCACACTATTCTGAACTAAATACTGCAGAGGCTACCGCACTGTTTTTAAACAAAAACCATGGAGGCCAGGAAAAATACAGAAAAAAATAAAAATTCAGATTTTCTTTTCAAGGATTCTAATAATTTATCTACCCAACCTAGTTTTAGACTAATCAAAATCAAAAGACTCTTAAAATTCAAACTGAAAAATAAAAATGAAAACTAAGTTCTATTCCCCATTGGAGTCGCCAATTTGTTATGGGGATAAATGCTTCTTGCGGACAAGAATGATCTCCCTAGTATCCTAAGGATATCTAGAAAAAAACAACCAAATTCAAACCATTTTCTCTAGATCATTGTGCTTCAGAATTATTAATTAACAAAGTACGAGGACATGCCCCTACCTAAAGTCCAACGCTTGTTGTAATCTTTATATCCAATCGCTCCAACAGAGGTCACTTCAGCATATAGGACCTGTAGTCAAAGACAGAAAAAGGATCAAAAGCATCTGCAAGATATAATAATTCAAAAAAAACTAATCTATCTCAGTGATCAAGGAATCCAAGAATTAAATTACTCAAATAGATACATGAATAATTTAATGAGAAAATAGAATACATTTGTATTAACTTGTATAATAAGAAGTAACCTTACAACCTTGTTGCCTTGATGTTATACAGGTTCTTCCGGGGTCCTGAACAACCGTTTTCCTTTGGTCTGACAAGCCTTCTCTTCTCTGAACTAGCATGAGACTATGGATATGCGTATGTGATCGTTCCCATACCAATGATGCCAAGTACATAGAGTATTATTTCTTCATCAATTCTCCTCAAACACCCTAAGTTCTATTATCTAGTCTCTACCCTTGAGACTAAAACATGAGTTCAATTTATAGGAAAATGGAGGTGGTCTCAGTTCCATAAAAAGGGGGATAAATTCCTTTCATGAAGGGATTTGAGCTCCAAATACCAAGGGATAAGCTCCATTAATGAAGGGATAGAGCTCCATGAGTGAAAGGATGAATCTCGACCTGATTACGCTTCTAGAAGCCTCCAGCTGGGAGAATATTTGACCAGCTGGGCTTCTAGAACTTACGTTTTCCTTTATTTTACCTTTTACGGGGGTTTGCAGGTTTAATAAGCAGAACGTGCGGGATGTGTCGCAGGCTATAGAGAAAATAGCTACAGGTTCGCAGGCAAGGACTAGGAAAAGTGTGGAGTTAGGATTTTTATGGTTTTAATGAGCTTTTCTCCAATTCCAAGACTTGGTTTAGGAATTTTAGGGTTTTTGACTTCTAAGGGAGCATGATATAGGTGGTGATAGACCCATATCAACAGCTAAATGTCACGGTGAAAAATTTTAGTGTAACAGCATGCCTCACCAACCACCCTCAACTCGAAATTCATGAGCTAAATGAGTTTATCACACTCAGTTAACTATTACAAGCGTTTATGAGATAAAATTACAATTTATTGTCCAATTTAATTAAGGGAAAATTAAATTAGACACATTTCCAATTTATTAGATAAATTGGCTTGCACACTAATGTATCGCTAGGACCCATCACTACATGACCTGTGGTCCCACACTAGTGTGTGTGCTGTCATGTTGTTTCTTAATGCCAATTTCATTGTTTCCTGTTGCAAATTTTAGTACTCCCTCTCAAATTTCAGCACTCCCTCTCTAGTGTTCTTTGCACATGCAACACTTCCCTAGTGTTGTTCGCACAAGAAACTCTTGCATGCAACACTTCTCTAGTGTTGTTCGCACATGCAACTCTCCTAAAACTGAATAGCCTCCAAAAAAATGAATCAATGTAATGCATATGTAATCAGAGTCTTCTGACTACTGGATCCTACTGCGCATGTCTACTTGACTCTCTGTGCTGCTGACATCTACATCCATGCACTCTGCAGTACTGCCAACTCTGATCTGCACTCCAATATCCGTCACCTATCACTCTAATTTCTATCTTCCTGAAATTTTACTGCATCAATCTAACCGATCCTTCCTGCTACTACTGTACTATGGGCTCCTCGTAGCCAGGTTTGATCCATGAGACACACCATCTCAATGAATCTTTCCCAATTTCTTCTTGGGATAAATTCTGCACATCGCCCCACCTCACGCCTGGAGGTATAGTTGCATGTACTCCCTCTGCCCTTTTGGATCAAAATTTCCCCCTCCTAGAGGTCTCTTCTTGAGTGGACTCTTCCACTCGATATCCTCTCTGCTTCTCCAATTGTGGCTGCTCCACAATATTTTGAGACTACTTCTAAGGCTACATGTTGAGAGATAATTTTTCCCTCTCAACCACCAAGTCATTAACCACTTCTTTACTCTTCAAATATTTGCATGCATCCTCAACCTTGAGAGCATATAGGTTCTTGACTCTTACACCAATCTGCTTCACTTATCCCATGGTTATGTGTTTAAGGAAAACTTTTCCTTTTTTAAACATTACTTCATAACCATGTTCTTCCAATACTGCTACAGAGACAAGATTCTTCCTTAGGCCTGGAACATGCAAAAAAACTGTTAGTCTGAGATGGGAGCCATTCTCCCTCTGAAAGGTAATTGTACCTATGTCGGTAGCACTATACCTCTCGTCATCTTGAAACTCTATGCTCTATTGCAGGGCCTTCTCCTCCAAGTCACTGAAGAGATCTTTATTCCCTGTGATATGGAACAAGGAACTTCTATCCCATTACAATGCTTTCCATGCATGTAATGTGTGTAAAATCAAGCTCGAATTTTGAAGCCAATGCTTCACCTGCTGCAATTGTAGGCTCCTTCTTGCTTTTCTTCTATGGACAATTTATAGCATAATGCCCATGCTCATGACGATGAAAGCATTTGATCTTGGACAAGTCTTTCTTGCCCGCTTTGCCTTGGGATTTATTTCCCCTAACCTTCTTTTCCTTACTGGCTAAGGCACAATATTCCTCGTCATTAGTCTTGGATGAGGATCTATCCCTGGTATTCCACCTGAATTATTCTTATACTAAATCCGACCAAAGTCACTCCCAATAGGATAACTTCTCCATCCCATTGACAGAGTCTTGATAACTATGCCAACTCTTGGGAAGGCCTAGAAGTGCTAGGCTCACCAAGTCATCATCTTCTACAGTCACACCAACAATTCCAAGATCATCTCGACATTGAGTGAACTTCGCCAAGTATGTTGGTACTGTCTCACCCTCCTCCTTCTTGATTTTCCTAAGCTTGTCTTTTAGCGCCAACTTCCTTCGGCCATTGTTGTTATGAAACAGATCTATCAAAGCCTTCTACATTACATGTGGAGTTTCTTTGCCATGTGACTCGAGACAATGTGATCTCAAACTCCCTCTAATAAGATCCTCCTCGCCCTTGCTACCTTATTTTTCCAAGCATCAAGAAGAGCAGTGTCTACTGCTACAGGCTTGGGAATTTCATTATCAATGAATTATTTCAACCTGTTGTCCTCCAAAACTGCCTCCATTTTTTCTTTCCATGCAATATAATTAGAAATTCCCTCGAGTGCATATTCCAATCTTAAGCCATTAAAATCCATCTTGATCCACTTGTCACACCAACGAAAGTATCTGCAAGTTTGAATACTGTTCAACACAAAATCAATTTCTTCTCCACTATTGTGATTTCTGGCACTCTGATACCATGTATAAATTATACAAACAATATGTATTCCAATGGATTCAATATGATCATGCACTATACTAGAGAAAAATATTGAATCCTTCCACAATTAATTCTGCGGAAATTAAACACGATCACACAATCACACCAAGTAAAAGAAAGAAGAAAATCAATCCACAACACAGATGTTTTTCCTGGGGAAAGCTTGCTGCTTAAAACCCCTCTATCTATATTGTATAATGAACCAATTAATCATGAAACAATACAATGCATTCTTGCTCACAAGAATATTTTGCACTCGCTTGACTATCTCACACTAATCTGGACAAAATTGGGCTAGTACTTAGCCAATTATTAGCCTATGCTCAACCTACCTTGTTCACGCAATTTATGACGAATGAAATCCCTATTCTTTAGGAATTTCAACCTTCCTCAACTGCGCAAGTATCATGGGAAATCCTATGGTGTTTTAACTACATCTGGGAAGTTTGCTAAAAATACAACTGATAGTTAACATCCCTTTAACATTTGTCTCAATTGGGTCTCCATTGGGACTAACATGCATGAAGTTATTAATATTAAATCATCAGATACATGACAGATCACTGCATGTGAATTAAATATGATTTAATTCACTTGACCTCTCACTAGTTCAACAAATAGTTACAACTAGTTACACTGATTTTAACTCACTTAATTTAGTTAACTGATTTCTCATGCATTAAATTAATGCACTAACTACAACTTGGACTCAAAAACTAATAGAATCACTCTGCATGCCTCACCAACCACCCTCTACTCGAAATTCATGAGCTAACTGAGTCTATCACACCTATTACAAGTGTTTATGAGATATGATTACAATTTATTGTCCAATTTAATTAAGGAAAAATTAAATTAGACACGTTTTGAATTTATTAAATAAAAATTGGCTTTCACACTAATGTATCGCTAGGACCCATCACTACATGACCTGTGGTCCCACACTAGTGTGTGTGCTGTCATGTTGTTTCTGGATGCCAATTTCATTGTTGCTTGTTGCAAATTTCAACACAACATAGCTAGAGTGGGAAATGCCACTCTCTATTTTGAAATCTATGGAAAAAAGGGGGACAATTATGATATGTCATTGATAAGAAAATGTTTCCTCATTCTCCACTTAAACATGAAAGGGCAAGGGCAATTATTTATTCAAAATGTGTGTGTGTTGTAGTCTTTATGGTTAGCTCAATTAGTTGAATCATTTGTCAATGATGTGTTGTTGATAATGATACTATTGATTACAAAATTTATATAATTGCTATTATGATAAGTGATTAAATTCCTACATCAAAATATTTCAGATTATGGAAATCTCTCTCCTTCCTTCTCTATATATAAAAAATATTTTTTGAAAAAAATTATAATTATTTTTTTATTAAACAAGAAAACAATTTATATATTGTGAAAATCACTTAAAACTTGTCCTAATCTTGGGTGGATAAAATATCATTCATTCCTCCCAATCACCCGAGATAAACCCAATTAACGAACTTGTCTTGACCTTATCTTCACTCACTCAATTTTTTTCTTAAATTTGAATCTTTATATTAATACAACACGACCTTATCATCACTCACTCATTTTTTTTTTTAAATTTGAATCTTTATATTAATCCAATAGTGGATTATCTTATTACTTTCCTTTAAATCACTCATTTTTAAACAACGTTCACAATTTTTTGAAATTTTAAAAATTTGACAAAAACATTTCAAATTATTTTACATATTTATTTATAAAAAAAGAAATTTTAAATAAAAAAATTTGTATTTAAAAATATGGATAAATATTTATTACAAATGGACATGCATTTTTAAGAGAAAAAGTAAATTTATTATTCTAGGAAAAATCTATATATAATTTGATATAATTTATGGGATGAATTATTATTTTATATATAATTTACAATTATTACAAGAGTCATATGGTGATATGTCATTTTCTAATTGCATACATGAATTGTGTGCATATATATTTTAGTTTATTTGGTTGAAATGATATGAAGGTGTTAGTGTATTTGGTTGAAATTATATGTGTGAACATCAATTTATTTGAAATAAAAAAGCTTCATTGAAAACTTAGATTCAAATTCTGTTATATTTATCACCACCAACAACTTAATTTTCCTGAAATATTTTCCAATTTCCACTCCAGATCAGTCCACAACTCCATTTACGGGATTCATTTTTCTCTTCCAGGCTTACAACCTGTAAATCTCAGGTTCACAAACTCGTCCTAGATTCTCATCCCCACAAACCGAGTGTTGGAACGAGTACCTCTCAAACGAACTCAAAAGAACTTGATATGACTTATAAGAACCCGATACTTCGTAAACATGATAAGGGTTCATTCCATGGAGTGGGTTAGCAAACCCTAATAATGGGTGCTTGGCAAGTTCATCGGAGGCGCAGGGGGGGGTCTGGGGGCAATAATTTATTTTTCCTTAAATAAAAACCCACTTTTTAAATCAAAACCCATTCATATTTCATTTTTCTTTGCATTCACCATTGGAATTTCACATGGTTCTAGATGACGACCATTGGAATTTCACACAGGACCAGAGGGCGACGCAACGAGAGACAATGTGACTGTTCGATGATCGATGACGTTGTTGGAATTTGTGGTCACTAGTGTTACTGTGTTGGGTGAAACATGTATTTCTTTTAAGATTTTTCCTACCATATCTCTTAAATAGTTGAATTGCAGAGAAACGTTCTTTGATGTAACAATACTTGGAATTAAACATATCTTTTTTTTTGTTTTGGATACCATCACACAATGCAGACAAAACCCACCAAAACCAAATTACCCGACATTGAAACAAAGACATTTTGAAAATGGGAAAAAAGAGTTTTCATAATTGATTATACATACCACTTTGTTTGTTTGGACGAAAATGCACAATGCATACAAATTCAAGATAACCCCACTTCCCCTATAGTGACACACATAAATTTTGAAAATGGACAGTAAGAATACTTAAAAGTTAAAATTAAACATATCATTTTGATGTTTGAATAGACATACAAAACTATTACTACCTATTTTCCCAACAATGAAGCACACATATTTTGTAAATGAGTTGTAGGAATACTCATAATTAAACATAAAATTTTGTTGCTTTGGACAACACTTCATATAAAGTTAGACACAATGGAAAAGGCAAGTTTCCATAAAAATGAAATGTTGATGTAGTCTACATCTTGAAAGACACTCTTGATTTCTTGATTTCTGAGACAATATGTGATAGGTACTCAGTTACAAAATAGTAAGGTCACAAGTGATATTTGCTTACAAATACAGAGAGGCTACAAAAGATAAAACATATTTCACTTACAAAATGTTTTGATACACAGTTGCCTGCATCTAACTGGTTGGAAAACCATGGAAGTTTCGCGTTTACTCAATATTATTTTCATTTTCGTTGTGACTCTAATATTTTGAAACTCTTATAAAATTTATAGTATTCTCTTGTGTTTGTTTTAAATTTAACTTTAAACTTTAACCTTTTGATTTTCAATTTTTCAATTTTTAATTTTCTAATTTCCTTGCTTTCAAATTTGGAATTTTGGTTAATTTCCAAAATCAAGAATGTCTTCATCAAGTCCAAAATATCCACTTTAGAAATATGTGGAAAGGAAAAAACCTCCAAAGGGTGTTGGGGGGATAACAAAAATAAAATTCTACTTATGTCAGCTTGAATGGAAAGGGAGTTATACTAGAGTTAAAGCTCATTTTATGAAGATACCAAGGAAGGGTGTTGATGCATGCACTAGAGACCTAGATGATCCCACTAGACTCCCTAGTGCATAAAGAGAACAACAAAGATTTGATGGTAAGGAAGTACATGAAATCTCCAAGCCATGTCATAATGTCGATGAAAATGATGACTCCAATGAGGAAGAATTACCATCTAATGAATAAGTTGAAGTTCAAATTGGTGATGAGCATGTGTCATCTATAGCATAAAAAAAAAACCACCAGTCATGCATGCAATAAGTCTAAACTTGGTGGCCTCTATGACATGTTTGATGTGAAAGGTAGGGAGGGTGTTGATCTTGCAATAACAAGTTTTTTTCTTGCATGTGGAATTCCTTTCAATGTAAACCGTTCACCCTATTTTGATAAAATGGTCCATGCTATTAATGATGGACCTACAAGATATAAGGCACCAAGTTATGAGAAGCTTCGAACTATGTTGCTAGACAAGGAGAAAACACTTCTTGAAAAGACGATGTCAAAATTGAAGGCATCTTGGAGTGTAGATGGATGCTCCATTGTTATGGACGGTTGGACTACTTGCTGAAATCGTTTGTTGATTAACATAACTTTGTCTTCCATTTCCAAACCATATTTTCTAAGAACCATTGATTGTTCTGGTCAAGAAAAGAACACATTGTTCTAGAAATACCAATTATGTGAAACCATTGCCAAGGTGGGGCCATCAAATGTTGTTCAATTTATTACTAATGTAGCTCCAGTTTGCAAAGCAGTAGGAATGATGGTCCAAAAGGAGTACATGTTAGTAACTTAGTGGAAAATATAATTTTTTAATTAAAAGTTTGATTTTTATATATTTTTATTATTCAATATTAATTGAATCATAATCATTGTAGATGTCAGATTGAAATATTCCAATTTATTTATTTGATTACTTGATACACCGTAGCCACATTTTTTGGAGGCCATTTGCAATGCATTCTTTGAATAATGCATTAAAAGACATCATGAAAATTGAATGGATTTGGATGTTAATTGATAATGGCCACAAAATTCAGATGTTTATATGCAATCACCACCATTCACAAGTCATTTGCTGCAAGCATGCCACATTAGGGAAATTTTGAGGTGTATAATGGGCTTCCTAAGGAAATTTTAAAATAATAGCTAAACCAATAAAATAATATTTATGAATTTACAATTCACTTTTTCCACTATAATCCATGTAGCCATGGTTAAATTCAATTGAAAATTTATATCAAAAAATAATTAATTAAAAAATTGTATTGATGTGGCTATAAATAAAAATGAACTTTTCAAAAAAAAAGCATTATCATTAAACAACTAATGCATTTGTCCTTTATACTTAAATAACTTAAAATAAATTATAAATATAAATTTATAAATTCTGAGTTGTATAACATAACATTAATTAAAATTTATATTATTTAAATTATATAATAACATGTAATTAATATACTATATAAAAATCAAATAATATAATATAATAAATATAATATATTATTTTATGTATTAATTTTATATTACATATTGAATTGATTTGATTTATAACCTAAGGAGAAATAATATATAATATAAAAATGAATATGTCATATATTTTCCATTACATTTAGATTATGTTTTATAATATTTTATATAATAATATGTAATTTTAATATAATCATAATGAAATGAAAAAAAAAAAAGGTATTGAAATAGATTTAATATGTATTTATGAGTGTGTATTTATTTATATATGTATAGATATTTACTTATAAATAATTTGAAATTGTAATATTAAATAAATTTAAATGAATATATAATTTAAAAATAAATATATGAAATATACAAACATAATATTTATTGAAAAATGTGTAAAGACATGAAGATTGTATAGGAATATGCATTGTTTTTTTCAAAAAATATGAAATGATAATAAATAATATTTTATTCAAAACATGTGAAATGACATTTATTATGAGTACTTTACTTTGTGACTTTAAAAGTACTTAGAATATACCACGGTTAACCATGAATTTTTATCTACTATTAAGAATGTGACAAGTAAGTACATTTAACTCAAGTAATGCCACCTCAACCATGGGGAATGATGTCATCTCCTAAAATGTGTTTGGTTCTCATAAATTCAATTTTGATTGTACATTTTCCTTAGGATACCAATTTTTTACCTCAAAATTCCCCTAATGAAATGAAGCTTCTTAAAACAACAAATACTAGATTTGCAACTTACTACATTTTTCTTAGACGACCTGTGGAGATGAAGGAGGATTTAGCTGCCACAATTATTAGTGACTTTTAGGACCAGTGGAGGCTATCTACCTCATATGCAGCTCTAGTGGTGAAGAGATTGATTTTGGATGATTAGTTTTAGGTTGATATCAAATTTGTTGTGGAGTTTATAGAGCCAATTTGTGATATGTTTCACTATGCAGACACAAATGATCCATGTTTATGTGAGATTTATGAGAACATGGAATATATGTGTGAGAAGATCTAATCCATCACATATATGAAAGATTCTACTTTATGTCCATAGTTGAAATCATTTATACTTGGGCGGTGGAATAAACTAAACACCCCACTTCACATGGAAGCTTATGAAGTTAATCCAAAATGGCATGATGCCACAATAGAAAGGATACATCCTTCCCAAGATAGAATGATGGTGAACAAGTTTAAGACTTCCATTAAAATATATGTATGGTTCTATATAAGATACCTCTAAGATACAAATTCAAATTTCCCAATTACACGGGGTTGAGGTGTCTTTGGTTCACATGATGCTTTGACTGATAGGCACAAGACGACGAATTCAATTGATTGGTGGTGGCTTCATGTTGTTGATGCCCCGAGTTGGAACAATTTGTGATACAATTACTTGTACTAATAGAAATTTTATCATATCCTTTTTGTATTATTTAATTAATATAATTTGCATACTTAACATTGTCTTGACTCTTCTCCTAACCATTTTACATTAACGATTTTCCATATGATTACTTGGGTAGGTAGCTAGTTCCTCATGTTGTGAGAGGAATTGGAGCACATATGATTTCATCCATTCATTGAAGAGTAACAGGTTGGGTTCAAAGAAGGTTGAGAACTTAGTATACATTCATAGTACACTCATATCATGTAAAGACTCAGGGTACGAGGAGGTTCCTTTTAATAGATGGGACTAATACAAAAATGATGATATATATGTGGACGAAGAGATACAACTAGATGGTCTTATTGAGCTACCTCTAGCTACTATAGATAAGTAGGAGGATATAGATGAGAATGATCCCTCTCTAGAGAGCTTGTTGATTGAAGATATTATTGATGTTGATGACATGGATACTAATGACATGGCTTAAGTAATTATATTCTTATTCATTGTTCAATTTCATTTTTTTTTTTAATTTTGGAAATTCAAAATTTCTATAGACTATTTCATGTTTGGAAATGCCTTAGGGAAAATTTTGAATGTAGTATGACAATGGACATATACTTTAATACTTATAATTCTAATATCTATTATCATGATTCACATCAATATGTAAATTGCAATTTCCATTTGATAAAAAATTTGAAATTTCAAAGTGAATGTTCATGTTTAAGTCTTTAAATGATTTAATTTTCTTGTTGTAAGTTGGAAGATTTCAAAATTCACATATATTATAAAATATAATATATATATATATATATATACCCTACAAACCCATGTACCCCGTTTCAAACGTGACGCTCCCGTCCCCACGCTCGTCTTTTATTGGCAACATAACTTACAACAAAGACTGAAATAAAACTGTGAGAAAAAGGATTTAAGACATAAAGAGATTAGCTTTTTGTCCAAAGCATCTAGATTGAAATTTGTGCATAAACAACTCAAATAAAGCCTGAAGAAAAAAATGAATGGGAGAATATAAAGATTTTTTTTCAAGGATTTACTTTCTAGAATATAAGCTAGCTAATAGCAATTGAAGCTTTTGAATCACAAAACATTCTTCGATTAAACCATCTAAAACATTTAAAGAAAAGTAGGATAATAGCAAATGAATCTTTGCAATGGGGAGACAATCTTTAATCAAACTATCATTAGACACTTAAAGAAAAGAAATATTTAAAAGCTGAAGGTACGAATGCTAATGGAAACCTTCAGAGTCACCATTGGAAACCTTCAATCATAAAATTTATCATCCAAGTCTTGAATTGCAAAATTCATGCGCCACTTTTTAAACCTAAATTTTTTTTGGATAAATACCTTACACATATTTCAAAACATTCGGTAAAGAATCATTCCAAAGCTTAAAGTCTTAAACTATATTTTATTGACCTTTTGATTATCGTTTTATACCATTCGAGGCATGGGTTACACTAACAAACATTTCCCTATCAGGCTCTCGATTATCCATTTAGAGCACAAAAATAAAATAATAATAATAATAATAATAATAATAATATTTCACTATTTCTTTAAAAATATAATAAATTATCTTTCAAAGCTTCAATTTACATTGGAGTAGACATTTGGATAAGAAATTTATCGGGCTTATGAACATCTTATTAAAATATTTTAGAATTTGATCACTTAAAGCTTTGAATTTGAACGTACTAGGCCTCTGATGGTCTGGCACAGTGATAATGAACGACATGAGGAGGTCTGTACGACCAAAGAAATTCACAACAAATACAATGACATGCTTCTGGGGATTCGATCCATTGCAGACATGAAGAATACATGTATCACTATTTTTACACATGACTCAAACAACCATTTTAGCTTATTCTTTTCTTACCATCTATCTAATCATTATTGGCCAATATAAATTCATCTTAACTATGTGAGTACTGAGAGAAATCAAATTGTTTGTGGTGCAAATTACTTTTATAGTGAAAATTTTGAAAAATATTTGCATCTAGAGTTATTTGGCCACTTCTCAGTGATGTATTTGATGAAATTAACCAAAAAAATATACCTAAAAAATGAATAAAATGTAAAATATTGAGATTATCTAGAATGTTTTAACCATAAGAATGAATATATATATATATATATATACATACATATATATATATATATATATATATATATATATATATATATATATACATACATACATACATACATACATATACATACATACATACATACATATATATATATATATATATATATATATATATATATATATATATATATAGATATAAGTTAGAGTAAAATAATTATTTTTTTAATAAAAATAATTTATATGTTGTAAAAACTCTTTCGGTAATAATCACATGCAATGGAACATTGTCGACGTGTTTTGAACCAACCAATGTGGTTCATCATCAGGACTAGGTGAGAGATCAGATCAGGACATTAAGCTTAAATAGATTTAGAGATGGCTAACTAGCCGTTAGGAAAACGACTAGTTTGACTTTTTTTTTTCTTTTTATATATTATATTTTTTAATTAATAACGGCTAATTTTATTTTATTATTAGAATATTTAACTAATTTATTAAATTAATTCTTGGATTCATTAACTTATTAATTAATAATTCCAGGAATTAATTGAATAAATTAGTCAAATATTCTAATAATAAAATAAAACTAGCCATTATTAATTAAAAAATATAATATATAAAAAAAAAGAAAAAAAAAGTCAAACTAGTCGTTTTCCTAACGACTAGTTAGCCATCTCTATATCTATTTAAGCTTAATGTCCTGATCTGATCTCTCACCTAGTCCTAATGATGAACCACACTGGTTGGTTCGAAACGTGTCGACAATGTTCCATTGCATGTGATTATTACCGAAAGATTTTTTACAATTTATATGATGGATCACAGAAGCACAGATTCCAAAAATAATTTATATGATTTATTATTTATAAATATATTAGTTTTATTTAATATTAATTATCAATATAAAAACAAATTATAATTTAATTTTATAATATGAAAATTGAAAATATAATTCCATTATATTAATTAAATTTATTATAAATATATTAAAATAATATTAATAATTTTAATATATTATAAAATAATATATACAAATTTAATTATATAATTTTTAATTTTATATATTTTAAATGAAATTATTTAAAATCTATATTTTTATCTTTTATTAAAATTATTCTGTACAAAGAGAAGGCTATTGAGGTAAGAGTGGGAGGGATCATCTATGGCTTAATGAAAAATAGAGACACAATTTACTTGAGGTTTAGTTAAAAGAGCAACCAATAATCAAACATGATTATTAGTATTATGGAAATGTCTAGAAGTAAAAGTAGCCATTCCAAAAAAATTTGTCATACAAAAAATTCACAAAATTAAAGATAAGTAAGAAAAAGACCTTCCCCGATGTACCTTAAAATTCAACTACAACTCCAAAAGACTTTTGAAAGTATAAAATTCTTCCACATTAATAATGTACCTTAAAATTGGACTACACCTCCAAAAGACTTTTGAAAGTATCAAATTCTTCCCCATTAAAAGGCAGAATAATCAAGACATAGACGCGTTAGCCAACCAAGGAGCAACTTTAGAACCAGGATTGTTTATTCAAGACCAAGAAGCCCCAACCAGTGATCAAATTTGAACACGTCAGAGCCCTTCACATGGTCTCTAGCACGTCAGAGAAGTACCGAACCAAATCTACTAATCAAAAAAAATTTAAATTTAAATTCTGACGAGTTTTAAAAGAAAATTGAATAATACTCTAAAATGTTCTCAGAAGTGCTACCCTGTCAGCACCCATCACATTTTTTTGCCAATGGTGGATGGGTGGAACTGGACTGTGGTGACTCGATCGACGGTGAGTGGGTGACTCAGTCAAATTCACAATAAGAAATCAATGATCACTGATCACGTCAAATTTTCCTCGTAGCGTGACGGGTCTAATAAATTTTATTGTAAAGGTTGCTGGCCAGTGACAACTGCAGCATTGAAGGAAATGCATTAAAGAAAATTAATGAGGCTGCCAACTCCAAGCCAACTGGAAACAACCCTCATAATTTTCCTTACCGACTTCCAAGTTGTGACTCGGGCTTCAGACTCCAGAGCTAAGAATTTTCTTTTCATCATGTTGGAGAAGAGAACTACAGCCTGCAGAGCAACCTGCAGTGAAAGAGAAATTCCTCAGTCTCACACGGTATAATTTCCATGGATGTAATGGGAAGAAGCTTGATATGCAACAAAGGAATTCTCCAGGCAGTTGCAACACCACCAGCACCTGCTCCTTTGAAGCATTTGGCCAAAGTGCCATATAACTGTTAAAAGAACAAAATCATTAGCACTTAATCTCCTAAACATTATATGGCACATTTATAAACTTGTTCTAGGAAAAAAAATTAGATGGCAGAGCGGTCGATTCAGCCATTGATCTAAAATTCCAGTCGCATCTTTCAAGAGCACCGATTTATTCTCATGGTTTGCAGGGATGTAAAATGTGTTTCCATGCAACCAGATTGGAAACAACACCTTCAGTAAATATGAATTTTAATCTATAACAGTTCCAGTTTTTTCGATCAAACACAAAATTGGATACCATTAGTGGGTCCCTTAGGTATGATAGACTACATCCGATTCACCATTGACGACCACTATGAGCAGCAAATAAATGCAGAGATTCATTAATGCATCATATTGATCTCTGGATACTCCTTTTCTTTTTGCCATTGTAGTAATTCTACATTCAGTCAAAGACCAGTAATTTCCATTAAAATGTGACTAGTAGGAAAGAGACTAGGGCATGACTATTTAGGGAATCTATCCGGATTCACAATCTATATAGCCTCGGAAGGATAATGGAGAAATAGAACTATATGCCCATTTTGATACGCATTCCTTTGCAACCTGTGCTATCTTGGATCAATTTTGCAGCCAAGTCAAGGGACTATTCCAATTATTTGAGATGTGTAATTAGTGGAAGTCTCAGCATTCCAAAAGAGTCTTAATAGACAATAGAACAATTTAAGCAATGCAAGATGGAGCCTCCTTCACTATTGTATATGTAAAAGTATTTTATTAACATAAATATTGATGGTTTTCTCTTTTTGAAAATGAAATGTAAAAATAATGTATTGTGGTCAATTGAAACGATTTTTTTTTTAAAGCTTTTCATCATGGAAGGGCGACATAAATATATGCCCTTCTAATTGAAATTAAGACCTGTCGTTCAAATTTTATCATTGGCCCCAACTATATCATATATCCCATGATGACCAAAATGAAAATATATTTGCATATCACATCGCAATTTATTTGCATATGGATATTGATTATATATCAAAATCAAGGATCATCAGGTCATTTAATAACCACACTAATCACAATTTCTTGAAGGGTCTTGTTTGGTGGCCCTCATAAGACAAATTTTGCCAATGGATCCACCAGCTGGGATCTTTACATAAATTCTGAGAGTCACATAGCACCGCAAGCCTATCATTCTTCTATAGCTTATAAGCCATGGTGAGGTAAAAATGAGCACACACCGGCAGATGCAAATTATTGACGACATGATTCGAACCCTGGCCATCCAGCGATGCCGCTATGCTCAGCATTTGCTTCGCCTTCTCAAGAGCTTTAGCGGCTTTCGCCTCCTTTGACGCGATCCCTGCAGGGCCCGTAGCAACAGCCTCAACAACGTCGATTGCCTGCTTCAGATTCACCACGACGGCCCGCTCAGCGTGGTGACTAGACGTTTATGTGTTTTGAAAAGTTAGCTTAATTTCTTTTATGTGTTTCATCCAATGGGTCATTATAGGATGTTGTAAACAAGAGTGTTTCTTGATCTAGTCGATCCATATTTTAGAGTCCTTGAATGCTTGAATGTCCTTGATATCAAGCAATTGCGCCATGAGAAGAAGACCCCATTTGTGACTTTACCTCCCTCTCACCAAAAATGACTATATTGTCCAGGTTCTCTTAATATGAGTACTCCACATCCACAATCAATGTTGTTTCACACGTCATCAAAGAAACCAACCAGAAAATTATTCCATAGTACCTTTCTTTGAATCTGTCTTTGTTTGATCTCTTTTTTCTTTGGTCCCACTTCTGCGAAATATGAAATAATCCCCAGTGTAGTATATCTGACATTTACCTTTTTTTGTTCAAAAATCCTTCTATTTCTGCATTTTTAGATACTCCATATGATATATAAGGGAAAGGAACAATACTCTTGATGAGTAGTGAACCATAGTTTGAAACATTCCTCAAGGGAAAGATGGGTCCAGTTCCCATCGATTTGAAAATGGAGTAGGACATATTTCCATATCTTAGTAGCAAACAAACAGTTAATAAGGAGATGTGACACATCTTTGAAGCTTTGCATACATAGTGAACATATTCCAGGGCCATGGAGACCTGTGTGTGTTAGATTCCCCCATGTGAGAATATTGTCATGGAGGGAAAACCATCCAAAGCAAGTTATTTTTTGTGGGATCCCCCATTTCCATGTCTTGTGGAACCAATGAGATATCATTGGATCATGGATAGAGTTGGTGATTTGCTTGTAAATCTCATTGATCGAAATTTGGGCATTGCTAGTTTTTCCAATCCATGTGAGACGATCTCCTTCATCTGTAAGGTGTAAGGTGTATTCCCGCTTCCTCGATCTACCTGATATAATTATCCCATTATGTTGCCGTTGGACCTATTAGTTCCAAGTCTACAACCTGAAACCATGTTTGAATGTGAGGAGAAACAAACATGTTAGATGCAATTTCATATATAGAAAACATACCTCTATCATGAAAAGGTTGGAGAATAAGTGTCGACAAGGAATGTTTACCCAAAAGCCCTTTTCTAGGCCTGCACTGGTCCTGTGGCCATTACCTACCTCCCAACATAGTCCCCCAAAAAACCACTTCCTATTTCGCATCATACTAAGCCATATGCATGAGGATGTTGTTGAGAAATTTTATTTGTTTCTAATCCATTCCTCAAGTTCTTTGTATTCCATATATTTTCCTCTGATAATTAATGACCAGATGTCCTTACCAGTCAATCCTCTCCAAATACTCTTACATATAAGGGCTTTGTTGAAAGATAATGTATCAAGATTCCCCCATCCCCCATAATCTACAGCTTTGGCCAAGGAGGACAACCGAACTAGATGAATATTCCTTTGTTCTTTTTTATCATGGCCTTGGGTAAGGAATAAAGGTGCATCAGTATACATATATGGATTGGAAAATTGAGTTAATCAATATCATCCTACCTCCCAAGGTAAGCCATCAGTGTACCCAATGGTTGATCTTGTTTTCAATCTTTTTGATAAGCTATCCCCAATTAGATATTAGGTAGGAATTTGGTTTAATATGAAAGCCCAAGTAAGAGAACCCGAGTCCATTGGACGGATAGAGATTCCAAATAATTGAATGATATGCACTATCACAGCCTCGTCTAACTGATTTGCTATCATTTCTGACTTACAGGTACTAATAAAGAGTCCATATGTAGCACCAAATGAACCCAGAATATAATGAAAATGATTCCAATATGAATTTTTTTATGCACCTTCGAACAAGAGGTCATCCACGAACATGTAGTGGGTGATGTTTATTTTTCATGTCATTTTGATGCCAGTAATCAAACTTTGGTCCCTGTGATTCTTTATCTTCCTGCTTAGCGATTCCATTACCATAATAAATAGGATAGGTGGCAGAGCGCACCCTTAGCACAATTCTTTATTAAATTTAAATAAGTTTGTGGGGTAGCCATTGATGATAATAGAGAAATTGGCATAGATAACACAAGCCATGATCTATTTTTTGTTATGGATCGAAATTTAGATTTTATATAAAATCAATCTCAGGAATCCTTAATCTACACTATCAAAATCCTTACTGATATCAATTGTCATGAGGCATTCTGAGAGGTTCCTTACCTTAAAGGAGTACATACATTTTTGTGTGGTAGGCACAGTGTCCTGGATATGCCACCCCTCAATGAATCTGAATTGTTCTGGCAAGATGTAAGCATTTAGATAAGATATGAGCTTTGATATAATCTTATAAACATCATTGCATAAAGACATGGGGCAGAAGTCCTGAAAAGAGTCATGCTATTTTGACTTCAAGATGAGTGTTAAGAATGTAGCATTGATGGATCCAGAAATACACCCATTCACCCTAGATTCCTCGACCACCTCCATAAGATATTTTGGCATGGTTTCAAATTAATTCAAATACAGTTCCACCCCCCAATTGTCCAGGCCAGAATCTTGTTCTTGGCACAATCATGGAGTTCCCTATGAATTTACTCGACTGTAGCAGGATGGCCCAAAACAACATTTTCTTCTTCATTTACCATCAATGGTAATAGGGAGATAAAATCCATTTGATATCGGAAATATTGATCTCTAGATGAGTAGGCATCTTTATAATGGCGAAAAGTAGTATGTTCAATCTCCTTTTGAGTTATGTGTTTGAAATTGTGCTCGTCCCATATGCTCCATATGTCATTCTCCTTCCTTCGCATATATGTGAATCTATGGAAACACTTAATGTTCTTATTGTCGGCCACAACTCATACGACTCGACTCTTTAATATCTAGATGATTTCCTGCGATTTATAGTAACAACCCTTCCGAGATTCCAGTTCCATAATTTTGGTTTTACATTCAGCTATGTTAAACAAGGGATCTTTTGGATCAAAAAGCACCGATAATGCAACCTCTATTGATATTGATTGTCATTTTTCTTCATATTTTACCTTTTTGACCCAAGTGTGAACCCTATTTTTCAAGAGATTTAATTTATGGTAGAAGGATTCCATTGGATTGATATGTGATTGAGGCTCCCACCATACTTGTTGGAACATGTCTCAAAAATATGTGTGTTCCATCCAGGAATGGTTAAATTTAAATGGTAGATTCTTCTGCCCTGTTCTTCCTATCCAAGTGAGAGTGATCGGAAGGTGGTCTGATACAAATGAAGGTATAACAAAATAGGATAATGTAGTCAATCCCAACGCCAAACTATATTTAATAATAAAGTGATCTAGTCACTTGGCGATGCAGTTCTTCCCAGTCCTACCATTGTTCTAGGTAGGAACAATCCTTGTTGGAGAAATATCGCGTAGAGACAACGAATAGAAAAGATCTTTAAAATACGAATATAATTGATCAACCTTCGATTTTTGCCCCAAAATATCCTTGGTGTCTAATTTTAAGTTGAGATCCTTAGCTACTATTAGAGAAGACAAATCCAAAATGTCGAAATTAGAGACCTGTTCCCAGAATATTCTTCTACTGGAATAGGGCACTTACATATTAAGGATATGAAGTCATGTGGAGGAGCCCCAAAAAAATCTCGATAGTAAAATTCTTGCTGTAATGTTACAAATTTTTCTTCAATAAATTGGAACATTAAATTTTTTCTAAACTCATTTAGGAGATGAATAATTAGGTAAGGAGGCCCAAAGATAATAAAAACATAAATAAAATCCCTCTAGTATGAAAAGGGATCAGCCATGGAACCAGATTTCACACCTTCATGTGTGAAAGGAGGTATTTGCAAAGAGGTTTGACCAAGTCAACCAACGCAGGGTATGAGTTGGAAAGCACTACATAGGAGGGAAGCTTCTAGAGGAAGGGCCCATGAGGAGTCTCCAATTTCTATATAAATGGAGGGGAGGAGAGCTATTGCCATTCATGCATATGTTTATGATATTGAGTTGGTCATCTCAACTTCTTGAGCACGCTGGTTGTTTAACTAGTCTGCAACACTGTTTAGTGCACCGAGTGTCTCCGTTCGGAGATCTCACCCTCAGCCCCGAGGGACTTCAAGTGCCTGCTCGGGTGAGTTTGTCCCATCATTATTTTGGTTCGAGACCGTAGCATCATCCTCCAGGACATCGTTATTTCTATAGAAGCATAATACTGTGTTGTAGGGTCTTTCCGTGGAGACTCCACAACACCACTTCCATTGCTTGTTTTTCAGAGGGAGAGTCTTTCTTGCCTTTGGAGGATCATTTTGGAAGCTTGAGAGCTTATTTTCAGATCTTGGCATCAGGCCAACACATATTCTTTCCCCTACTGTGCAGTTTGCTCCAATAGTTGCGTTATTTTCATAGTGCATTTGCTGCGGGTTTTGCAGATTGATTGGAGGGTGGGATTTCAAGTGTAAGGATCAACCTTCCACTTTGGATATCCATTGCAGGAGGTTTAATTCAGATATTTTCATATTTTTCAACCTTCTCTACATATTTTTAGTTCCATAGTTTCCGTAGCTGCCCAACTACTCCGGCATTTTCATGTATTACTGAAATCCCCAAGGGGAATGTAATAGAGATCCCTTTGGGAATTTTGTCTCATTATAGATCTTTTTTTTCATGTATTTATAAGTTTAAGATATGTAATATAATAAAAATAAGCTTCAGCCTCCTGGAAATAACGCTGAAGGGTTTCTGGGTCATTCTCTTGTCTTGCAACACCTCAATGTTGAGGGATTTTCTATGTAAAAATGTTGTTTAACATTGCTTAATGCCTATTCCATGTTCCTAAACTCATTCTATGATTTTTCATACTTTTTTACATCTTATACCTTTATAAAATACGCTTCCCTTGCTTCAGTAAATTTTTGCATACTCAAAGTCATGGGAAATCAAGGTTTTTCTTGACTAGTCGGGAAGGAGGAACTGTTTAACTTAGTAAAACGCCTTTTTTTTCTTCTGAAATTTTACATGCATATCCCTATTGACCTAATCTAACATATTCCAGAATCTTGACCCTTCATTTTACGCATATTTTCTTATACACTCATTTTAGGGCCAAAATCCTCACTTTTCCCCACCTTTTGCCCATAAAAGCTGAGTAAAAGTTGCTGCAGTATTTGGAGTGGGTTTTTGAGTGTTTTTAAACACATTTTGTGATATTTGAAGCACAAATTCCTGAAAAATGCATTTTTCAAGCATGATTTGCTGAGAAATCCATTTTGGGGATATTACAGTGGTATTAGAGCTTTTGAGTGGGATTCTTCAAGCAGCTCTATAGACAGAGTCTTGAAAGGGTTAGGTAGATTTTGGATCTTTTCCTCTTTCGGAGGTGGAATATCTGGTAAATTCCCTCCCAATCCATCTCTGGTTGGAGTTTGCTGTGTTTTAGAGATATCCCCGAAACGAGATATTATAGTGGTATCAGAGCATAGTTCTGGCTTAGCCTATGGAGCTAGTTATCTACGACACCGGAAGAGAAACCGTGGGGAAATTTTCTATGAAAAAAGAGGGCAGGTAGAATCTTACCCACCAGAGGCCGTAGAGGTGACAAATATGGGGATCTCACAACAGTGTGACCAGCATGCACTAGCCTTCAGTAGGCCAACCAGGATCACAATGCCTACATTCTTACCTCCAGTAACGAGTGAGAAAGGGAGGCAGCATGATCATATACCCTTTGGAGACTATTTCCGTAAATGGCAGTCCATGGGGAAGACTTCAGAGCAGCTTTTCCTTTCAAAGATTACTGTCATCTCAGGCAGAATGAAAGTGAATGGAACAATGGGGGATCTAGCACACAGAGTTCAAAGTTGCAGCATACCACTGGGAGGTCACCTTTTCCCATGTATGAGGGATCCACTGATCCCTGTGAGTCTAAGCCCAAGAAGATTAGAACATTGAAACAAATGAGTTTATTCTCATCTATTTTCAGATCCAGAGGAAATGCATCCACCTTTGAGGAGGTCAAATAGATTGAAGAAAAAGAAGAGGAAGTAGCATGCACTTCCTATTCTCATCAAGAAGAAGATATTGGGCATGGAAGATATTTGGATCATCAGATTCTCAGTGATTACCTTGTTGAGTATAGATCTCAACCTAGAGCCTTCAGGGAGACTCTAGATTTTCCTCATTTCATCCAGTTGAAGGAAGAGAAGAGGCCATGCAGCAGAAAATAAATCAAAGGCAATCGATTTTTGTTGTCTACTTTTTATGGGTCATCTAATGCAAGAACTTGGGTGAGAAAGTTGGAGGCATTTTTCCTACTACATCCTGTAGCATAGAAAGAAGTTATTGAAATCTCAGCACTGCATTTGGAGGGTGAAGCCTATGATTGGTGGTGCAGCCACTTGAGCCATGCAAGGGTGAATAATTTTGCAGAGTTCACTCAAAGTCTGATCCAAACCTTTGATGGAGAAAGAAAAAAGAGAGAAGAGATCACATCACCTCTTGGGGAGGCTTGTGATAACATTGTCCCACTCATAGAGGAGCAGCCACATGCATCAACAGTTGGGGCAGGCAACACTTTTGAGGAAGGGACTCTTGTAGCCCTACAAGAAGTTCCAAATGCACATCAAGGTATGAAAATATTTCCACATTCCATTGTTGCAGCAAATTCTTTTGATCAATGTGGGGATTTAGTTTTGCATGACCAAGAGTCAAATCTCATTGCTACTATAGAGAAGCTTGGTTGCACTGCGTTGTGCAACATGGAAACACTCAAGAAGGAATCAAACCATCATTCTCATGAGCCATTGTTGGATTGTACATCAGATTGGAGGTTGGGGTTTGAAGCCTTGAATATTGATGGTAGACATCTTGGAGTAAGAAACCTTTTCTCCCTTCAAGATGACACTTTCTCAATGAGCTCTTCTCAGCTCAAAGAGAAACTTCTACTTTCAGATCCAAGACCTCATTAGTTTTGGAAGACTATGGATGAAAGGGAGGTCTCAAGGAGAGATCTCATTGGAGATACATTTTGACACACCATGGAATGCAATGCTTTTCTTCCTTTTTCACAAGAGCAGATAGAAGATGGAGGACATCTTAGGATGGATAACATCTCTCATCCTTGTGTTGGACATCCCTTAAGCCATACACATCATGATGGGAGGTTTTTGCCTACCACCTATTTGATTCTTGATAGGGTCTCATTGATCCTTGAGAAGCTTACATTTCACAATCCCATAAAGTGCAAAGACAGGAATTTTATTTGGGAGGATGGTAGCCCTCATGGGAGGAGTACCAGGATTAGGAGAAGAAGGAGGCATCCACAAGTGATTGAGTGGGTGTGGTTGATGAGCAAGGGACTAGGAGGTTGCTTACAGATCTATGATACCGGGCAGCAGGAGGCTTGGCTGCGTTGGTTACTCTTGAAAGAGTTTGGCCATCACTTGGAAAACACTCTTCCTAAGAATGGGAGGATCGGGAAAAGATGGCAGGATACTTGCATCATTGAGTAGCATAGAGAATGGATGCATGATATTGATGTTTCTTCATCACATGAGTTGCATGATGGAAGTATGAGGAGGCAGCAAAATACTTTGTTGCTTTTCTTGGGAGAGAAAGGGAAGATTTGCTCTCACACTTTGTGTGATGTTGTAGGAGGAGGGGATGGCACTATATCCTTGGTCTTTGATGATGATTGGGAAGAACTTCCATCTTGGGAAGTATTCCACATTTGTTGCAGCATTATTGGAAGAATCTTTGACAAGGAGCATGTCAAAGAACATAGTGGTGTATTGACAGGAGCTTATTTGCATAAGCTCACTGCGTTGTCACCTTGGAGTAAAGACTTATGGATGAAATGTGCCCAGCAGAGATATGGTGGATCCATAACCCATAGGTCCCAAGTGTTTGGGCTCAACCTAGTCTCCTAAATTGAGTTCATTTGATTGTCAACCAGGGTTGGTAAACTGCTGAAGTGAGGTGCACTGTATGTGCCTAGGTGTTTGTTTCTTACTGCGTTGTGTTTAGTGTTTTATGATGTTTTTGGTCTTTTTATGGTTTTATATTCACAAGGAAAAGAACTAAATGCTGGTGGAAAGAAGCTACTGGTTAAAACAGAGTGAAGCCTAATTTGTTGATGACAAATGACAAATGCAAATACTGAGACAGAACCAAACCTAAACTATGACTTAGCAAAATACAAAGCTTGATAATGACTTCAAGAAAATAAATCACAACATGAACTTAACTTGTCCAATCCATTCATTAAGGATATTTTGGAAGAGCTTGAGGAAGGGGCAGCTAAGTGTAAAAAATTCTCCTAACTAAACAATTAAACAATCAACTCATAATGATACAACATCCCATCCATGATTAAAGGTTTGTTGAAATATATTTGGAAAAGAACATTGGTAACATCATAAGATTTCTACTCTAAAACTAACTCCTAATTCTATTATGCAACTTAGTTTAACACCACTAAACCTCACTCAAAAGTTACAGATTTCCTTTTAGAATAGTCTTTGAGGAAAGGCTTGTTTGTGAAATGGTAAAAAGGTTGCAACAGTACTCCAGGTCTTGGACTGATACTATCTTCTGTTCAGATGAGTATGAGTCAATATATGTTTTAGAACAAAAGAAGTTTTGTAAATAATGAAGACCGTGGTATTTAAGTTTGACAGCTAATGCAATTTAATATGCAATGGATGACAACTAAATGTGGAATGTAAATACAGTGGGTTAAGCTAAAACTGAACTAGAGTGCTAACAGTCTACAATAAACAGTGCTAAACTAACAAGCCATTATCAAACTTGAAACGAAATAACAGAGCATGAATTGAATGCAATTTGACTCCGGAGTGCCCTAACTAAGTTATCATGCAATTAATCTATGGGATTCTACAGCCTATTTTGTCCATCATGAATGGTATTTTGGAAGAGCTTGTTAGAACAATCCTGGCTGTACAATTCAATGTAAATGCAAACATGAAAACTGAAAGCAATTACAATTAAAAACTAAGACATCACAACTATTTCCTACCCATTGTTATGATATTTTGGAAGAGCGTTTTAAGAGTAAGATCAGCTATGTTACTTAGTGTAAACAAGAAACTGAAACCTTCAGTATCACAGTCATGCCTTAGTCATCATAATGATTTTTTGGAAGAGTTTACTAGAATAAGTTCAACTATGATAATGAACAAAAGAAATTGCAATTAAAATCTAGAACACTACAACCATTTCTCATTCATTATAATGATCTTTTGGAAGAGTTTCTTAGAACAAGTATAGCTATAGTGACTAATGAAATTAACTATGAACTCAAACTTCAAAAACTTGAAAACAAACTAAGATACTTATCTAAATTACGAAAGTAAAGCCGTTCAGGAGGCAGGGGCCCTCTACCACCAGACAGAATCTAACTCAAAATCAACTCAACGCGTTCAAAGCAATGCTGTCTTATTCATTAAAGGAAAAATAACTTAAAACAGAGTATTCTCGGTCTTCAGAAATATAGTAGTCAATCCATGAAATCTAATCAAAATCTAGAGCTTGTCTCTTGGTTTCCCAAGTACATTTATAACAAATCTTCATAACAGAACTTGCAACAATACAGGGATCATTGTCTTTTCATATCAAAATCGTACTAGAACTCTAAAGATGGCAGCGTAAAGGAACAAAGGACATCTGGACTATCCTTGTCCTATTAGGAGTCTGCCTCATTGTATGAGTTCCCACGTACAAAACCACGTCCAGAATTCAGTTCATTCTTCATGGTGAGCAACAAACGTTGAGGACATGATGTGGAATAAACCCATGTGTGGCTTTTCCTGAGAGGACACCTGGAACATGCTTGAACGTGAAGACAGTTTCAGAATTGGCGGTTAGCTACGGAATGTCTGCATTCTGTAGCTAGTTTCAGTTCAAAATGCATTACAATGACAAAATCACAAAACTTAGCAAGTTAGCCATGTTATTCATTATAAAAGTAATTTTAACTAATTTCATTGATCATTTGGGCCTGGGATAACAATGGACAAAGGAAAATGGGGTGAATTATGATGGAAGAAAGAACAAACTTGGGGCTCAACATACCCCCACTGCTAACTTCTTGCATGTACTCATGCAACTTATTCCATAAACTCAGAGACTTCTGCAAGAACATCCAACCCTCTTCTTCTTATTTGCCTAGAAGTTAAATGTATTCTGGGCTTCCTGATGACTAGCTTGAACCTTAAATTGGTAACTGCCCTGATTAACTTCTTGTTCCTCTTTTTCAACTTTTCATTAGCCTTTTCCACTTTGTCCATTTGTAGAGATAGGGTTGAGTTCATACTGGTTTTGAGTTTGACTTGTTCCTTCAGAATATCATTCTCAGTTTTGATATGTCTATTAAGTACTTCCAGCTCGTACCTATCTCTTCTTAACACATCTATTTCGGAAAGTGGAGGACTAGGGGTTCTATCTCTACTTTCTGAAGCTTTCCTTTCCAATGTTTCAACATAGTCATAAACTTCTTGCTATGTAGGGTCAATTTCAGGGGCTTCTTCATCGAAATCTTCTTCAACATCTTCTTCAATAGATGTTTCCTCATATTCTATGTTTATCACCCCGGTTTGTTTGATCTGTGTTTTCCTTAATTTCCCCCTGAGTCTATGGCTTCTTCTCAGCTGGAATGATCCCTCTCCTTTTTCTGTGGCAAATTTTCTGATTACCCTCTCTTCCTTAAGCTGTCTCTTAATCTGGGTCAACTTCTCAGAGATTATTTCTTCACTGCTATCTTGAATTGCTTTATCAGTTTCAATTTTAGAGGCTCTCCATTTTCTGCTTCTCTTTGTAGGCTGATGTTTAGGTGAAGGCTCTTTTCGTTCCTCAAAGTGATTTCTCACCAAGAAATTATCCTAAGTATCTTTTGTTTTGGCTAAATGGTGTTCAATTAAAATCTTAACCAAGCCATGATGGTATATAGTTGTCTATAGGAATTGGACTCTCCTTTGAACACTTGAAGCCATCTTTTTCAAACTTTGAAGCAAGAAATAGGGCAAATTAAGCTCTTCTTCCAAAAAATGCATTATCAACCTAATATGGTAAACATAAAAAGTACCATATCTACCTTCACAAGTGATAATTTTTTGTAGAATGAGCAATATGTTTCTCCATTTATTCTTTAATGCAGAGCTTGGAATTCCCTTTTTAAACACAGTGACATCCATACCTGGTGATTTGAGGATTTTCTTCCATGATTCATTATGAAATTCTCTATTATTAAACCATCTTTCTCCATGTCTAAGCAATCATGTTGCTTCTGCAATAAAAACCTCTGTGACAGTGAATTTAACATCTCCAACTTCAACCTCGGTTCCTTTGAATGAACTTGCAAATGTTTTAGTAACTTCTTTGTGGAAGCCATTAAATTTCTCAAGGAATTGTAGCCATCCTACTTGTTGCAACATTTCTCTGCTTTGAGGGTATCCTTCCAGGTATTTTGTGCCCACTGGTTCAGTTCTCACGATGAGGCCCATAATTTCTTCTTCAATCTTCAGATTAGTACTCTTTCTACTCACGGAGACAATGACTTCAACCTTCAAACTAATATACCTCTGCTTCACGGTGACAATGTTTCAATCTTTAAACTGATATACCTCTGCTTCACGGTGACAGTGGCTTCAAATTTCAAACTGATATACCTCTGCTCACGGTGACAGTGGCTTCAAATTTCAAACTGATATACCTCTGCTCATGGTGATAGAGATACCTCTGTTTTGTAGAATGGAATGATGAAGGGTTGGCTACGGAATGGAATAATAGGGAGTGGTTATGGAATGAGTTAATGAAGTGAGGTGAAGAAAACAAATCAATGAGTGAAAAGATTGCGGAGATTTTTACAACGGCTTCAAAAATCATCATTAAATGATTTGGCTGGGTGACGTGAGAAAATCAATCACTTCAGCATTTTTAACCGCTTAGATGATGATCAGGTATAGACTTTGAAATGAAGGATTTTTATCCAAAGTTTTGCGGAGGGTATATTTGGCATGATCAGTAAAAATAATCAAAACAACTTTTCAAATGATTCATAACTAAAACTATACTAAAGTTTATGACATGCCATTATAATCAAAACTTTTTACCTTTGCTTTTCATCTGCTTTTTGTGGTCTTTGTATACTTTGTTCTCCTCTGGAAGAGTCTTCATAATCCTTCTTGATTTTTCTTGTTCATGGATATATTGGATCATCTTGTTGCAATTCAAATGTTTGTTGATTAGTGCCTTCAGGATCTGTAGCTGCAGAATGACTATCTGACTGCAGAAAGTTTGATTAGCTGCAGAATGTCTGTTTAGCTGCAAAATGTACCTGTAGAGAGTTTTAATCATGGAATGGAGTGGTTTGGAAAATAAGTGGAATATTATATGGAATGAGTGAAGATAAATGATGAAATGGGATATGTATGAAGTGAATGATGGAGTGGGATGGATTACAATTTATGAAATGGAGTGGAAAAATATAAGAAATGGCCTACAATCCATGACATGTGTTATTCATTTGCAGAAAGACATCAAACTTTAAATTTTGATATGGAAATGAGGTGGATGAAGTATGGAATGAGATGAATGACATATGGAATGAAGTGAAGTATGAATGAATGAATGAAATGGAGTATGGATGGATAAGTAAATGGAATGAAATGAAATGAGATGGATCATAAGTGCAATGGATCTGAACTTATGATTTTGGAACAACTGCTTGCAGAAACAAAATGGAAAAGTTAGAGTGTCAGAAAAACTCTGATTTTCACCCTATCTTTTCTGTATAAACATGCCAATCAGTGATTGGTTTTCTTTTTCTTTTTCTTTTTTTTTCTTTTTTTTTAAAAGAAATGCTTTCAGAAATTCAATCAAGTTGATGAAGAAGAAAGATTCTTCTTCATTAACTTCACATCATTGTTTTCTTGGAACTTCTTGACAAATTCTTCTCTTGAGAGTGGTTTGTGATACAACTTCAATCTATGACCATTCATAAGAAAATTGACCTTTTCTTCATCTATTGTCCTGATTTTTACTGCTCCATTGTCAAAAATTTCAACAATTTCATATGGCCCAAGCCAATGTGTTTGAAATTTACCTTGAAAATCCCTGAATTTTGAATCAAACAAGAGAGCCCAGTCACCTTCTTTGAACTTCTTCTCTTTGATGTACTTGTCATGCCATCTAGCCCTTTATTGTTGGACTAGACTTGTTTTCTGAACTGCATCTTCTCTGATCTCATCCAATTCATTAATCTGCTCCAATCTATGCTTTTGTGCCTCCGTTAAATCAAGTCCTAGCTGAACTGCCATTTTGAAAGTTTGAATTTGGAACTCTATGGGAAACAAAACTTGCTTTCCATAAACAAGCTCATAAGGAGTATGGCCTGTTGTGTTTCTCCATGTAGTTCTATAGGCCCACAAGGCTTCAGAAAGCCTATCTACCCAATCTCTTCTATGTAGATGAACAGTCTTTGTTAGGATTCCTTCAATGACTTTATTAGTAGATTCCACTTGACCATTTGCTTGTGGATGATAAGGAGTAGATGTTCTATGTCTGATTTTGTACTTCTCCATCATTTGCTCCACTAGCCTTGATGTAAATTGAGCTCCTCGATCTGTAACAATTTCCCTTGGGACACCAAAACGAGTAAAAATATCCTCAAAAAGAAAAGTAACTATAGATGCTTCATTAGCAACAAGTAATGGTTTAGCTTCTACCCACTTAGTAACATAATCAGTGCAAACTAATATATATTTCTTTTGTCTTGATGGAGGACTAATAGGTCCTACAAAATCCAAAGCCCATTTTTCAAAAGGTTCAATATGTACCCGAGGCTGCAATGGCATCTCACCTAAAGGAGAAGGTTTCCCTACCCTTTGGCAACTGTCACACCTTTTGACATACTCTTTAGCATCTTTAAAAAGGGATGGCCAATAGTATCCTAAATGAAGGACCTTATAAGTTGTCCTCTTATCAACAAAGTGTCCGCCACAAGGTTCATCATGACATGCTTTGAGAATCTCAGGCATCTCATCTTCCCGAACACATCTCCTAATGATCAAATCTGGACCTATCTTGTACAACTCATTAGCAACCCATGAATATTTTGCACTGTCATAAATGATTTTTCTTTTATCTCTTGCATTCATTATTGAAGGAAATTTTCCCGAAACTAAATAATTAGCAATGTCAGAAAACCAAGGAGTTTGAGTAGAAATTGCAAAAAGATATTCATCAAGAAATTGGTCTTCAACTGGAGTGTCATCTTTGATGTTTTGGAGTCTAGATAGGAAATCAACTACTGTGTTTTGTTTTCCAGGCCTATCTAGAATGGTAATGTTGAATTCTTGTAAAAGCAATAACCATCTTATGACTCTGCCATTAGTAATTGATTTTTTCATTAAGTATCTAATTGCAGAATGATCAGTGTGAAAAAAAGTTTCATAGCCTGTTATATAATGTCTAAATTTGTTTATGGCATGAACAACAGCTAAAAACTCTTTTTCAGTTACAGTATAGTTTAACTCTGCAGGAGTCAAATTTTTACTGGTATAATAGATGGCATAAGGAATCAAATCTTTTTGTCCAACATCGTCTTGCATTTATCAAGCATCTATTGAAGTGAACATGAAAAGGTAACTTCAAATAGGTTTTATAAAACAGGTGCTTTCCAAAAATCTTTGTTTTCTGTGGTTTCAAAGGCTAATAGGCAAATCGAATTCCATTTGTAATTAAGCAATCTTCGTAAGTAATTCAAGATGGAGATGTTATCTTGGTGAAGTTTTCTACAAATATTCGATAATACCCTGTAAATCCAAGAAAACTCCTAACATATTTTCGACAACTTGGAATAGATAAGTTAGAGATGACTTCAACTTTTGACTCATCAACTCTAATCCCATCCCCTGAAATATGATGCCCCAAAACAATACCTTCAGTAAACATCATGAAACATTTCTCATGACTAAGTGAAAGATTTGCTTCTTGACATCTCTTTAAAATTTTTTCCAAGTTTGCTAAATCTTCTTCAAATGTGTTTCCATAAACTGTGAAATCATCCATATATACCTCTACACAATCATGTATTAGATCTGAAAAAATTCCTAATACTGCCCTTTGGAATGTTGTAGGTGCATTGCATAATCCAAATGGCAATACTCGGTAAGCATAGGTACCCCAAGGACAGGTAAATGTGGTTTTTTCTTGATCTTCAAGTGCTACTTGGATTTGGTTGTAACCACTAAACCCATCTAGGAATGAAAAGTACTTTTTTCCAGCTAATGTATCTAACACTTGATCTATGAAAGGTAAGGGAAAATGGTCTTTAAGAGTAGCTTTGTTTAATTCCCGTTAGTCAACACATACCCTCCATTTACCATTTTTATTTGGCACAATTACCAAAGGAGAAACCCATTGACTATCTGAAATGGGATAGATGAAGTTGGCATTTAACAATTTTTGCAATTCTTCTTTAACAATCTCCCTAAGATTTGGATTCATCTGTCTTTGAGGTTGTCTGATCGGTTTACAATTTTCCTCTATATAGATGTGATGAGTGCAAATCTTGGGGCTTATCCCTTTCATGTCAATGTATTCCCATGCATATGCAGAAGAATGTCTCTGTAATACTTTGACTAACTCTTCTTGTTGAGATTTTTCTAGGTTCTTGTTTATGTTCAAAGTTTTGCTTGGAAATATCTCACTTGTAGAGCTGCCAAATTTATCCATAGAATGAAGAGACATCTGCCTTGATGACAAAAACTCAATGTTGGATCCCTCTTGAAGTGATTCATGTTTGTATTCTGAAGAGGATTCAAATTTTTCTAGAGTATTCAGAATTTGATTATCTTCACTAATTTCTGAAATTGTGAAGAGAGGTTGTAAATCTTCTTCATCCTCTATCCATTGAGTATCATCTAAATCTGTAATTGTCCTAGCTGGAGGATACAAAGTGAATTTATTAGTTGAACTACCATCAGAGATGTACATATCACCGGATCTACAACTAATAAAAGCATCAGCTGTAGCCAACCAAGGTCTTCCTAATATAACAGGATGTCCTCCTAGATTATTCTTAGGAGTTAGGATCATGAAATCCACAGGGTACTCCCAAGAATCTAAGGACACCGGAATGTCTTCTATTACCCCATTAGGTTTGATCACAGATCTGTCTGCTAATTGTAATAATGTGGGTGTAAAGAGAAGATTAGGAAGTTTCAGTTTATCCATGATTTGTCTACTCATGATATTGATTGTTGCTCCTAAATCAATGAGTGTGTTTTGGATCTCAATTCCATTGATGTGAATTTTGACAATTGGATTTCCTGGGTCTAGATACTTTGGAATAGCAATCTTACCTATCATAATGTCTACTATTTTTCCTGCCAGTTGAATTTTCTTTGTCTCTCTTATTCTTTTTCTTGTTTTCTTCATGCTCAACTCCTTTATTGTCTTTGCTAAAATTGGGATTTCCTTGATGGCTTGTAATAATGGAATCTTAATGCAAACATTTCTTAGCTCATCTAGGAAATCATAATTAGGCACCATAATTTGTTTTTCTACACCTCTATCAATTTGTAATCTTTCTGGAAAGGGAGGTATAGAAGTAGATGTTGATGGCTGCTCTAATACAGGAGTTGAAATTATTGGTTCTTTTTGCTTTAATTTTTCAATGTTTGGGTCCTGAAAAGATGTATCTTCCTCAAGACTTTTATTCACCCGTAGAGAATCTTCATCAGAGTTATCTTGTTCTTGTATGATCACAAAAGGTTTCCTATTTTCAAGTATTCTTCCAGACCTAAGTTGAACATCGCTAAGGTCTAAAGGAGTAATTAAATAAGTTGGAAACTGTTGGCCTTCTATCATGTATGTGTTCTGAGGATTTTTATTATTGGGGTTTGGTATGGGTTGAGCAGGCAACTGATTTGATTTTTGAGGAAATGGTAATGGAATGGTTGATTTTGATGTGGTAGTTCTGGATGATGTTCTCGAGGATTTTGTTGAAAATATTGTTGAGCATCGAGGACAATAATGTATATGGTGGATAGGATGGTGGATATTGGTAAATACTGAGAGTATCTTCCATAGGGATTTTTTGCTCCTTGAGCCCAAGTTTGTGATTGATTTTGAAATTGGGGCCAAGGTTGCTGCCAAGAATTCCAATTTGGTGGGGGTTGATTATACATATGATCATGGAATCCTTGTGTTTGAGGTCCTTTCCAAGGCCTCCTGGAGACAAAATTAAGAGATTCTGTGGAACTTGTAGGAGTTTCTTCTTTGAAAGATGTACTTTGAGACCATGAAGAGAAGGACAATTCTTGGTCTCATGTTTTTCAGAACAAATGACACAGGTCTCTACAAATTTTACATTCAAAGGACACTCTCTCAAGGCATGTTTCTTTCTACATTTGGGACAAAAGATTGCTAAGGCATCAGATTCAGCTTTTTTCTTGTTTTGTATCTTAAGGGTGTCTATTTGTTCACTAAGACTCCCTAAGATGTCAGATTTGAAATCATCAAGCATATGTCCTATTTATGACCTACTTACTGTCCCAGAAGCAGACTTACTTGCCCTTGCAAGAGCAGGATCTCTTGGACCTTTTACAGTTTTAGATTTCCCTCTTGAAAGGTTGATACATAACTCAGATATTTCAGGTAATGTGAGCTGTGATATATCCACTTTTCCCATCATGTTAAGGATATCCAACCATTCATCCCTAATTGTTTTCAACAAAAGAGCTTTTAAGGTGTCTTGATCTAAGTTTTCCATTTTTGCTCTTTTGATGTTGTAATGAAATCTCTCCAACAAATCTTCCAAGTTTTCATCTTCTTTTTTTAACATCTTAAACACTTCTTCCTTATGATTGACCGGCATACAATAATCTAAATACCTCTCTAGAAATGCTTATTTCATGTCTTCCCATGTCCTAATAGAACTGTTAATCAAACTCATAAACCACTTCAATGCTGCTCCTTTCAATGTTGAAGGAAATAGTTTAAGTTTTTGAGCATCTTGTAAGTAGTCATAAGTTCTACACAGGATTTCAAATTCAAATAGGAAGGTTTCAGGATCTTCAGTTTTAAGTCCATAGAAGTTTGGAAGGACAGAGGGTGAAATTTTTTTCATGGTTGTGTTGGTTTCTTCATCTATTATAGGGAACCCAAAGAGCTTCCCATTTCTCTTCTACCTCTTCCTCCTTCTGCACCTCTACCTCCTTTTCCTCTACCTCTACCTCCTCTGCCTCCTCCAAATAATGTGTGTTCTCCATTAAATACTCCTCCTCCCCCTTCTTCTGCCATGGTTGATTCTCCTGTGGAAGTGGAAAAGTTTGTGTCCCTAACAGGAGTCTTTGGATCTTCTTCCAAGGCAGGTTCAGTTGATGAAGTGGAAGGTTCTTCTAATGGAATATCTGATCTTAGGTTTTCTAGAAGTCTAGGATCGGTAAAGGATGGAATGTGGGTCTGAGTTGAAGGTGTACTAGCTCTTGGTCTAGGTGAAACAAGTGGTGTTCTAGGAATCAAACTTTTGTTTCTGCTGCTTATGAATCTACCCCTTGAGTCTCTCTCTCTACGCATATAATTGTTTTTGGGAGTTAAGAAACAAAGGTTACCTAGTTTTCACTTCCCCGGCAATGGCGCCATAATGTTTGGGCTCAACCTAGTCTCCTAAATTGAGTTCATTTAATTGTCAACTAGGGTTAGTAAACTGCTGAAGTGAGGTGCACTGTATGTGCCTAGGTGGTTGTTTCTTACTGCGTTGTGTTTAGTGTTTTATGATGTTTTTGGTCTTTTGATGGTTTTATATTCACAAGGAAAAGAATTAAATGCTGGTGGAAAGAAGCTACTGGTTAAAACATAGTGAAGCCTAATTTGTTGATGACAAATGACAAATGCAAATACTGAGACAGAACCAAACCTAAACTATGACTTAGCAAAATACAAAGCTTGATAATGACTTCAAGAAAATAAATCACAACATGAACTTAACTTGTCCAATCCATTCATTAAGGATATTTTGGAAAAGCTTGAGGAATGGGCAGCTAAGTGTAAAAAATTCTCCTAACTAAACAATTAAAAAATCAACTCATAATGATACAACATCCCATCCATGATTAAAGGTTTGTTGAAATATATTTGGAAAAGAACATTGGTAACATCATAGTATTTCTACTCTAAAACTAACTCCTAATTCTATTCTGCAACTTAGTTTAACACCACTAAACCTCACTCAAAAGTTACAGATTTCCTTTTAGAATAGTCTTTGAGGAAAGGCTTGTTTGTGAAATGGTAAAAAGGTTGCAACAATACTCCAGGTCTTGGACTGATACTATCTTCTGTTCATATGATTATGAGTCAATATATGTTTTAGAACAAAATAAGTTTTGTAAATAATGAAGACCGTGGTATTTAAGTTTGACAACTAATGCAATTTAATATGCAATGGATGACAACTAAATGTGGAATGAAAATACAGTGGGTTAAGCTAAAACTGAACTAGAGTGCCACCAGTCTACAATAAACAGTGCTAAATTAACAAGCCATTATCAAACTTGAAACGAAATAACAGAGCATGAATTGAATGCAATTTGACTCTGGAGTGCCCTAAATAAGTTATAATGCAATTAATATATGGGATTCTACAGCCTATTTTGTCCATCATGAATGGTATTTTGGAAGAGCTTGTTAGAACAATCTCGGCTGTACAATTCAATGCAAATGCAAACATGAAAACTGAAAGCAATTACAATTAAAAACTAAGACATCACAACTATTTCCTACCCATTGTTATGATATTTTGGAAGAGCCTTTTAAGAGTAAGATCAGCTATGTTACTTAGTGTAAACAAGCAACTGAAACCTTCAGTATCACAGTCATGCCTTAGTCATCATAATGGATTTTTGGAAGAGTTTACTAGAATAAGTTCAACTATGATAATGAACAAAAGAAATTGCAATTAAAATCTATAACACTACAGCCATTTCTCATTCATTATAATGATCTTTTGGAAGAGTTTCTTAGAAAAAGTATAGCTATAGTGACTAATGAAATTAACTATGAACTCAAACTTCAAAAACTTGAAAACGAACTAAGATACTTATCTAAATTACGAAAGTAAAGCCGTTCAGGAGGCAGGGGCCCTCTACCACCAGACGGAATCTAACTCAAAATCAACTCAAAGCGTTCAAAGCAATGATGTCTTCTTCATTAAAGGAAAAATAACTTAAAACAGAGTATTCTCAGTCTTCAGAAATATAGCAGTCAATCCATGAAATCTAATCAAAATCTAGAGCTTGTCTCTCGGTTTCCCGAGTACATTTATAGCAAATCTTCATAACAAAACTTGCAACAATACGGGGATCATTGTCTTTTCATATCAAAATCGTACTAGAACTCTAAAGATGGCAACGTAAAGGAAAAAAGGACATCTGTACTGTCCTTGTCCTATTAAGAGTATGCCTCATTGTATGAGTTCCCACGTACAAAACCACGTCCAGAATTCAGTTCATTCTTCATGGTGAGCAACAAACGTTGAGGAAACCCATGTGTGGCTTTTCCAGAGAGGACACCTGGAACATGCTTGAACGTGAAGACAGCTGCAGAATTGGCGGTTAGCTACGGAATGTCTGCATTCTGTAGCTAGTTTCAGTTCAAAATGCATTACAATGACAAAATCACAAAACTTAGCAAGTTAGCCATGTTATTCATTCTAAAAGTAATTTTAACTAATTTCATTGATCATTTGGGCCTGGGATAACAATGGACAAAGAAAAATGGGGTGAAGTATGATGGAAGAAAGAAAAAACTTGGGGCTCAACACCAGGATCACTTCATATTTGTTGCACTTGATGAACAAAGAGGAGGTAATGATGATAGAGACATCTATGGCATATTCTTCTTAACTTGGATTTCCAAGCATGAGGAGGATTATCTTCTTGCAGCACATGGTTCATTCTTATTCACAGCATGCCAAAACACTATGGAGGACTCATTTATGGACCCATGTACCATCTTACTTACAGCATATGGTAAGGATGTTGTTTATAAATTCATTTATTTGCACACTCTTACCATTCTTATGTACTGCATTGCATCACAAGAGGGCAAGCTTGTTAATGGGTTGTATTGGGCCAATATACATGATGGAGGCAGCCATCTCTTTTGTGGCCTTGGGAAAATGTTTTATCACCACATGTATGTTCAGTTTCTGCACTATAGCATGTATCATATAAAGACATGCATGATTAACCATTTAAGAAGAAACATTTTTCCATGTACTTTTATCAAGCAGCAACTTGTAAAACTGCGCTGTCACTACGAGGGAAGTTGTTGGTACCTTCTTGCATCACTTGTAACCTTTAGCATTTTCTTTATTTTTCTGCTGATCATGTCTTCATTTGCTGATATAGATCATATTTGTATGGGAGGCTTGATTATTAGGGAGACACATGATCCGGATGTGTCCGTGAGTGGGAAGAATTCTCACAATTTCTACACTACATGTTCTAATGGGAGCATGAGAGGAGATATGGCCACCACAGAAAAATATTTGTTCTCTTTTGAGGTGGGCCATAAGATTGATATTAATCCATTTTACAACCATGGGAAAGTGCTTGATCATGTATTATTGTTGTTACATTCAGCCATTTACTATCCTTTAGTAGATGTGATGAATCATGGACATTGCTTGCGATGTAATTTTCTGAAGTTGCAGTGGATGAGACTGTGTTGTATCCTTGTGAGAAATTGTTTGCATCATGTATCATCATGTAAAACCTTCATCAAACCTCTCATTATTATGTTCCATGATGACCATGTCCTATTCTTCATGGATGGATTGTTTTGGGCCAGCTTGTTCTTCATTGTTGGAGGAGCCTTCTTTGGAGGATTGTTCTTCACTTTGCCATTGGAGGGAAATAATTTTGCAGCCCAGGATCAGCATACACTCTACACTTGTCATGAGTTGAGAGAAGGATAACATGGGGTAAGCTATGATGCTTTCCAAATTCATATTTTCAGCCCAGCTTCATTACCGGAGCTCGAGGTGGAAGAAGATTTTCAGGAGTTGCCTTGTTGGGAGGTGGCTCATTTTGTTTGGATGATTGCTTGGGGATGGAGGATCCACATGAGGGATATGTTCCTCATTATATTCCAGACTCCATGCCTTGAGTGGATATTCTTTATTTCTATCCTTGCAGTTGCTTGGGGACAAGCAACATTTGGGAGGGGAGGATTTTAATGTTCCAAATTTTTCTTCAATAAATTGGAACATTAAATTTTGTCTAAACTCATTTAGGAGATGAATAATTGGGTAAGGAGGCCGAAAGATAATAAAAACATAAATAAAATCCCTCTAGTATGAAAAGGGATCAGCCATGGAACCAGATTTCACACCTTCATGTGTGAAAGGAGATATTTGCAAAGAGGTTTGACCAAGTCAACCAACGCAGGGTATGAGTTGGAAAGCACTACATAGGAGGGAAGCTTCTAGAGGAAGGGCCCATGAGGAGTCTCCAATTGTTATGCAAATGGAGGGGAGGAGAGCTATTTCCATTCATGCATATGTTTATGATATTGAGTTGGTCATCTCGACTTCTTGAGCACACTGGTTGTTTAACTAGTCTATAGCACTGTTTAGTGCACCGAGTGTCTCCGTTCGGAGATCTCACCCTTAGCCCTGGGGGACTTCGAGTGCCTGCTCGGGTGAGGTTGTCCCATCATTATTTTGGTTCAAGACCGAAGCATCATCCTCCAGGACAGCGTTATTTCTGCAGCTGCATAATACTATGTTGTAGGGTGTTGTCGTGGAGACTCCACAACACCACTTCCATTGCTTGTTTTTCAGAGGGAGAGTCTTTCTTACCTTTGGAGGATCATTTTGGAAGCTTGAGAGCTTATTTTCAGATCTTGGCATCAGTCCAACACATATTCTTGCCCCTACTGCGCATTTTTCTCCAATAGCTGTGTTATTTTCATAGTGCATTTGCTGCGGGTTTTGCAGATTGATTGGAGGGTGGGATCTCAAGTGTAGGGATCAACCTTCCACTTAGGAGATCCATTGGATGAGGTTTAATTCAGATATTTTCATCTTATTCAGCCTTCTCTACATATTTTTAGTTCCAGAGTTGTCGTAGCTGCCCAGCTACTCTGGCATTTTCATGTATTGCTGAAATCCCAAAGGGGAATGTAATAGAGAGCCATTTGGGCATTTTGTCTCATTATAGATCTCTGTTTTCATGTATTTATCAGTTTTAGATATTTAATATAATAAAAATAAGCTTCATCCTCCTAGAAATAACGCTGAAGGGTTTCTGGGTCATTCTCTTGTCTTGCAGCACCTCAATTTTGAGGGATTTTCTATGTAAAATTGTTGTTTAACCTTGCTTAATGCCTATGTCATGTTCCTAAACTAATTCTCTGATTTTTAATACTGTTTTTCATCTTATACCTTTAGAAAATACGCTTCCCTTGCTTCAGTAAATTTCTGCATGCTCAAAGTCATGGGAAATCAAGGTTTTTCTTGACTAGTCAGGAAGGAGGAACCGTTTAACTTAGTAAAACGAATTTTTTTTTGGCTGAAATTCGACATGCATATCCCTCTTGACCTAATATAACATATTGGAGAATCTTGACCCTTCATTTTACGCATATTTTCTTATACACTCATTTTAGGGCCAAAATCCTCACTTTTCCCCACCTTTTGCCCATAAAAGCTTAGTAAAAGTTTCTGCAGTATTTGGAGTGGGTTTATGAGTGTTTTTAAACATTTTTTGTGATATTTTAAGCACAAATTCCTGAAAAATTCTTTTTTCAAGCATGATTTGCTGAGAAATCCATTTTGGGGATATTACAGTGGTATAGAGATTTTGAGTGGGATTCTTCAAGCAGCTCTATAGATAGAGTCTAGAAAGGGCCAGGTAGCTTCCAAATCTCATCCTATTTCAGAGGTGAAATATCCGGTAAATTCCCTCCCAGTCCATCTCTGGTTGGAGTTTGCCGTGTTTTAGAGATATCCCCGAAACGGGATATTACACTTGCATAGGTCAAGAAAGTCAATAATTTGAGACAGAAGTGCTTCCAGGTCATCGCTAATACCCCATAAATTCCAAAAGAACTGTAAGCATAGACGTGCCATCTAGGACATGTTTTGAGAAATATTTCTCAATTTATTTCCTTGGAAATCATAGTTTCCTGAAGCAGAATCAAATTGGGATGGTAATAGATAATAAGACCTTTACGGTGGAGAGATTTATGAGAGGCATAAAATCCTCTTATATTGTAGGAAAGAATGATCATTAGGGAACTGGAGAGGCGAGATTGTCCGTTATAAGGACCCGTTGAACAAGGGAGGCAGAAGCAAGGAGTTCAGCAGAAGATAAGGCACATTTGCGGTGTGAAGAGGCCTCAAAGAAGATTGTAGAGATTTTTTTATATTTAAGGATCTTCTTCTTCTAAAGATTAGATGAAACGACCGAGGAAGAGGGGGAAGAGGTTCCAAGACTAAAGCCTGTCTAAGAGTGAAAAGCAAATTTTTTGATGGAAAGGGGTTCCATCGTGAGAGAATCTGAGATTGATAGTGCCTCAAGTTCTCAGTCTGGTGAAGAATGGGAGACCAGTGATGCTGGAATGAAATTTAGGTTCATGGTGCCAAGGGTAGGATTATTAATTGAAGGGGCAGGACCTAACAAAGAAGGAGGATATTCGGGGGAATGGGGAAAATAAAAGTTAACAACTCAAAAATGATAGCCTCTACCGATAGATTGCAAGGAGAAGATTGCAGGGAGGAAGACACATCAGATGGAAGAATGAAATCAAGAGGGGATATAAGATTACCTACTGAAAACAGTTGATCAGTTGTTGGTTCCTACGGAATATAACTGGAACACCTCCATTGGGAATGTTGAACCGAAGAGATGCGGCCCGGATAAGAAGCGCGCAGGTGTCCAGTCGAATGGAAGATGATGCATATATAGGGGATGCCCAAATAATCAATTGTAACATTACGGGAGAAAGAACCCCATATAATTTCTAGACTAGAAGAGATTTTGCCTCCAAGATCAACCTCAACAAGTATCCAAGCAATTTTCTTATCCATCAGTCCCAATTTGTTATCGTCCCAATAGTGAAATATGCCAACAGAGTTGGCTACATCTATAATGGTAGGGTGAGTCCATAATTATAATGGAAGGCCCAATATCTTAGCCCCGTACAACCTTCCATAGGGGGGATGCAATGATAGGGTCAAAGCCAACCTGCCATTCCTGAAGAAGCAGGAATCCTCTACCTTTAACCTAGGGAGAGTGGAGAATTGTTTCAGCATCCTCTAAGCTTAAGAAATGGTAACATACCCATCCATTCTACAGTAAACTAATATGGGTCGGTATCCAAGCTTCGAAAACCAGATATTCGACATCCAAAGTTTTATTTTCTCCCTTGATAGATGTAGAAATTTCCACTTTCCATGGAGTGCATGTATTTTAGATGCCTTAAGTTCCCCCAGAATGTCTTAGGTCGCATAGTCAGGGACTTCAAAATTTCGTTCGTCTTCAGTGGTTGAGAGGCTTTGTTACTGTGAGAAATGTGATGGAAGGTTTGAAAATCTCTAGGAGAAATGTCACACTGAGGGGGAGAAACATGGTCAAAATGCGAAAGAGGACGGACGAGCATTAGCCTCTGCTTCGATTGCAAGTGCTATTTTCTTGAAATCCGATGATGGAGGCACCGGCATGATGAACAGGTGTCAAGAAACATGGGTGATCGTATCTAGAAGGTAGAAGATGGTCCTAGAATAACAAAGGAGTGGCTTCAAGAGAGTTGGATATCTAACTTACCCCCACTTGGTGTCAACCAATGGCAAGGGAATGGAGTGGCTCTATGGTACAAATAGATCCTTGGGGATAGGCAGGTTTAATTCCCGCCGCGAATTTGTTCCTTCAGATTTGAAACGTGAAAGACCCACCAATTAGAGAAGTTTGATTCCAACCTCAATCCACCATTGTAATGAAAGGTCGGAATCCACAGCTTCACATTGTTCGTTCTCCTGCGGAAATATGACAACCAAATTATTGTCGAAAACCATAAAATAGTTAGTATAATTGTTCCTTTGTGCTCCACTGATTCCCTTCTTTCGCACCTCTCTTAATCCAACCTTGTAATTCTTCATGATTGATTTTGAGTAATCTGTCATAGTCCCTTTATATTTGCCTCATGTATTTTTCTTGATTTATTTTCTCATGTTTTCTATTCCTCTGGCTTTGGTTCGTTCTACAACATCGTGTTGTTTCATTATGCTAATGTTGCAATGGGAGATATTTCCCTTTTCTCTAGCTCTTGAACAGTCTACAACTGCTCCATTAGTAAAAAATTCGCTGTCCTTGTGACTATGACCTTCCCGTCCCTATGCACTTGCATCATAGTGGCTTCATAAATGGCATTTTCTGGCTCCTCTTTAGTTGCAATAAAGTCCTGTCTCAAATTTTTTTAAAACCATGAAAATTATATAAGTTTGAAAGGAGGCCAAAGTGCTCCTCGAGTCATGACCAAATCTGTTGTGTTAATATTTGTCCTCCTTCGCTCGTCGCCATGTTCTCCAAAGCAACTATGTCATTGCTTTCTTGCATCAGTGTCTAAGGCTAAAGATAAATTTCTGCACTAGTGACTTGCTACTAGTTTTTGTCATTAATTCTACATTTTTCTTTAATCTGTCGATTTGTTCTCAACACCTGATTTTATATCGATTGTTGATTCCTCGAATATTTTGCAATCATACAGACATGGACATGGTAAAGTACTCTGCAACCAGACAGACATGGGTGTGGTGAAATAATTGAACTTTCTCATATCCGTCTGATTGCAAGATATTCGGGGAATCAACGATCAACATAAGGATGCTTCTTGTTATGGTCGGGTGCCTTTGGAACGCGGCTTTTGGAAACAATCATAGAGTTTTTTATGGGATTGAATCTCATGGTCATTGGACTAATTTTTTGTTATTCAATTTCACTAGTAGCTTTGGAATCCAATTTTATGTGGTCAAACATCAACGAAAAAATCAATAAAACATCAATTCTTATAAATAAATAAATTAATTAAATTTACTATTCTAGAAAAGTATTACTAAATTTTCTCACTAAATTTCCAACAAAATTATATATAATATTAATAATAATAATAACATTCTAACCAAACCATAACTACCAAAACCATTGTTACCAAGATCGGTGATATTGAGCCAAAAATTTAGAGAATTTGGGGAAAATTTACTAGACGATTCATGTAAAAATACATTGATATTAATAAAATATGGATTTTTTTTGGTTCACAGAAAATTTATATTCCAAGTCTGAAAAATAATATTTGTTATATAAAAAACTATTATAAAAATTTTATATTAGAAAATTGTTATTAAATAACAATAAGTTTCTTATTAAAAAAATATACTTTTTTTTTATTAAAATTGTAAATATCTATAACATATATCGATTACATTTATTAATGTGGTTGTGCTAGTATACATTTATATTAGATATTGTGAATATATATATATATATATATATATATATATATTAAATTTATAATATTATATAAAAACACTTATAATAAAAATGTTATTGATATATTGATAAGATTATAATAAAAATGCTAATTGTATATTGATTGTTCTCGGATGATTGTTATGATTGTTATTGCATAGATTTATGTTAAAGTAAATATATTGTTTGATTAAAAGATAATTTATGAAATATATTGTTTATATACTAAAAACTATAAATAATTAAAAGTGTTATCTATCTATCTATCTATCTATATATATATATATATATATATATATATATATAAAGCAACTTTAAACGAAAATCATCCCAAAGGTAATATCGTTATGATTTCTTAGATCATATTCATGGTATCTAGTGTTCAATCTATTCACATTTGGTTGTTAATACAATTCATTTAGTGATGAACCTATTATATAATATTAATAAAAAAAATTATGATGATGATGATGATGATGGTTACCATTTGTTAAGACCAATGTGGTCTATTGAACCTTAAGAGAGGAGAAAGAATCTAAGTTTGATTCTTCAAAATCTTGTTTCTATGGTCAAAGAGAAGGGAAATAAGTGCTCCAAGATCGCTATAGGTGGGTTGGTTTAATAGGTCAAGAAGATTGGAAGTGTGGTAGATGGTAGGGAATTGAGAGCGAATGTGAGTAAGAGTCAGGCAGTCTAAAAGGAAGTGTTTTTCATCTTCCACTTGCTTAGAATCACAAATCTGACAGATTCTATCATTCTAAGGGGTCTTGGGAATAGACCATTGCCCGGTATCACTTTGAAGCTCATGGTAATTACTTCTTATCTTAGTGATGTTCATTTGTTTCTTATTGTTGGACAACATAGAGAGATAATTCTGATTATCAAGGGTGGGGTTGATCACTTCCTTATAATATCTTAGCTTCCTTTTACCCTCCAGCTCCCGATCCTCCCACAACTTTTCCTTAAACTTGGAGGTAATAGTATTTTTGATATTATCTTTGCTTCCCATACTGAGCTCCTCCTTAATTCCCCAATCGTTGAGCCAAGACTGGGCATCCTTATGCCACCCACGCTTGAGGCGAAGGTGAGGGTTTTGAATACTGTTAGAAGCAATTTTAGGGAGCCTTTTTTATTCCATGTTGTCAAGCTTCTTCTTATACATCACATATATAAAGATAACTGTACTTTAAATGGGGTACAAATCAAATTCGATCAAGAGGATAAGATATGGAGTATTTCCCTTGATCTTAAGGTTGTAAGTTATGAATTTCTTTTGAATCATCTCAATCTTCCTCCATGAATCTCTGGGTATACTGCAACCCCAAACTTCACATCCATATAAGACAACATGGGTGAGAAGGGTCTCAAAGAGGAACCTCTTTTTACTCCAAATGTAAAGATTAACCGACTTGCAATTTTTTTCAAGCTTATAATAAGCTTTCCAACCCCCAATAATCCTTTTCTCAATGCTATAATTCGAGTTTAGATGATGAGGGAAGTCAATGCTCAAATACTTATAAGAAGAAACCTGCTCTAAGCACTGGTTATTATACACGAAACTAGCATGGGTGATATTTTTGGATTTAATGATCATGACTTTAGTCTTGTCAGTATTAACTGTTATACCCATCTTGGAGCAGTAGCCATGAAGAATCTGGAGTTGTTTGTCGAGGTCATCATGGATTTTTGCAAGAAGAACGATATCATCAACATGGAGGAGAAGATTAATGAGAACACCAGCAAGCTCGGTTCCCTTGCACCCCACAGATTCCAGACACTCTAGCTTATCGATGTATATGCAAAAATGGGTAGGGGATATGGGACACCCTTTCTTAACTCCAGTATTGCATTTGATGTCTTTAGAACACCCCTCATTTGTCTTAAGCTTGGTAATGACGGTCTCGTAGAGACGGATCACAACAATCCTCAGCTCAGGAGCGACCATGATCTCTTTAAGTCTCTCCCAAAGTTTATCTCGAGGAACAATGTCGAAATATTTTCTAAAGTCCACAAAGCAAGAGAAGAGATCGACTTTACTATTGCGACATTCCTCCGCAATGACTCTAAGAGTGACCAGATGGTCAATAGTCGAGTGATGTCTCCTAAGACCAGCTTGTCCTTTAGCTCCTTTTCCTTGGCTTTCAAGCCAAAGGCTAAGTTTCTTCTCAATATTAATTTTTTTTTTTAAATTAACATATAATTATTTATTATTTATTTTATATAATAATAATATAAAAAAATATATTATTTTATATTTTAATAACTATAATTAATTTAATATTGTTTTATTTAAATATTATATTTAAAATAATTAATACAAAATAAAAATTTATTAATTCATTAATATTTCATTATTTTATTATTATGAATCACAATTAAATTATAATAAAATTTGTTATTTAAAAAAAATAAAACTTTTATTTAAAAATAAAATCACATTCGTTAAAAGTTAATTATTATTATTATATTTTATTTAGATTTTTTATAAGTCATTTTTGTTAAAATATGGGTTGTCATTGTTGTCATTATTATTAATAAGAAATTAATCTTAGCCTAGGGTTAGTCTTAATATTGGATGGAAAATAATTAGTGGAATGCTATCATGAGGATTGTGTTATGCTCGATTGAGCTTCGACACCCCTTGGGATAGTTTGATTCCTTCAAAGGTAGCTTCCCTCCTTAATCACTCTGTATGAAGTTTGAACCCAAGACTCGACGAGAGCTAAATTTCACACAAACTAGATAATCAATATTTTAGAATTTATATTTATATTTAAAATTTTATATTTATATGAAAAATATTGATTAGCTAGAGTTTTTAAAAGAAATGTTGTTATCTTCACTATCCAGATTCAATTTCCACATATAATATATTAAATCTATAATGACTATTTATCCAAATAATTTAGAAACTTATTATCTAACAATTTCTAAAAAAATACTTTAGCTTTCATATTGTTGGTGGAAAAATGATGAATGGGATGAGACCCTGGGTTCAGGCATAGGGGCCAACAAAAGCTTCATCGTAGTATAGTGTAACACAAAAAATTTCACACTTTTAAGGAAGAATAAGGCGTCTCGCTCAAGGCATGCCGTGACCTTACTTAGTTACGGCTAGAATCTGGTATCGGGAGAAAACCCATGAAGGTTATCAGCGCCCAATAAACCAGAACTAGAACATCAAAGGTGCTATCAAGTCCGCTCAAACATTAAAGAAGAAATTATATTGTGCATGTGAAGTCGTAGTATAGATTTTGAAAGGCTACATCAAATCACACACGAAGATTCTCAATAACCCTGTAACTCCTTCTTCCATTAAATTGAACAACATTATAAAAATACATCAAGCTCGAAGGCCTCGTCAATATAACATAACTAACATAACTAGATATTACATGAGAAAGATAAGACATAATAGTGTAGGCTCAATAGGCTTCACAACAACATTTCAGTGCATTCCCTTCTTCTCCCTGTTGGCTTTTCCTCTTAGTCTTCTTAAACCCTGTGCTTGTTTCTATTTCTCCCTTGGATACTTCGCCTTTAGCTCTTTTGGATGCCTCTATTACTCAACTATGTCTTCGTACTCGGATGTTAGTGTTCATTTCAACTTGGTTGCGATTTCTTGAGTCCTTATTTCTCTGGCCGGTTCTTTGCAACAACTAGTCTTTGGCGAGTCCCTTTTCCTTCTCTAGTTGTCTTCTTTACGACCTCCCAATGGTTGCCTTTGGTCAAATTGTGGTCAATATTCAAAACATGTCACAAATTAGCTTTCAAAATGAAGGACTGAATAGGCCCCAACTATATTCCATTGACTCATCCATGATTCAATTGTTTGTCAAAGTTGGTGGTGATGTCGATGCTTCTTTCTATTGTGGTGCTTCTTCTTGCGTTGCTCCTCCTTGACTGGTTCCTTTAAATGGACCCAACTCTAGGACATAATAAATGACTGCATTTTTCAACCTTGTGAACTCATCGAGAGCTGCATGTCATGAGCCTGTGAGAGTGCTTGCTTTATTGAGGAACTGCACGGTGAGTTTGATGGTAGGATGGACAGGGTGAGTCATCAAGAGGGTATTCAATTTAGTTTATGTATCATACCTGATCTGCTGTAGTGCCCCCGACTAAGCCTGTGTTGGTGGGTTAAGGTCACAGAGTAGGGTCTTAGCCTTGCTCAACTCATCTTTGATTTTTTGGATTTGGATGGAGTGGACATCCACCTATGCTAAGAGCTTCGTCTGCTGGGCCTTGTCCTTGGAAACCATGGCTTGGTTGAAAAAATTATTAGCCTATTGACGTAGGTGATAAACTGGTTGATTTATTCATGCGGTGAAGCTTAACCATTTGCTAACTTGTACTAAGCGTCCCTTGGCTTCCTCCATATCCTGAATGATAGAGGCTTTCATACCAGCCACTTCTTTGAATTTCTACTCAATCTCACTACTATAGTGGGAATTAGAGAGACTCTGTTCTCTAGGTCCAAAGGGTCAATATTCAAGCTAAAGGAAGGCCAAGATCATATAGGGAATAAATTACGAGTTCTAGGCATATGTACTAGTCAATATCTATGTGGTTAGGGCCACAAAATTGGGTTAATAGAGTGAAGCAATTAAATAAGAAGGATGAACTTGTTTTAGGGTTCATCTTACAAGATTATTAAGCCATGTCAAAGAGAATTCAAGGCCAAAGAATATGGATTTTCTATGGGCATATTATGAATTGGTTCTTCTTATTGAAATAAGCCAAAGAGATAAAAAACTTATGGAGTCTAGGCCGCAGATTTGAAGTGGTTGATTGAAGGACTAAAAAAAGCCTAAACAAGTTGTTTTAGGTACCTATCTAGACAACATATAGGATAAAATATTAAGGAGGAAGGGCACAACATTTTAGAGACTTGTTGAAGAAGTTGTGCAAAGCTATAAAAAAATGTTGGATGCCCAAATCAATAAGTAAGGCTACAGGTAGTCTACTCCAAAAAAAGGAAGTCACCTTAAAGAAGACTTTAGACCTCAAATTTCAAATTAATGGAAAAATCAAAGACAACGAAATATCTTTCAAACCTCTATAACAGAAATAGTTATCATTTGGTGGAGGAAACTAGGAAGGCTTTTTAGGCATGTTCTAAAAGATTATTCAAGAAGGTGTAAAAGTCCTAGTTTGAGATATCTACTCTTGGAAGTAGTCAATATGAAAAGAATATAAGTCCACTGAATGAAAATAGATTTTGTCTCAAGAAATATTAGTGATTGTGCCCTAAGAACCAAGGCTAGAGAAGTATATATATTAGTGTTGAAACCAAGCTCTGAAGCAATAAGAAACAGATAGTCACCTTATGGTGAGAATCTTGTTTTGGAGTTTTTTTTTAGGAATATCACAACTTTAATAAAAACAACATTTGTGTCTTTTAAGGAAAACATTGGCTTTGGCATTCTTGGATTTTTCAACCTTAAAAAAAGTAACATATAGAAGAAGGATAAAGGATGATTTAGAATATTAGTAGCAACAAATTTGGCAAGGAGGATCTTGAAGTGCTTCCAGACAGAAGTGCTTCCAGGTCGTCGCCAATACCCCGTAAATTCCAAAAGAACTGTAAGTGTAGATAATCTAGGACATGTTTTTAGAAAGATTTCTCAAGTTATTTCCTTGGAAATCATAGTTTCCTGAAGCAGAATCAAATCAGGATGGTAATGGATAATAAGGCCTTTAAGGTGGAGGGCTTTATGAGAGGCCTCAAATCCTCTTATATTGTAGGAAATAATGATCATTATGGAACTGGAGAGGCGAGATTTTCCCCTCTAAGGACCCGTTGAACAAGGGAGGCAGAAGCAGGGAGTTCAGTAGAAGATAAGGCACATTTGCGGTGTGAAGAGGCCTTAAAGAGGATTGTAGAGAGTTTTTTATATTTAGGGATCTTCTTCTTTTGAATATTAGATGAAACGACTGAGGAAGAGGGGGAAGAGGTTCCAAGACTAAAGCCTGTCTAAGAGTGAAAGACGAATTTTTTTATGGAAAGGGGTTCCGTCGTGAGAGAATCTGAGATTGATAGTGCCTCAAGTTCTCGGTCTAGTGATGAAGGGGAGACCAGTGATGCTACAGTGAAATTTAGGTTCATGGTGCCAAGGGTAGGATTATTAATTGAAGGGGCGAGACCTAACAAAGAAGGAGGATCTTCAGGGGAATGGGGAAAATAAAAGTTAACAGCTCAAAAATGATAGCCTCTACCAATAGATTGCAAGGAGAAGATTTCGGGGAGGAAGACACATCAGATGGAAGAATGAAATCAAGAGGGGATATAAGATTACCTACTGAAATCAGTTGATTATTTGTTGGTTCTAGCAGAATATAACTTGAACACCTCCATTGGGAATGTTGAACCGAAGAGATGTAGCCCAGATAAGAAGCGCGCAGGTGTCCAGTCGAATGGAAGATAATGCATATATAGGGGATGCCCAAATAATCAATTATAACACTACGGGTGAAAGAACCCCATATAATGTCTAGACTGGAAGAGATTTTTCCTCCAAGATCAATCTCAACCAGTATCCAAGCAATTTTCTTATCCATCAGTCCCAATTTGTTGTCGTCCTAATAGTGAAATATGCCAATAGAGTTGGCTACATATATAATGGTAGGGTGGGTCCATAATTATAATGCAAGGCCCAATATCTTAGCCCCGTACAATCTTGCATAGGGGGGATGCAATGATAGGGTCAAAGTCAGCCTGCCATTCCTGAAGAAGCAGGAATCCTCTACCTTTAACCTAGGGAGAGTGGAGAATTGTTTCAACATCCTTTGAGCTTAAGAAATGGTAACATACCCATCCATTCTGCAGTAAACTGATATGGGTCGGTATGCAAGCTTCGAAAACTAGATGTTCGACATCAAAAGTTTTATTTTCTCCCTTGATAGATGTAGAAATTTCCACTTTCCATGTAGTGCATGTATTTTAGATGCTCTAAGTTCTACGAGAATGTCTTAGGTCGCATATTTAGGGACTTCAGAATTTCGTTCGTCTTTAGTGGTTGAGAGGCTTTGTTACCGCAAGAAATGTGATGGAAGGTTTGAAAATCTCCAGGAGAAATGTCAAACTGAGGGGGAGAAACATGGTCAAAGTGCGAAAGAGGACGGGCGTTTGCCTCCGCTTCGATTGCAAGTGCTATTTTCTCGAAATCCGGTTATGGAGGCACCGGCATGATGAACATGTGTCAAGAAACATGGGTGATTGTATCTAGTAGGTAGAAGATGGTCCTAGAATAATAAAGGAGCGGCTTCAAGAGAGGTGGATAGCTAAATTACCCCTACTTGGTGTCAACCAATGGCAAGGGAATGGAGTGGCTCTATGGTACAAATAGATCCTTGGGGATAGGCAGGCTTAATTCTCGTCACAAATTTGTTCCTTCATATTTGAAACGCAAAAGACCCACCAATCAGAGAAGTTTGATTCCAACCTCAATCCACCATTGTAATGAAAATCCAACATCCACTACTTCACACTGTTCGTTCTCCTGCGGAAATATGACAACCAAATTATTGTCAAAAACTATAAAATTTAGTATAATTTTTCCTTTGTGCTCCATTGATTCCCTTCTTTCGCACCTCTCTGAATCCAACCTTGTAATTCTTGATGATTGATTCTGAGTAATCTATCATAGTCCCTTTATATTTTCCTCCGAGATTTTTCTTGATTTATTTTCTCATTCTTTCTATTCCTCTGGCTTTGGTTCGTTCTACAACATCGTGTTGTTTCGTTATGCTAATAATGCAATGAGAGATATTTCCCTTTTCTCTGGCTCTTAAACAGTCTACAACTGCTCCATTAGTAAAAAATTTACTGTCCTTGTGACTATGACCTTCCCATCCTTGTGCACTTGCGGCATAGTGGCTTCATAACTGGCATTTTCTGGCTCCTCTTTAGTTGCAATAAAGTCCTGTCTCAAATTTGTAAAAAACCATGAAAAATTATATAAGTTTGAAAGGAGGCCAAAGCACTCCTCGAGTCATGACCAAATCTGTTGTGTTAATATTTGTCCTCCTTCGCTCGTCGCCATGTTCTCTAGAGCAACTATATCATTGTTTGCTTGCATCAGTGTCTAAGTCTAAAGATAAATTTCTACGCTAGTGACTTGCTACTGGTTTTTGTCATTAATTCTACATTTTTCTTTAATCTGTCGATTTGTTCTCAACACTTGAATTTATGTCAATTGTTGATTCCCCGAATATTCCACAATAATACAGACATGGGCATGGTAAAATACTCTGCAACCAAACGGACATGTGTGTGGTGAAATAATTGAACTTCATCATATCCGTCTGATTGCAGAATATTCGGAGAATCAACGATCAACATAAGGATGCTTCTTGTTATGGTCGGATGCCTTCGGAACGCGGCTTTTGGAAACAATCATAAGGTTTATTATGTGATCGAATCTCATGGTCGTTGGACTAATTTTCTGTTATTCAATTTCACTAGTAGCTTTGGAATCCAATTTTATGCTTATAAAAAATAGAAATGGTCAAACATCAACAAAATCACAAAAATGGAAAAATCAATAAAACATCAATTCTTATAAATAAATAAATAAACTTAAATTTACTATTCTAAAAAAGTATTACTAAATTTTCTCACTAAATTTCTAGCAAAATTATATATAATATTAATAATAATAATAATAAAAACATTCTAACCAAACCATAACTACCAAAACCATTGTTACCAAGATCGGTGATATTGAGCCAAAAATTTAGAGAATTTGGGGAAAATTTACTAGAAGATTCATGAAAAAATACATTGATATTAATAAAATATGGATTTTTTTTGTTCACGGAAAATTTATATTAAAAAGTATGAAAAATAAATAGGTTTTATATAAAAAATTATTACAAAAATTTTATATTAGAAAATTGTTGTTAAATAACAATAAGTTTCTTATTAAAAAAATATACTTTTTTTATTAAAATTGTAAATATCTATAACATATATCAATTACATTTATTAATGTGGTTGTGCTAGTATATATTTATATTAGATATAGTGAATATATATATATATATTAAATTTATAATATTATATAAAAACACTTATAATAAAAATGTTATTGATATATTGATAAGATTATAATAAAAATGCTAATTGTATATTGATTGTTCTCGAATGATTGTTATGATTGTTATTGCATAGATTTATGTTAAAGTAAATATATTGTTTGATTAAAAGATAATTTATGAAATATATTGTTTATATACTAAAAACTATAAATAATTAAAAGTGTTATATATATAGCAAGTTTAAACGAAAATCATCCCAAAGGTCATATCGTTATGATTTCTTAGATCATATTCATGGTATCTAGTGTTCAATATATTCACATTTGGTTGTTAATACAATTCATTTAGTGATGAACCTATTATATAATATTAATAAAAAAATTTATGATGATGATGATGATGGTTACCGTCCGTTAAGACCATTGCGGTCTATCGAACCTTAAGAGACGAGAAAGAATGTAAGATTCCAAACAAAAAAAATTTGGATAGATCTAAAACATCTTAGTGTTCTCAATTAATACAATATTTCATCAAGAACCAGAACACAAGAAATGCAGACATTTATTTATATTATTATTCACTGAAAGTAAAATACATGCCCAGACCATAAAATCCTACAAATGGCATGCACAAGTGCTTGAAAATGACAAATATAAGAAACTAAAGCCCACTTGTGAATCCTGGATGGATCCACCACATAAACATCACCGCGGGGTTTTCGTCTCAGGATCAATGCTAGAACTGGCCATGCCAAGTTCTCAACCCAAACACAATAAAGATAGATAATCCAGAATGCTCTAAATGCCTAGCTTCTCTCCCCTTTTATAGGCTTGATGGGTCAATACCAACAAGAAATACCATGGGTAAATACCATGGGTCAATACCATGGGAAAATACCATGGTAAGTGCCATGGATCTATTCTATCCACTTTGACTGGATCAGGAAAGGGAATATTACAAAGAATCTAAGATTGATTCTTCAAAATCTTGTTTCTATGGTCAAAGAGAAGGGAAATAAGTGCTCCAAGATCGCTATAGGTGGGTTGGTTTAATAGGTCAAGAAGATTAGAAGTGTGGTAGATGGTATGGAATTGAGACCGAATGTGAGTAAGAATCAGGAAGTCTAAAAGGAAGTGTTTTTCATCTTCCACTTGCTTAGAATCGCAAATCTAACAAATTCTATCATTCCAAGGGGTCTTGGGAATAGACCATCGCCTGGTCTCACTCCGAAGCTCTTGGTAATTACTTCTTATCTTAGCGATGTTCATTTGTTTCTTATTGTTGGACAACATAGAGAGATAATTCTGATTATCAAGGGTGGGGTTGATCACTTCCTTATAATATCTTAGCTTCCTTTTACCCTCCAGCTCCTGATCCTCCCACAACTTTTCCTTAAACTTGGAGGTAATAGTATTTTTGATATTATCTTTGCTTCCCATATTGAGCTCCTCCTTAATTCCCCAATCGTTGAGCCAAGACTGGGCATCCTTATGCCACCCACGCTTGAGGCGAAGGTGAGGGTTTTGAATACAGTTAGAAGAAATTTTAGGGAGCCTTTTTTATTCCATGTTTTCAAGCTCCTTCTTATACATCACATATCTAAACATAACCGTACTTTCAATGGGGTACAAATTAGATTCGATCAAGAGGATAGGATATGGAGTATTTCCCTTGATCTTAAGGTTGTATGTTATGAATTTCTTTTGAATCATCTCAATCTTCCTCCATGACTCTCTGGGTATACTGCAACCCCAAACTTCACATCTGTATAAGACAACATGGGTGACAAGGGTCTCAAAGAGGAACCTCTTTTTACTCCAAATGTAAATATTAACCAAATTGCAATTGTTTTCAAGCTTATAATATTTTTTCCAGCCCCCAATAATCCTTTGCTCGATGCTATAATTCGAGTTGAGATGATGAGGGAAGTCAATGATCAAATACTTATAAGAAGAAACCTGCTCTAAGCACTGGTTATTATACACGAAAATACCATGGGTGATCTTTTTGGATTTAATGATCATGACTTTTGTCTTGTCGATATTAACTGTTATACCCATCTTGGAGCAGTAGCCATGAAGAATCTGGAGTTTTTTGTCGAGGTCATCATGGATTTTTGCAAGAAGAACGATATCATCGACATGGAGGAGAAAAGTAATGAGAACACCAGGAAGCTCAGTTCCCTTGCACCTCGCAGATTCCAGACACTCTAGCTTATCGATGTATATGCCAAAAAGGGTAGGAGATATGGGACACCATTTCTTAACTCCAATATTGCATTTAATGTCTTTAGAACACCCCTCATTGGTCTTAAGCTTGGTAGTGACGGTCTTGTAGAGACAGATCACAACAATCCTCAGCTCAGGAGGGACCATGATCTCTTTAAGTCTCTTCCAAAGTTTATCTCAAGGAAAAATGTCAAAACCTTTTCTAAAGCCCACAAAGCAAGAGACGAGATCGACTTTACTATTGCGATATTCATCCGCAATGATTCTAAGAGTGACCAGATGTTCAATAGTCGAGTGATGTCTCCTAAGACTAGTTTTTCCTTTAGCTCCTTTTCCTTGGCTTTCAAGCCAAAGGCTAAGTTTCTTCTCAATATTAAAAATAAAATAAAAATTAACATATAATTATTTATTATTTATTTTATATAATAATAATATAAAAAAATATATTATTTTATATTTTTAATAACTATAATTAATTTAATATTTTTTTATTTAAATATTATATTTAAAATAATTAATACAAAATAAAAATTTATTAATTCATTAATATTTCATTATTTTATTATTATGAATCACAATTAAATTATAATAAAATTTGTTATTTAAAAAAAATTAAAACTTTTATTAAAAATAAAATCACATTCGTTAAAAGTTAATTATTATTATTATATTTGATTTAGATTTTTTATAAGTCATTTTAGTTAAAATATGGGTTGTCATTGTTGTCATTATTATTAATAAGAAATTAATCTTAGCCTAGGGTTAGTCTTAATATTGGATAGAAACTAATTAGTGGAATGCTATCATGAGGATTGTGTTATGCTCGATTGAGCTTCAACACCCCTTGGGATAGTTTGATTCCTTCAAAGGTAGCTTCCCTCCTCAATCACTCTCTATGAAGTTTGAACCTAAGACTCGACAAGAACTAAATTTCACACAAACTAGAAATTCAATATTTTAGAATTTATATTTATATTTTAAATTTTATATTTATATGAAAAATATTGATTAGCTAGATTTTTTGAAAGAAATGTTGTTATCTTCACTATCCAGATTCAATTTCCACATATAACATATTAAATTTATAATGACTATTTATCCAAATAATTTAGAAACTTATTATCTAACAATTTCTAAAAAATACTTTAGCTTTCATATTGTTGGTGGAAAAATGATGAATGGGTTGAGACCCTAGGTTCAAGCATAGGGGCCAACAAAAGCTTTGCCGTAGTATAGCGTAACACCAAAATTTTCACACTATTAAGGAAGAATAAGGCATCTCACTCGAGGCATGCCGCAACCTTAATTAGTTACGGCTGGAATCTGGTATCTGGAGAAACCCCATGAAGGCTATCAGCGCCCAATAAACCAAAACTAGAACATCAAAGGTGCTATCAAGTCCGCTCAAACATTAAAGAAGAAATTATATTGTGCATGTGAATTCATAGTACAGATTTTGAAATGCTAGATCAAATCACACACGAAGATTCTCAATAACCTTGTAACTCCTTTTTCCATTAAATTGAACAACATTATAACAATACATCAAGCTCGAAGGCCTCGTCAATAGAACATAACTAACATAACTAGATAGTACATGAGCAAGATAAGACATAATATTACAGGCTCAATAGGCTTCACGACTACATTTCAGTTCATTCCCTTCTTCTCGATGTTGGCTTTTCCTCTTAGTCTTCTTAAACCCTATGCTTGTTTCTATTTCTCCCTCGGATACTTCGCCTTTTCCCTCTTTTGGATGCCTCTATTACTTGACTATGTATGCATACTCGGATGTTAGTGTTCCTTTCAACTTGGCTGCGACTGCTTGAGTCCTGATTTCTTTGGCTGGTTCTTCGCAACAGCTTGTCTTTGGCGAGTCCCTTTTCCTTCTCTGGTTGTCTTCTTTGCGACCTCCCAACGGTTGCCTCTGGTCAAATTGTGGTCAATATTCAAAGCATGTCACAACTTAGCTTTCAAAATGAAGGACCGAATAGGCCCCAACTATATTCCATTGACTCATCCATGAGTCAATCGTTTGTTGAAGTTGGTGGTGATGTTGATGCTTCTTGCTATTGTGATGCTTCTTCTTGCGTTGCTCCTCCTTGACTGGTTCCTTTAAATGGACCTAACTCTAGGACATAATAAATTACTACATTTTTTAACCTTGTGAACTCATCGAGAGCCGCATGTCATGAGCCTGTGAGAGTGCTTGCTTGATTGAGGAACTGCACAGTGAGTTTGATGGTAGGATGGATAGGGTGATTCATCAAGAGGGTATTCAATTTAGTTTATGTATCATCCCTGATCTACTGTAGTGCCCCCAACTGAGCCTGTGTTGATGGCTTAAGGTCACAGAGTAGGGTCTTGGCCTTGCTCAACTCATCTTCGATTTTTTGGATTTGGATGGAGAGGACATCCACCTATGCTAAGAGCTCCATCTGCTAGGCCTTGTCCTTGGAGACCATGGCTTGGTTGAAAAAATTATTGGCCTGTTGACGCAGGGGGTAAACTATTTGATTTATTCATGCGATGAAGCTTAACCATTTTCTAACTTGTACTAAGAGTCCCTTGGCTTCCTCTATATCCTAAATGATAGAGGCTTTCATATAAGTCACTTCTGCGATTTTTTTCTCAATATCACTGGTATAGTGGGAAGTAGAGAGACTTTTTTCTCTAGGTCCAAAGCATCAATATTCAAGCTAAAGGAAGGTCGAGCTCATAGAGGGAATAAATTACGAGTTCTAGGCATATGTACTAGTCAACATTTATGTGATTAGGGCCACAAACTTGGGTTAATAGAGTGAAGGAATTAAATAAGAAGGATGAACCTGTTTTAGGGTTAATATTACAAGATTATTAAGCCAATTCAAAGAGAAGTCAAGGCCAAAGAAGATGGAGTTTCTATGGGCATATTATGAATTGGTTCTTCTTATTGAAATAAGCCAAAGAGATAAAAAACTTATGGAGTCTAGGCCGCAGATTTGAAGTGGTTGATTGAAGGACTAAAAAAAGCCTAAACAGGTTGTTGTAGGTACCTATCTAGACAACATATAGGATAAAATATTAAGGAGGAAGGGCACAACATTTTAGATACTTGTTGAAGAATTTGTGCAAAGCTATAAAAAAATGTTGGATGCCCAAATCAATAAGTAAGGCTACAAGTAGTCTACTCCAAAAAAAGGAAGTCACCTTAAAGAAGACTTTAGACCTCAAATTGCAAATTAATGGCACAATCAAAGACAACGAAATATATTTCAGACCTCTATAATAGAAATAGTTATCATTTGCTGGAGGAAAATAGGAAGGCTTTTTAGGCCTATTCTAAAAGATTATTCAAGAAGGTGTAAAAGTCCTAGTTTGAGATATCTACTCTTGGAAGCAGTCAATATGAAAAGAATATAAGTCCACTGAATGAAGATACATTTTGTCTCAAGAAATATTAGTGATTGTGCCCTAAGAACCAAGGATAAAGAAGTATATATATTAGCGTTGAAACCAAGCTCTAAAGCAATAAGCAAAAGATAGTGACCTTATGGTGAGCATCTTGTTTTGGAGTTTTTTTTAGGAATATCACGACTTTAATAAAAACAATGATTGTGTCTTTGAAGGAAAACATTGGCTTTGGTATTCTTGGATTTTTCAACCTTAAAAACAGTAACATATAGAAGAAGCATAAAGGATGATTTGGAATATTAGTAGCAACAAATTTTGCAAGGAGGATCTTGAAGGCGGCCTCGAGAACTCTTGAAATCAAGATCTTGTAAAAGGTCCTGTAGCAACATCCAAGTAATCATAGAAGAGAAAGGTATGTAATACAAGGTAGGTATGATTGTTTAATTAATAAAGGGTCTACATACATTAAGGTTTTGTTGCATAATATTTAGGGTTCATGAATCTAGGAATTAGAAACCACAGATGGGATAGAAAACCCTGACAAGGAGCCCTAACTCTAATTTGGTTTGTTCCCTCATAGAAACCCCAGATTGACAATTTGACATCATAATTAATCCGGAAAGACATTTATCTAATCATAATTTTGGTATCATATATTTTGCTTGGTTGTATTTGTCAATAAGTATTACATGTATACAAATTATGGCTAAATTCAGAGGGAGAACTTCAATGAAAGGAATCCTACAAGGTTTGTAGTAGGAGAAACTCTAGGTGTGTCTAAAACTATAATATTTGTAGAAATCTTCATTAAAATTCAATATTTGTCGTGTATTACTAACTATCTTATGTTTAGGGTTTTGAATCGTAAAAAATACTTGTTCGGAAGAGAAATCACTAGATTTAATCTATATTTGTAATATCTCTCATCATTTTTTCATCTCGTGAAACCCTAACCTTTAGGGTTCCCTGTAAAACCCTAAACAAAGGGTATGTCAATGAAACCCTAGTCTACTTAGGGTTTGTGAAATGAAATTTTATCCTTGTTTGGTTGAAACCCTAGTCCACTTGGGGTTGTTAGTAAAGAATGAATAAATGAAATTATATTATTGTAATATTTAGGGTTTTGGTATTGTTTTGGAAAATCCTACTATTTTAGGGTTTGTTGTTGTTATCCTTGTTATAAACCGAAACCTTAATATTGTGATAAGTTAGGGTTTGTTGTTGTCATTGAAAATATAAATTCTTAGGGTTTGGTGAATTAGGGTTTATAAGAAAGACCCTTGGTTCGAGGAATGAAACCCTAGGTATGTGTTCTTCCATATAATCAAAAGCTTAGCTTGATTGAAAGTGTTGTATATCTAACTTTGATGTTTTGTGTCTAGGGTGTACTAATGTAAGTTTTGATAATTTGATGAAACCATACATATGCATATTGATGTCTTAATTATGTATAACGAATTATGATGTTGTTTTCAATTATTGATATGATTTAGTTTTGATAATGAAGATCTAAGGTTTGCAATAAATGCTAGTAGAGTCTAACATTCTGATAGTAATATTGAAATCCTAGATGCATAAGACTATGATTGAATTGACTTGCTTTGTGTTTCAAAATGAATTCTAGGGTTTATGATGAAACCCTAGCAAGTTGTTAATGTATAAAGTATAAAAGATGTGACCTCTGCTAAGTATGAGCCTAACTATTTTTAGTTATCTAATTTCTAAAGTTTTGAATCTTTTGATGCTTCCATTATAATGACTTGATTTTGATATAGTTAATGTCATGCCTTGTATATTTGTTTTTGGTTGTACTTGCTATTAAATTTTTGCAAGTACATGATCTTCAAGATGTTGAGGATGTTCATAATGATGAGCACGATGAAGGAAGCCATAAGAATTATGACAATAAAGATGGCCTTGATGACATGATAAAGAAATAAAGCCTTGAAAGATTGTAAGTCTCTCCTATGTTACAAAAGGAAGGAAGGAAGTTGTTTTCAAAAGGATCTTGGATAGAAGAAAAAGGTATATCTCACTAGTTAAGAGGGTGTACACATTATGCCAATCATAATACCTTAAACAAAAGAATAAAATTACTACAAATGAATTTTCATTATTCATGAAGTTGAAACAAAGGGCTTGACAAGTACTTACGTTGTATTTGGTGCTGCTGAAAAAGTAAAAGAAGAAATCTTCCGGCATGATGTATTTGGATAATAAACATCATAATAATTAGGGACCCCATAGGTTTCTTTGTACATATATTTTTGAAATTTTATTACTAATTAGGGTTGTGTTTGTACAATAAAATCTCTCCTCTAGAGGATTGAAGACTTTGGATGTGTGTTTGGACAAATAGATATATCTGGTGTAGTTTACAAGGAGAGTTGAAGCATGTTATGGCAAGATGCTTTGGAGGACATTTGGCCAACCTGTGTTGATTTCTAGATCTTGAAGAGGGAGGGTGGCATTGTTCATGGAGCTTCAACCTTGGATATGCGCCTAGATCCCTTGTTTGATGGTTAGAGGGTAAGTCTGATGGTACCTAGAGTGGATGAAACCTTGAGTCCATCTTAGTCCCACCCGCATAGATTACCCTGGTCTGGTATCTAGTCTAGAGCACTGCATGTGCTAAATTATTTGTAGTTCATTTCATTTTAAGATATTCCATGTACCTTCATCTATATATAATTATGAGTACCTCCCTAGTTAAGAGGAAATGTTGAATAATATAACTAGTGTTAGACTTCATAATTGTACTTGAGTCATGATGTAATATATTTGTCAAAAAAAATTATTATTATTATTATTAAATTGACTTATTAAAGCATTGGTTTCATGCTTGGGTCAATTGGAAATAGGTCAAGCCTTCATTGTAGGCTTCTAGGATTTTTGAGTCAAAGTAAAAGTTAATTTTTGTAAGAGACCCTTCTTGGGTTCCTTAAAGTCAAGAAAGAAAAATTCTATGTAAAATTTTTGTCTTATCCTCCTACATCAAGTCATATATTTCCTTCATCAAGTCGGTTGTGTCCTCCATCAAGTCGGTTGTGTCCTCCATCAATTCGGGTGTATCCTCCATTCATGTCGGCCCCAATAGAATAGGCATAAATAACTATAAATAGAAAAGTGAGCTTGAATTAGTTGGATACACAAGTTCTATCTACCATTTTAAAATTTATACGAAGTAGATATAATAATAAATTATTACAACTATAGAGAGGACCGAAGTATTGAAGCTAAAATCTATCACATGAGCTGAAGCATCTATGATTATAGGAAGTCGAATTGCAGGAAACATGAAGTTGAATTATAGGAGATGTCAAGAAGGATTGAAAGACTTGAAGATATGAAAGAAGCATACTTCAAAGGTTGACTTGATGGATGGAGAGAGGTTTAGGTCTAGAGTCTTGGTTGTATCAATGTGCTTTGAATCTACTAAAGGAAGTGTTTGATTAGGTTTTCCCCTCATTAGGGGTTTTTTCCCTAGTTGAGTGCCTACATCTGGTGTTCATTGTGTTTTTCACATTTATTTGATGATAAGAACACTAATGTAATCAACATAAAATATCCTCCAACAATAAGGATGAAACTATTTCATCAAAATTTATAGTAGTTTCATTACTACCTATGAAAACATCCAAACTATCCCACGAGTATGGTAGATAACATAACAAAATGATACACTTATATTTATATAAAATATTAATATCAATAGATAATAGTTGACTTACCACAATATAGAAGGAATTCAAATTCCTAATCACCAAGTCTACATCATTCATTTTCAGGTTATACAACTTCTTCCACACAAATGATTTGTTCACCAAAAAATTAGAATGATACAAATCCCCTAACTTGTCCCACAAAGCCTTTGTTGTAGCTTCCTCTGAAACATTCAATAACACTGAATTTGAGAGACACAATTGTATTGGTCTCTTTTCCTTTTGATCCAAATTGGTTTTGTCTTTTGTTGACATCCTTATTGGCGCATTATTTAGATCCACTAATATTTTTCCACCAAAAAATCTTCCATTTTTAGCTTCCACAACTTGAAACTTTTCCCATTGAATTTCTCGATCTCTATTTTTGAACAACTTTCCATCTCCTTTTCACCACAAGAATCATTTATTTAGGTCTCCTAATATAACATGGTCTACCACAAGCCTGTGCCAAACTCCTTAGCCATAAAGGTGTCCCATTGAAGCCAAAAAAAATATGATATCAAATGTAGGTTTTAACCCTACACGATTTAATTATTGTTAAAAATTTCTTAATAAAAATACAAAAGATGCAATGGAAAACATACACATTAACAAAAATATTTAATCCTAGAAGCCCAAAACCGAAAAAACCAACAATATTTTTCAATATCTCACAATGATTACATAATCGTTATATAATTCCCTCTTAAAATAGGGTTTCCTTCTAAGGAAAAGAACCCTTACATAACTTCTACCATCAGATATGTGATCTAATGATTAATGTTTTAGATTGGCTATGAAATTACAATAATTTTACAAGGCATATTTTGCAAAAAATTCACTTCAAGGGCGTTGCCCCCGAAAGCCCTTGTTAAGGGGGGCTCCATAAAAGTATTTCCACCCTACCCTTAGACCCCCCATGACAAAATTTATATGGGGGGGGACCCGCCCTATTAGGAACTGGGGTTCAAACACGACTAATCATGCAAAGAACATAACATATACCCAACAATTTTATGACCTCTTGGGAAATGGTTGATCTAACACTAGTTGGAGTTAATAATGCAAATAATTGAAAGAGGGGTAGAACATAAAGTCCCTTGATTTTAAAAGAACCATATTAGCAACATTAATCAACCATTTTCCTCTCCCTCAGGAGAAATTATCTTTAACTTTGGAAAGTATAGGATGCCAAGAAGGATGGGGGAAGTGCTTACAACAGATAAGGATGCCAAAGTACCTAAAATAGGTATAACCTTCTTGAAGCAGGAAATGAAGAGCACTTGAATAAAGTTGTCGAGTAGTATGACTGACATTCCATGCATAAATATGATTACTTTTGTATTAATAAATCCCCCTTGGGAATTGACAAAACTATTCAAGACAATCTTGAAATGAGAAGAAATATTCACAGATGCACCACCCATCAACAAAGTGTCATTAGGAAACTGAGCATAATCTAAAATTTAATTCCTATTACAAATTGAATGCGTGGAAGATGCTCTGTTCTTTTTTCAAAGTCATGTTTTTGAATTAAGGATTCAACCATGATGATATTTATGAGGGGAGGTAAACGAAATCCTTGGCATAGGCCTATTGATGCTCTAAAAATTATTGCAAATGTTTTTTTTACCAAAGGAGAAATCCACAAAATATCTGTGTATGAAAAAATCCAATTTAGAAACCCAGTGCTAAAGCTAGACCATTGAAGGATAAAAAAAATAAAAATGTATGTAACATGGTCAAACACATTGGTGATGTCCAATTTTACAATCATTTTCTTCTCCCCCTTGGCTTTGTTAGAGTATATACCCTATTGGACAATAATAATATTATCCACTCTTTTTCTCCTCCCAACAAAACCTCGATTTTTAGAGATCAAATTAAGGAGTAGAGGTTTCAAATGGTTTTCTATAATCTTGAAAATAAATTTTTAGGAGACATTACATAAATAATTATATGAAATTTAGAAAATGTGGAAGGATTTACCTCTTTCAGAACCTACGCAAGAAAGGTTGAGTTGATTCCTCCTCCCATGTGTGAAGAGTGATGGGAATATTTTATCATTATAATTAGGTTAAATTTAATGATGTGCCAACACTTTCTATAGAAATGAGCAATGAAGTTATTGGGCCCAGGGGCATTGTCAGTGTCAAAGGAGTGAATCACTACCCATATTTATTCCTTTTATATTTATTTTATTAATTTTTCATTATATTAAGTAGAAACCATTTAAAGGATGTCTTCCAACATAACCTCGACATCCTCGATGTTTCAATGTCCTTTTTTTTAATAAAGATTGTTGAAATGAAGGGGGGTTTCTTCCTTGATCTCATCCTAAGAAATGAGGGTTTCCCCATTTTCCTTGGTCATGGATTCAACATTGTTGTGCCAAAGGCACCTGTTTATGGAAATATTAGGTGTTTTATCACCCACCCTCAACCATAAACTTTTGGACTTCAACCCTCATCATTCCTCTTCCACTCTCAATGCCACTTGTAACTGGGAAAACACATGTTTTTCCTTCAATAATAACTTAAGGGAGATCAACGCTTATTCACATTGACCTCTTAATTTCCCCCAACTATGATTTAGCATAGTGGATTTCTATGTCCTTGGCCTAAAAATAGTCCTTGTCCTATTCTTTGAGTGTTGATTTGATATATTTTATTTTTCATTGCCATATATGGACCAAACCCTTGATTTAGTGGCATTGGGCATGAGAAATGTTGCCAAGAAAATTAGGATTGTGAGCCCACTATGGGTTAAATCGAAAAGAGAGGGGTCGTAATCTTCATGTGGTAGTAGGGAAAGAGTGATAAGTTAGTGAGTCAAAGTTGTTTCAAGCGAGGATTTTAGAAGAGAGGAAGTTCTTCTCTAATAAGTTGCTATGGACCAAGAAATGGTTAGGGAAGGTAATAATATTACCTAGCCCAAGCCTATGATTGTTCCAAGTGTACTTTCCTCTGCCTAATTTTATCTCAATAAAATCCAAATAAGAGGAAAAAGCATCCTTCCTTTCATGGAAGGGTCTCTTACAGGGCACCCTCCTTTCTTCTCCGTAGAGGGTAGAGTGGTGTTAAAATCTCTAACAAAATACAATTGGAGTCCAAGTTTTCCGCCTTTACATTGCTAAGAGAATTCCAGCAAACTACCTTTTCTAGATATGCTATTAGCATATAGACATTTATTATATTGCATAATTTTCTAGAGGGAATGTGAATAAAGTAGTTTGCTAAACAATATAGGGTGGTTCATACCTATACCAACATAAACAAGGATGAGGAACACAAGGTATAAAGACTCCCAAAAGCCCCTCAAGAACTCACTATTTTTGTAGCATAGCCCTGCCATATGATGTTATATTTTTGGGGTACTTCCATTTCCTCCATTTTTGTCTCTTGGAGTAAGAGAATTGGAGGCTTTCATTTTTTAATCAAATTCTATGCCGTTGTGATTTTTTCGTCAATACCCAAACCCCTATAATTCTAGGATATGGTTTTTATTACTTACTTGTGCTTTGGGATTTCCTCCATGGGGAGGAACTATGCCACTTTGATTCCTCGTGGTCCTTGTACCCATACTATACATGCCTTGTAGGAATTATATAACTAATGCGTTATATATCCAAGATTCTCCTGATCACACACTATTTTAACTTCATGCACAATACATATTCTTTCTACCATTGATCATCATATGCGGAAATTAAATCAATTGCATGCACACATTGAAACCATAAAAATTCACACATATGAACACAATGTTTTAACGAGAAAGCTTGAAGCTAAAAACCCCAACTATCTGTATATAATATATGTCATAGAGATCATGTAACAATCCTCATACAAAGCTTCTCACAAGCTCTCAGTACACTACAATTGCTACACACTAATTAGGCCCAATATTGCAAATCCATGCACTGATCTTTGCCACCTGCTAGCCTGCCTCTACTACGTAATCCCTGTTGAAGAATGGCTCTGAATGAACTCTAATTGGTCTATACTTGCTCACACAATCCTCATTGGCATCTCTACTGATTGTTGGATGCAATCAATGCATCACTATAGTCACAACTGATAGTCAACTTGCTCTTTCACCTACCTCTCCATTGGTCTCCACTGAAACTATCCATGCACTGTAGTTAACTGATCTATTCTTCAGTTGATTAATGAGTTAATATTTAGTCAATTAATTAATAATTAATTCACACCACTCTCACTATTGTATCAATCAGTTAGACTAGATACAACTAGCTCAACTATGTCTAACTTAGTTAAACTGAACACAACTCCACCAACTACTTCTACAACTCCACCAAACTCTGTCACATGAGTTCTAACTGAATTCCTCCATGCAATAGCTCCACTTAGCCCTCAGGAATAGCGTAATTCCTTCTGTCAGCTCCTGTGCCACATCTGTGCACTTAACTGAAGTGCTCCAAGAGAATAAGATAATGTTTAGAGTCCAAATATTATTAAGAGCTAATAATATTTGACATATCTATTTTTAGACTGGCAATCTAAAAATAGATTCTGCCAAATATGTCTAAAAATATAATTCCATCTATTTTTCCAACTTGACCAACCATCCACAGATAACACCCTGCAACTCATAGAATATGATCGACATGTATAAAAATAGACATAGTCTAAAAATAGACTTGCACCAAAAATAGCCTGCGGGCCCACTTAGTGAAGGTGACTCTTTTCACTAAGCTCATCATCTTGTTGCAATCTCAACACTCCCTCTCAACAAGATAGGGATTATCTTCCACCCTGATCCTGCCTCTATGGTATTCGAATTTTCTCCTGGTGAGCGCCTTTGTCAAGATATCTGCATCCTAATCCTTCGTGGGAATGTATGAAAGTAACATGATCTTCCGTTGCACACAATCTCTGATATGATGATACCGGATGTCAATGTGTTTATATCTATCATGAAATACTGGATTAACCGAGAGTTTGATGCAACTCTGATTATCACAATATATCACAGTAGGATCTAAGTGTGAACCGAACAACCCAACCAGGATCTTCCTCATCCATATAGCCTCGCATGCATCCAAACTTGCTGCCATGTACTCAGCCTCCGCTAAACTGAGTGCCACGGATCTCTGTTTCCTGCGGTACCAAGAAATTGCTGTAGACCCGATACTCAATATCCCTCCAGCTGTGCTCTTTCTATCCATTGGGCTCCCTTCCCAATCTCAATCCATGAAGCCATGCATCTTCACCTCATCCGACTGTCTTTACCACAATCCATATCCCGATGTGCCTCTGAGATATCTCAATACATGCTTGCCTGCCCTCCAAAAGATCTTGGTAGGCTTAACCATATCTTGTGAAAGTTGTTTAACAACATAGCATATGTCCAGTCATGTATTGACTAGATACATGAGCGAACCAACCAACTATTGATAAACAGCGGCATCCACTACCTCTGCCGATGTAGCATCCTCTTTCCTCCAACCACCAGGAAGAGGAGTTTCGATAGGCTTGCAGCCTTGCATGTTGAACTTCTCCAGTATCTCCTGGGCATACTTGCCTTGAGACACAAACAATCCATCACTACGCTGCCAAATTTCCAATCCCAGGAAATAATGAAGGAGGCCCAAGTCCTTCATCTCAAACTCCTTTGCAAGATCAGCCTTGCATGAGTGTATCAACAGCTCATCACCTGTCAAAATCAAATCATCTACATAAAGTACAATGATCAGCAACTTACCCTCCACCACAATCTGGTATAGGTTTGGATCCGCCTCACTCTTGGAGAATCCAAGTCCGGTGAAATAACTGTCTATCCGTGTGTACCAAGCACGAGGTGCTTGTTTCAACCCATATAATGCTCTTTTGAGCCTGCACACATGTGACTCGCTGTTGAAGATCTCGAAACCTTCAGGCTGCTCTATGTACACCTCCTCCTCAATGGCTCCATTGAGGAACGCAGTCTTCACATCCATCTGATGAATGTGCCACCCCATCTACGCTAAGAGAGAAAGGATAGTCCGTATGGAGGAATACCTTGCGACAAGTGCAAAGGTTTTCTCATAGTCGATCCCCTCAATCTGTGAGAAGCCCCAGGAAACAAATCTTGCCTTGTACTCCTCGACGCTCTCGTCAGCTTCTTGCTTCACTTTCTAGATCCATCTTGAACCTACCACTAATTTCCCTTCCAGCCTTGGGACAATCTCCCATGCACTGTTTCTGACAATCGAATCATACTCTTCCACCATGGCATCTACCCATGCAGGGTCCTCCACAGATTCCTCGAAAGAGGATGGTTCTGTCATGATACACTTGCTCATCAGAGCCATGTATCCAGTAAATCGTTCAAGTGACTATCTCTATCTGTGTTGTGATGTAGGGGCTCCTACATTCTACGCTGCATCATGATTCAGTCGCTCAGCTTCTATAGTGCGCTTCCACCCTCTGATGTTTGGCGCTGTATGAGTGGTTTCTTCCACTCCATGAACCTCCTCTTGTGGCTGATCCACATCCTGAGGCTCATCCTTAGGAACTAATAGCTCCTCATCTGCATGCAAGTGTGGCTCCCTCTCAAGCGAACACTTCATGGCTTTCTCCTCATGAAATTTGACTGTCTAGCAAATACACATGATAGTTGTGGGGTGTTTCTGTGTACCCCACAAATATCCCAACCTCTACGGTCGGCTTCAGCTTCTTCCTGGCATCCTTCGTCACATGAATGTAAACAGGTGAGCCAAAAATCTTCAAATGAGAAATATCAGGCTTCTTACCAGAAAATGCCTCCTTGGGTGTACTCATGCCAAGTATCCTATGAGGACAATGGTTTTGCACATAAACCATCCACAAGTGTATGGGAAGGCCCTGATCATGCAACATCGCCTGTGCAGCACCCACGATCATTCTGTTCTGTCACTGTGTGACCCCATTCTGTTGTGGGTTGTGAGGCGCTATGAGCTCTCTTCGAATTCCTTCTGAGCTGCAAAAGTCGTTGAATTTGCTAGAGATGAATTCACCACCATTATCGCTCCTAAGAGCCTTCACTTGCTTCCCCGATTATTTCTCAACCAGTGCCTTGAACTCATAGAAATTTGAGTATGTCTCACTCTTCTTCTGCATGAAGAAGATCCAACACTTACGAGAAAAATCATCAAAAAAGATCACATAGTACCTGTGCTTTACTGTCGAAGCTACTGAGAAAGGTCCACACACATCTGTGTGAATTATCTAAAGGATCATCTTGGCACGACTATCCTTCTCATGAAAGGTGGCTTTCACAAATTTTCCCAAGGTACATCCCTTGCACTGATCTGACTGCGCAAGTGTACCTTTGGGAAGCCTAGTAGAAATCTGCTGCAAAATTTTCAAAGCACCATGGTGAAGATGGCCCAATCTCCTGTGCCATAGCTCGCCCTCATCCCGGATCACTACTCCTTCTACCTTGCCTGCCATTGCTGCGCAGCCATCTACCTGAAATTGATAAAGGTTCTTAACTTGAACCCCTATCCTCCGAGTTTCACCAGTTTCCTTACTGCGCAGGAAAGCCTTTCCCTCGCTAAAGACAACATCATATCCCTTGTCTTCCAACATAGCCATAGAGATCAGGTTCTTCTTCAATCCCGAAACATGCATGACATCCTTTAATATGAAGGGTTTACCAGACTCCCTCTCAAAGGAAATGGTCTTGATACCGGTCGCACTGTATCTACCATCATCTCCCATCTCGATGTGCACTCCAAGATCCTTCTCATCTAGATCAGCAAACAAATATTTGTCTCCGGTCATATGGAAAGACGCACCACTATCAAGAAACCACACTGATCCCATCACACTTGAGACCAAGCATGCGATCAGTGAAAAATACAGCTCAAACTATGAGGCTAAGGCCTCTCCAGCTGCAGATTCAACAGCTTGCGTATTTTTCTTCTTTTGTGGACAATTAGTGACGTAATGTCCGTGTTGGTGACAGTGAAAGCACTTCACCTTGGACGTGTCCTGCTTCTTGCCTTTCACACCAGATTGAGAAGGATTTTTCTTTCCCTTCCCTTTCCTTGCTTTGGCAGCCAAAGCGCAATTTTCTTCATCTTCATTATTTGATGAAGATCCATCCCTAGTACTCCGCCTTATCTCCTCCTGCACAAGATCCGACCAAAGTCCCTCCCATCCTGGCAGTTTCTCCCAACCATTGACAGATACCTCATAGGAATGCCAACTCTTCAAAAGCCCAAGGAGAGCCAAGCTCACCAAGTCCTCTTCATCTACAGTAACCCCCACACTTCCTAGCTCATCCCTGCACTGGAAAAACTTCATGAGGTACTTGGGTATACTGTCGCCTTTCTCCATTTTTATTTTCCTGAGTTTATCTTTGAGCGCCAACTTCCTCTGGTCGCTCTTGCTTTGGAACAAGTCTATCAAAGCTTTCCACATCAAGAATGGAAAAGCTTTACCATGAAGGTTGGACACTATGTGATCCTTCCCACCTTCCAATAGAATCCTTCGACATTTAGTTGTCTTCTTTTGCCATGCGTCAAGTGCGGCAGCATCGCTAGAAGCAGGTTTTGGAATTTCTGCATCTATGAACTCCTTCAACCCATTATCCTCCAACACTACCTCCATCCTGTCCTTCCATGCAATATAATTCGAGTTGCCCTCAAGGGCATACTCCAATTGCAATCCGTTGAAATACATCTCAACTTCGACACCAAGAAAACACTGCTGCAAATTCGAATTCCATGAGCACAAAACTCAATTGCTTCAATAATTGCAATTGCTCCAATGATCAATATAGCTCTGATACCATGTAGGAATTACATAAATAATACGTTATATATCCAAGATTCTGTTGATCACACACTATTTTAACTTCATGCAAAATACAGAACCTCTTCTACCATTGATCATCATATGCGTAAATTAAATTAATTGCATGCACACATTGAAAACATAAAAATTCACACATATGAACATAGTGTTTTAACGGGAATGCCTGAAGCTAAAAACCCCAACTATCTGTATATAATATATGTCATAGAGATCATGTAACAATCCTCATACAAATCTTCTCACAAGCTCTCAGTAAAATACAATTGCTACACACTAATCAGGCCCAATCTTGCAAATCCATGCACCGATCTTTGCCACCTGCTAACCTGCCTCTACTGCAGAATCCCTGCTGAAGAATGGCTCTGAATGAACTCGAATTGGGAAAGAATGAAGCTAAAAACCCCAACTATATGTATATAATATATGTCATAGATATCATGTAACAATCCTCATACAAAGCTTCTCACAAGCTCTCAGTACAATACAATTGCTACACACTAATCAGGCCCGATCTTGCAAATCCATGCACCAATATTTTCCACCTGCTAGCCTGCCTGTACTGCGCAATCCATGCTGAAGAATGGCTCTGAATGAACTCGAATTGGTCCATCCTTGCTCACACAATCCTCATTAGCATCTCTACTGAGTGTTGGATGCAATCAATGCATCACTATAGTCACAACTGATGGTCAACTTGCTCTTTCACCTACCTCTCCACTGGTCTCCACTGAAATTTTCCATGCACTGTAGTTAACTGATCTATTCTTCAGTTGATTAATGAGTTAATATTTAGTGAATTAATTAATAATTAATTCACACCACTCTCACTAGTGTGTTAATCAGTTAGACTAGATACAACTAGCTCAACTGTGTCTAACTGAATTAAACTAAACACAACTCCACCAACTAATTCTACAACTCCACCAAACTCTGTCACATGAGTTCTAACTGAATTCCTCCAAGCAATAGCTCCAATTAACCCTCAGGAATAGCGTAATTCCTTCTATCAGCTCATGTGCCACATTTGTGCACTTAACTGAAGTGCCCCAAGAGAATAAGATAATGTTTAGAGTCCAAATATTATTAAGAGCTAATAATATTCAACATATCTATTTTTAGACTGGTAATCTAAAAATAGATTCCGCCCAATATGTCTAAAAATAGAAGTCCATCTATTTTTCCAACTTGACCAACCATCCACAAATAACATTCTGCAACTCATAGAATATGATCGACATGTCTAAAAATGTATGGCTATGCTCTGAAGAGTTCAGAGACTTCAAGGCTCTATTCTGCAGCATAACATGGTATGTAATATTTTGCTTGAATAATATTGAAGCCTTCTGGGCTGCCTGTCTGAGGACAATTCTTTCAAGATCACAAGAAGAGATTGTAAGGCGAGGTTGAAGACTGAAGGGGTCGTGTGATCGCATTTCTCGTAAAGTGTTAGAAAGTCGCTGCCGCCTGTCTTGGCTTGTATTCAAGTAAGTTACTGAGTCCACTATTTTCTGGTATCAGAGCCCTGTCTCGATTCTGTAATGGCAAATCTGTTACGCTCGTTTTCAAATATAGATCGTAAAGTTGTAAATGAAGTCGCCTCTCGGTCTGTCGAATCGGATGAGTCGCATGAAGTTGTCGATAACCCTGAAACCTGGAACCCTCCTTCTCTTCATGCTACCGATATTTACAAGCTTCCTACGTTCTTTATGTTAAAGTCTAAATCTTTTCTGAAAGAAGTGGAGGTTACTATAAAAATTTCTGGTCCCTCTGTCCAGATAGTTTCTCTGAATTTATTTTCAAAAGATGAAGTTAAGAAGTTCCGTCAGTATTCTCTTGATAAAAAATACAACTATCTTCACTTTGTTGGAATTCGTATTGGTCTTGCTCCGTTATTTCGTCACGGGTTAAACACTCCTTGTATTGTTGAAGTTTTCGATACCCGTCACCAAAACTATGACCATGCCCGTATTGGAACTATAATGGGTAATCTATCTACTGGCTGTCAATATGGAACTATATTCCCAGATTATTCTATCAGTCTTACTGATGTCCATCTTCAAGATTGTTGGAAATTGATGACTGGAGTTCAAGGACTCCAATTAGCTGACGATAGTGAATATCTTTCCGTCCTAGTACAGACATCTTTTCAGCTTACAAATACTGCACATCCAAATTTGAAACAACCTGTTTTGAAAGACTGTGTGACTGTTGGCCTGTCCAATTCCCAAGTTGAAGGTGTTTTGTATGATCCTGTTGAACTTCCAAACAATTGGTATTTCCAATATAAGTCTATCATAGATGACAAGAAGCCTGAATCTAAATTGAAAAGAATTGTTATCTCTGATGGTAGGGTAAAATTAATACCTCCTAAACTAGTTGTGCCTCGACCTCTTGTCAAGCCAAGAAGATATGTAGTTCCTGTGTCACAAGAAGAATATTCTTCCTCTTCTCAACGAGTTGATTTACCTCCTATAGAAGAAGTAGATTTTTCGGCTACCCCTGTTTTAGCATCAAATGAATTGTATATACCTAAGTCAAAACCATTTCTTGCTGTACAGAAAATGCATCGTATATCCCATGTGTCTTTTTCTCCTGTTGAAGAATGGCAACATGCTAATAAACGTTTTGTTAAAGGTGGAAAATGGCCTCCAAAAACAAAATTATGTACCACCTCGTCTATGTCCAAACAGCCGACCACTAGAGCTGATTGTGCACCACTTATAGAACATAATGCCACAGACCCTAAAGACTTAGAGGAAGTCTATCAATTAGGGAATTATCTCACAACCTGGTGTGCACATGCAGAAGATGTGTTAGATGACCTTGGTTCTCAATCTGAAGAAATTCTTTCTAATCTCAAACTGCTTCAAGAAGAACAGCAAGAAGAAAGAAGACGAAGAGAAGCCAAGCATCAGAAAAAGAAAGAAAGAAAAAGAAGAGAACTAAAAACTCCCACCTTTTCTCTCTCTATGGATACTCCTAATTATTGGGACGTAGATGAAAATCTTGCAGAAAGCGGCATTGAATCAAGCACTCAAGCTTCTGACCAAACAACTATTAAACCAGTCTTAGAAGCCAGCAAGCCTTTGAATTTCCAAAAGCCCAAGAGTGAAGTTTCCACTCTTGAAAATGCCGCTACCAAATTTCCTTCATTTATTTTACCATCTTTACAGAAGGCTCATATTTTTAAAGAAGTTCCAAAGTACCCTAGAATTGAAGAAGACTTATTTTCTACCAATTCAAGTGGCTATGTTCTGGATTTAGATAAATCATCTAATCCAGCTGAATCTATTAGGGTCTAGATTGGGTCTCTTTATCAAATGCAAGTTGTCTCAAGATTAGACAATATATCTATTTTTGCGTTAGCTGAAAAACGCATGGCTGGTATTGTCTATGATTGGTGGATGGCTCCTTCAGATGAAGAAAGAATGAATGTTGCTGCTGCAGGTCTTGCTACCCTTGAATTATTGTTAAAAACATAGTTTGTTCCAGAACAAGCAGATGAGAAAAAGCATATTATCACAGACTTAACTAGAATGGAGTTAAAAGATATCAAGTTTTTTAATCAGTTTGGTACTGACTATATGACCAAAGTATATAAGGCCAATCTGATTAATGATTCTGTGCAAAAAATCCCATTCCTTTCTAAGTTGCCTGGTAATCTAGGAGACATAATTTTAAAAGATCTAGAAGTCCAAAATAAGAAAATAGATCAAACATATTGGATAGATCTTTTATTCAGGTGTCAAGAAAAAATTAAGTATCTTTGCTGGCAAAAGAAAGCCTCTGAATTTTCCCCTGGAATAGATGTTTGTCGTTCTATTTTGCCCTGGACTCCATTTAAAAAGAAGAAATCAAGAAGGTATGGTAAATACAGACCTAAGAAGGTAGCAAATCCAAAAAGACCGTTTCGCAAATTCCGATATCTAAAGAAACGAAGACAACCAAAAAGAGATAATGCCTGCTTTATCTGTAAACAAGAAAGACATTATGCCCACAAATGTCCTAAAAGCTCCTCTAATAAGTTGAAAGCTTGCATTGAAGTTGAAGATTTTGTTGATAATTGGTCAGTCGTTGACTCTCAAGACGATGTTTCTGATGTATATATTTTGACAGATGCCTCTTTGTCTGATTCCGATGTTCCTATTGAAAGTTCACAAAAAATGAATCGTTGTTATGATTCTGATTGTTATGATCAAGAAGAAGAATTTCATTACAGTGATCAGTATATTGAAGAAGATGAAACTAGTGAAACTTCTGACTCCTCTTTCAAAGATAATGTTTCACTTGCTCCCTCTGCTACTCAGTCACTATCTCTGGATACTAAGAATTCCTCTCCCGTTTTACTTTCATTGCCTTCAACACCCATTTTGAATTCTTTTTGTCCATATCCAAAGGCTGTTGCTCCTTCTTCTGCTTGTCCTGTTCCTCCTGTTGTCGAAGAAAATTCTTTTTTGAAAAATATTGTTAAAACCAACAATCTTTTATACATTCCAGTTGAAGTCCAAGTCTGCAATCAATGGATTTTTGTCGATGCCTTTATTGATACTGGTGGTTCAAATAATCTTGCTTGACCATCCTTGTTTAAAGGTATTTGGAAGCCTTTAAACCATATCCTTGTCTCTGAAACTATTGGTGGTACTGTCTCCCTTACTCATTATGTCGATGACATTTCTTTAAAAGTCGGGGGGAGTATTGTTACAATCTATGTTGTTCAATATTATGATTCTTCTACTAGTTTATCCCTTGGCATGCCTTTTCTTAATTCAGTCTTACCTGTTACCATTAGTGAAGATAAACTTATCTTCAACATCAAGAAAAGGGCCATCTCTGTTCCGCGACTAACTTTGGCCAACTCTGAAGCAAGAAAAGAGAATAGCCAAAATAAAATAGGGATCAAACGACCAGTCAAGGACTCAAACAATTGGCAAGAAGTCCTTCAGATTTATGAAGAAAGATCTCAGAAAAATAATAGCAAGCAAAAGGCCAATAGAAATCCTGAATGGTCACTAGAGCATACTGCTATATTTGAAGAATTAATAAAAAACTGCTCTGAGAATCCTCAAGCTTTTTGGGCTGTTGAAAGTCCTCAACAAGAAATTGTCACCCTGCATGAAAATGGAGTTAAAGGTAAATTAATACCTTGTACTCCCTCAGATGAAAAGGAAATGAGAAAGCAGATTGAAGAATTGTTGAATCTTCAGTTAATTGAACCAAGTGATTCTCATTATTCATGTTCTGCATTCTTGGTAAGAAATCATTCAGAAATAGTTAGAGGAAAAGCCAGGGTGGTGATTAATTACAAGCCTTTGAATGCAATCACCAAAAGTTTTAATTATCCTCTACCACGCCAAGAGAGTATAATGCAGAAAATCCAGAACAGTAAAATATTCAGTAAATTTGATATGAAGTCTGGATATTATCAAATACAAATCATACCAGAAGATAGACATAAAACTGCTTTCACTTGTCCTACAAGATTCTTTCAATGGAAGGTTGTTCCGTTTGGTTTAAAGAATGCGCCTGCTTTCTTTCAGCGGTGTATGGATTTTATTTTTGGAAAATATGATTTTATTGTAGTCTATATTGATGATATTTTGGTTCATAGTGATAATCTTGAAGATCATTTGCAGCATTTAGAGATTTTTCTCGATGAAGTTCGCAAGCATGGAATTGTTATATCTGAGAAAAAGATGATCCTCTTCCAAGACAATATTGACTTTCTTGGTATTCATATTGTAAATGGAAAGATCCAAATGCAGCCGCATGTCATCACAAAACTCTCTGAGTTTCCAGATGAATTAACTGACACTAAAATGATCTAGAGATTTTTGGGGATACTGAATTATATTCACAAATACATTCCTCGGTTGTCCGAAAAAACTGCCCCAATTCGTAAACATTTGCATGGTGGATGGTCTCAAGAAGCTACCACGGCAGTTCAAGAACTAAAATGAGAATGTCTTAAACTTCCAGAGTTAAAACCTCCTGGTAATGGTTCTCTTATTCTCCAAAATGATGCTTCTGATAATTTTTGGGCTGCTATCTTGTTTGAAAAGATCCTTGTTCAAGGTGAGGAAAATATTTATGAAGAAAATCTCTGTGCATATGCCTCTGGTGAGTTCTTACCTCACCAAAAGAATCATTTTATCGCTGAGAAAGAAACACTTGCCATCTTCAATGGCATTCAAAAGTTTGAAGTATATTTGGCTCCAGCAAAATTCTTGATCAGAACTGACTCCATGAATTTTAAGTATTTCTTAGCTGCCAAGATTTCCAAGCAACTTGCACGTGGTAGATTATTAGCTTGGAAAATATGGTTCCAGATGTATGATTTTGAGGTAGAATGGGTTCCTGGAAATTCTAATTATCTGGCAGATGCTTTAACAAGAGATATGAATAAATCACATGTTCATCAGAGTCCTAGCATTAGAACAGATTTATTTCAATTACCTGGAAAGACATCTACTGATGATGATTTTGCAACTTTTGTTAAAAGATTTCATATTTTAGATTTGGTGCTTCCCCATGCAGCTGAAGAAATCAAGAGATTAGTTGGGTTCAAAATACAGAGAAACAAGTGGATACAGAGATGCCAAGCATGGCAATCAAAAAATGTCGGTATCCTGTTAGGATTAGATGAAGAATTGGTGAAAGTCTATCCCTTGCCCAACATGAAAGTAAAGATTTATTTTAAAACTCTTGATGATTATTGGTCTAGATGCTACACTGATGATATGATTAAAGTTTTGATGACTTTAAACTATTATCAGATTTTGGTGGTCTCGACTTCTCTTTGGCAGTTTATACAACTGCTAAAATGCTTGACATAGATGAGATTAATATGGCTGAGAAGGTAGAAAGGTTTCTTAAAACAATGAGGATCCCTGATCTTTTTGACGAACTGGAAGCAACATATATTCAACGAAATGATGAACATTTTGAAGGGACTGACACTTTTCCCCAATATGAACTTTTCGAGCCTTTTGCAGATTGGGAATTTGAAAATGGATTATGTCAAAAGAAGCCACGGGTGAGAGTTTCTCAGTGCATTGAAAGGTCTCTGCAATATTTAAGAACCTTCTCCACTCCATGGGATTATCAGAGTCTGTAATTCTGAAATCCAGTAAAGCCAAATCCATTTTCACAAATCTATGGACCAGAAACGTTTGATGAATCTATATTGGCTGAAAATATGGATGAAGTAAAAAAGATTACACTCTGGTTAAAAGAGTTCCGAAAAATCACTCTCACAGAAAAGTTAGCTATGATCAGATCATTAGAAGAACTCCAAGGACAAAATAAGGCAATTAAACTTATAATTAATCGGAAAGCCTTAATTACCATATGTGTAAAATCTGGACATTGGTCTAGTGATGTGGTTTGTTTAATTAGTCTTTTATTGTCCAACAAAGTTTGCTCTGCTGTTAATTTTGAATTAGGATGGCAAAGGCAACCAGATATTAATCACACTTGTCGAATGTGGATTCAGTGTGCCATCGAACATTCTGTTAATATGTTTCAAATATTCAAGATAGAACTCTTAGATGGAGTTGAGTTGGCAGTTCAGTCTTCTCCTGAATTTCGCACTAGCCGAAAAGATTCTTTTCTTGATATTGAAGTAGATCCAACAGCATATGTCAACAAATGGACAAAATCAGTTGATCGATATCTATTTCCTCAAAAAAATATCTATGTGACGACAGATACGGTAAAGTTGAATACAGGACAGTCATCAAAGCAAATCACGAGAGGAGAATCTTCAACAGCAACCGCACTAAGAAAAGAAGCTACAGAAAAAGGTAAAAATGTGGCATCCGAAGAAAAAGAGACTATCTTTGTGGATATTTTTCAAGATGCTCAAACACAGGAAGATCATGAGTGGGAATCTCAGTACTTGGATTGGTTACATCAATCACATGCTAATTTTAATCGGTCCCCTTCACCATCTGAGTGGCCAAGTGACTTTGAACCTGGTGAGCAAACTGATGATGATAGGAGTCCGAAAGGACCTTGGTAGTGGGAATCTCTTTTATTATAATTTTACTCGAGATAATTGAGTAGACACCGTCTGGGCCAGTAATTCCTGACAAGGACCCTCAATTATGCTCATAAGTTTCTATATATATCATAGCTTGTAAATGTGGTAGGCATCGAGTGTTAGTGTGTGTATGTGTGTGAAGCATTGTAAGCGAGTGTGTATGGCTATGCTCTGAAGAGTTCTGAGACTTCAAGGCTCTATTCTGCAGCATAACATGGTATGTAATATTTTTCTTGAATAATATTGAAGCCTTCTGGGCCGCCTGTCTGAGGACAGTTCTATCAAGATCACCAAATTTGTTACGCTCGTTTTCAAATATAGATCGTAAAGTTGTAAATGAAGTCGCCTCTCGGTCTGTCGAATCGGATGAGTCGCATGAATTTTTCGATAACCCTGAAACCTGGAACCCTCCTTCTCTTCATGTTACCGATATTTACAAGCTTCCTACGTTCTTTATGTTAAAGTCTAAATCTTTTCTGAAAGAAGTGGAGGTTACTATAAAAGTTTCTGGTCCCTCTGTCCAGATAGTTTCTCTGAATTTATTTTCAAAAGATGAAGTTAAGAAGTTCCATCAGTATGCTCTTGATAAGAAATACAACTATCTTCACTTTGGTGGAATTCGCATTGGTCTTACTCCGTTATTTCGTCACGGGTTAAACACTCCTTGTATTGCTGAAGTTTTTGATACCCGTCACCAAAACTATGACCATGCCTGTATTGGAACTATAATGGGTAATCTATCTACTGGCTGTCAATATGGAACTATATTCCCAAATTATTCTATTAGTCTTACTACAGTCCATCTTCAAGATTGTTGGAAATTGATGACTGGAGTTCAAGGACTCCAATTAGCTGACGATAGTGAATATCTTTCCGTCCTAGTACAGACATCTTTTCAGCTTACAAATACTGCACATCCAAAGTTGAAACAACCTGTTTTGAAAGACTGTGTGACTGTTGGCCTGTCCAATGCCCAAGTTGAAGGTGTTTTGTATGATCCTGTTGAACTTCCAAACAATTGGTATTTCCAATATAAGTCTATCATAGATGACAAGAAGCCTGAATCTAAATTGAAAAGAATTGCTATCTCTGATGGTAGGGTAAATTAATATCTCCTAAACCAGTTGTGCCTCGACCTCTTGTCAAGCCAAGAAGATATGTAGTTCCTGTGTCACAAGAAGAATCTTCTTCCTCTTCTAAACGAGTTGATTTACCTCCTATAGAAGAAGTAGCTTTTTCGGCTACCCCTGTTTTAGCATCAAATGAATTGTATATACCTGAGTCAAAACCATTTCTTGTTGTACAGAAAATACATCATATATCCCATGTGTCTTTTTCTCCTGTTGAAGAATGGCAACATGCTAATAAACGTTTTGTTAAAGGTGTAAAATGGCCTCCAAAAACAAAATTTTGTACCACCTCGTCTATGTCCAAACAGCCAACCACTAGAGCTGATTGTGCACCACTTATAGAACATAATGCCATAGACCCTAAAGACTTAGAGGAAGTCTATCAATTAGGGAATTATCTCACAACCTGGTATGCACATGCAGAAGATGTGTTAGATGAAGTCTATCAATTAGGGAATTATCTCACAACCTGGTGTGCACATGCAGAAGATGTGTTAGATGACCTTGGTTCTCAATCTGAAGAAATTCTTGCTAATCTCAAACTGCTTCAAGAAGAACAGCAAGAAGAAAGAAGACGAAGAGAAGCCAAGCATCAGAAAAAGAAAGAAAGAAAAAGAAGAGAACTAAAAATTCCCACCTTTTCTCTCTCTATGGATACTCCTAATTATTGGGACGTAGATGAAAAGCTCGCAGAAAGCGGCATTGAATCAAGCACTCAAGCTTCTGACCAAACAACTATTAAACCAGTCTTAGAAGCCAACAAGCCTTTGAATTTCCAAAAGCCCAAGAGTGAAGTTGCCACTCTTGAAAATGCCGCTACCAAATTTCCTTCATTTATTTTACCATCTTTACAGAAGGCTCATATTTTTAAAGAAGTTCCAAAGTACCCTAGAATTGAAGAAGACTTATTTTCTGCCAATTCAAGTGGCTATGTTCTGGATTTAGATAAATCATCTAATCTAGCTGAATCTATTAGGGTCTGGATTGGGTCTCTTTATCAAATGCAAGTTGTCTCAAGATTAGACAATATATCTATTTTTGCGTTAGCTAAAAAACGCATGGCTGGTATTGTCTATGATTGGTGGATGGCTCCTTCAGATGAAGAAAGAATGAATGTTGTTGCTGCAGGTCTTGCTACCCTTGAATTATTGTTAAAAACATAGTTTGTTCCAGAACCAGCAGATGAGAAAAAGCAGATTATCACAGACTTAACTAGAATGGAGTTAAAAGATATCAAGTTTTTTAATCAGTTTGGTACTGACTATATGACCAAAGTATATAAGGCCAATCTGATTAATGATTCTGTGCAAAAAATCTCATTCCTTTCTAAGTTGCCTGGTAATCTAGGAGACATGATTTTAAAAGATCTAGAAGTCCAAAATAAGAAAATAGATCAAACATATTGGATAGATCTTTTATTCAGGTGTCAAGAAAAAATTAAGTATCTTTGCTAGCAAAATAAAGCCTCTGAATTTTCTCCTGGAATAGATGTTTGTCGTTCTGTTTTGCCCTGGACTCCATTTAAAAAGAAGAAATCAAGAAGGTATGGCAAATACAGACCTAAGAAGGTAGCAAATCCAAAAAGACCGTTTCGCAAATTCCGATATCTTAAGAAACGTAGACAACCAAAAAGAGATAATGCCTGCTTTATCTGTAAACAAGAAGGACATTATACCCGCAAATTTCCTAAGAGCTCCTCTAATAAGTTGAAAGCTTGCATTGAAGTTGAATATTTTTTTGATAATTGGTCAGTCGTTGACTCTCAAGACGATGTTTCTGATGTATATATTTTGACAGATGCCTCTTTGTCTGATTCCGATGTTCCTATTGAAAGTTCACAAAAAATGAATCGTTGTTATGATTCTGATTGTTATGATCAAGAAGAAGAATTTCATTACAGTGATCAGTATATTGAAGAATATGAAACTAGTGAAACTTCTGACTCCTCTTTCGAAGATAATGTTTCACTTGCTCCCTCTGCTACTCAGTCACTATCTCTGGATACTAAGAATTCCTCTCCTGTTTTACTTTCATTGCCTTCAACACCCATTTTGAATTCTTTTTGTCCATATCCAAAGACTGTTGCTCCTTCTTCTGCTTGTCCTGTTCCTCCTATTGTCGAAGAAAATGCTTTTTTGAAAAATATTGTTAAAACCAACAATCTTTTATACATTCCAGTTGAAGTCCAAGTCCGCAATCAATGGATTTCTATCGATGCCTTTATTGATACTGGTGGTTCAAATAATCTTGCTCGACCGTCCTTGTTTAAAGGTATTTGGAAGCCTTTAAACCATATCCTTGTCTCTGAAACTATTGGTGGTACTGTCTCCCTTACTCATTATGTCGATGACATTTTCTTTAAAAGTCGGGGGGAGTATTGTTAAAATCTCTGTTGTTCAATATTATGATTCTTCTACTAGTTTATCCCTTAGCATGCCTTTTCTTAATTCAGTCTTACCTGTTACCATTAGTGAAGATAAACTTATCTTCAACATCAAGAAAAGGGCCATCTCTGTTCTGCGACTAAATTTGGCCAACTCTGAAGCAAGAAAAGAGAATAGCCAAAAGAAAATAGGGATCAAACGACCAGTCAAGGACTCAAACAATTGGCAAGAAGTCCTTCAGATTTATGAAGAAAGATCTCATAAAAATAACAGCAAGCAAAAGGCCAATAGAAATCCTGAATGGTCACTAGAGCAGACTGCTATATTTGAAGAATTAATAAAAAACTGCTCTGAGAATCCTCAAGCTTTTTGGGCTGTTGAAAGTCCTCAACAAGAAATTGTCACCCTGCATGACAATGGAGTTAAAGGTAAATTAATACCCTGTACTCCCGCAGATGAAAAGGAAATGAGAAAGCAGATTGAAGAATTGTTGAATCTTCAGTTAATTGAACCAAGTGATTCCCATTATTCATGTTCTGCATTCTTGCTAAGAAATCATTCAGAAATAGTTAGAGGAAAAACCATGATGGTGATTAATTACAAGCCTTTGAATGCAATCACCAAAATTTTTAATTATCCTCTACCACGCCAAGAGAGTATAATGCAGAAAATCCAGAACAGTAAAATATTCAGTAAATTTGATATGAAGTCTAGATATTATCAAATACAAATCAGACCAGAAGATAGACATAAAACTGCTTTCACTTGTCCTTCAGGATTCTTTCAATGGAAGGTTGTTCCGTTTGGTTTAAAGAATGCGCCTGCTTTCTTTCAGCGGCGTATGGATTTTATTTTTGGAAAATATGATTTTATTGTAGTCTATATTGATGATATTTTGGTTCATAGTGATAATCTTGAAGATCATTTGCAGCATTTAGAGATTTTTCTCGATGAAGTTCGCAAGCATGGTATTGTTATATCTGAGAAAAAGATGATCCTCTTTCAAGACAATATTGACTTTCTTGGTATTCATATTGTAAATGGAAAGATCCAAATGCAGCCACATGTCCTCACAAAACTCTCTGAGTTTCCAGATGAATTAACTGACACTAAAATGATCCAGAGATTTTTGGGGATACTGAATTATATTCACAAATACATTCCTCGGCTGTCCGAAAAAACTGCCCCAATTCGTAAACATTTGCATGGTGGATGGTCTCAAGAAGCTACCACGGCAGTTCAAGAACTAAAATGAGAATGTCTTAAACTTCGAGAGTTAAAACCTCCTGGTAATGGTTCTCTTATTCTCCAAACTGATGCTTCTGATAATTTTTGGGCTGCTATCTTGTTTGAAAAGATCCCTGTTCAAGGTGAGGAAAATATTTATGAAGAAAATCTCTGTGCATATGCCTCTGGTGAGTTCTTACCTCACCAAAAGAATTATTTTATCGCTGAGAAAGAAACACTTGCCATCTTCAATGGCATTCAAAAGTTTGAAGTATATTTGGCTCCAACAAAATTCTTGATCAGAACTGACTCCATGAATTTTAAGTATTTCTTAGCTGCCAAGATTTCCAAGCAACTTGCACGTGGTAGATTATTAGCTTGGAAAATATGGTTCCAGATGTATGATTTTGAGGTAGAATGGGTTCCTGGAAATTCTAATTATCTGGCAGATGCTTTAACAAGAGATATGAATAAAGCACATGTTCATCAGAGTTCTAGCATTAGAACAGATTTATTTCAATTACCTGGAAAGACATCTACTGATGATGATTTTTCAACTTTTGTTAAAAGATTTCATATTTTAGATTTGGTGCTTCCCCATGCGGCTGAAGAAAGCAAAGAGATTAGTTGGGTTCAAAATCTGAGAGAAACAAGTGGATAAAGGAGATGCCAAGCATGGCAATCAAAAAATGTAGGTATCTGTTGGTTAGATGAAGAATTGGTGAAAGTCTATCCCTTGCCCAACATGAAAGTAGATTTATTTAAAACTCTTGATGATTATTGGTCTAGATGCTACTTGATGATATGATTAAAGTTTTGATGACTTTAAGCTATTATATCAGATTATTAGTGGTCTGAACTTCTCTTTGGCGGTTGCTCTGGCCTATGTCATGACATAGATGAGATTAATATGGGTGAGAAGGTAGAAAGTTTAAAATAATGGATCCTTGATCTTTTTGACGAACTGGAAGCAGCATATATTCAAAGAAATGATGAACATTTTGAAGGGACTGACACTTTTCCCCAATATGAACTTTTCGAGCCTTTTTCAGATTGGGAATTTAAAAATGGATTATGTCAGAAGAAGCCACATGTGAGAGTTTCTCAGTGGATTGAAAGGTCTCTGCAATATTTAAGAAACTTCTCCACTCCATGGGATTATCAGAGTCTGGAATTCCGAAATCCAGTAAAGCCAAATCCATTTTCACAAATCTATGGACCAGAAACGTTTGATGAATCTATATTGGCTGAAAATATGGATGAAGTGAAAAAGATTACACTCTGGTTAAAAGAGTTCCGAAAAATCACTCTCACAGAAAATTTGGCTATTATCAGATCATTAGAAGAACTCCAAGGACAAAATAAGGAAATTAAACTTATAATTAATCAGAAAGCCTTAATTACCATATGTGTAAAATCTAGACATTGGTCTAGTGATGTGGTTTGTTTAATTAGTCTTTTATTGTCCAACAAAGTTTGCTCTGCTGTTAATTTTTAATTAGGATGGCAAAGGCAACCAGATATTAATCACACTTGTCGAATGTGGATTTAATGTGCCATCAAACATTCTGTTAATATGTTTCAAATCTTCAAGATATAACTCTTAGATGGAGTTGAGCTGGCAGTTCAGTCTTCTCCTGAATTTCGCACTAGCCGAAAAGATTCTTTTCTTGATATTGAAGTAGATCCAATAGCATATGTCAACAAATGGACAAAATCAGCTAATCGATATCTATTTCCTCAAAATAATATCTATGTGATGACAGATACGGTAAATTTTAATACAAGACAGTCATCAAAGAAAATCACGAGAGGAGAATCTTCAACAACAGCCGCACTAAGAAAAGAAGCTACAGAAAAAGGTAAAAATGTGGCATCCGAAGAAAAAGAGACTATATTTGTGGATATTTTTCAAGATGCTCAAACACAGGAAGATCATGAGTGGGAATCTCAGTACTTGGATTGGTTACATCAATGACATGCTAATTTTAATCGGTCCCCTTCACCATCTGAGTGGCCAAGTGACTATGAACCTGGCGAGCAAACTGATGATGATAGGAGTCCGAAAGGACCTTGGTAGTGGGAATCTCTTTTATTATAATTGTACTCGAGATAATTGAGTAGACACCGTTTGGGCCAGTAATGCCTGACAAGGACCCTTAATTATGCTCATAAGTTTCTATATATATCATATCTTGTAAATGTGGTAGGTATCGAGTGTTAGTGTGTGTATGTGTGTGAAGAATTGTAAGCGAGTGTGTATGGCTATGCTCTGAAGAGTTCTAAGACTTCAAGGCTCTATTCTACAGCATAACATGGTATGTAATATTTTGCTTGAATAATATTGAAGCCTTCTGGGCCACGTGCCTGAGGACAGTTCTTTCAAGATCACAAGAAGAGATTGTAAGGCTAGGTTGAAGACCGAAGGGGTCGCGTGATCACATTTCTCGTAAAGTGTTAGAAAGTCGCTGCCGCCTATCTTGGCTTGTATTCAAGTAAGTTACTGAGTCCACTATTTTCTGTTATTGGAGCCAAAAATAGCTGCGCGGGCCCACTTAGTGAAGGCAACTCTTTTCACTAAGCTCATCATCTTGTTGCAATCTCAACATGCCTTTGATAATAGGATGGGTCCCAATAGCCTGCGGGCCCACTTAGTGAAGGCAACTCTTTTCACTAAGCTCATCATCTTGTTGCAATCTCAACATGCCTTTGATAATAGGATGGGTCCCAAATTATTTTTACTTGTTTGATTGCTCTTCATGTTGATCCTTGTTATGTTTTCTCTCTACTTTCTTGATTGAATTGTTAACAACATAGTCCTTATTCTTTTCTCCTTTTTATTTTTCATATACTAATGCAGACCAAGAGAGGGGAGGCTAGAGGAATATGTAGCTTTCTTGGGTAGTGATAGAATTCTTCCTTAGATATGAGTCATCAAGTGTTTGTGTATGTATCAAAGCATCCTCTAATGGTGGAATTTTCACAAATTTATCTTCACTTGCCTCATATCCACTAGAGATCGATTTTTTTTTAAATATTTTTCATATGTGCTAATATCACATACCTCTTTCTTGAGGGATTCTTCTCAATTACCTTACTATTAGAGTGGGATTGAGCTCTATAAGTGTGCTTTGAGGAGTATGGATCTTAACGTGATACTCCTATAACATTGGGGATTCAAGTAGGAACTTTGTACTTTGTGGTAACTCTTTTATTTTTGGGTTGTTTCCATTACACCCCTTGGTTTGCTTATCTAGAGTCCAACCTTACTTTGGGGGAATTCTTGGTAAAGTGGTCATATTCATGGCAAAATTTGCATTTGAATAGGATTTGGTCGTAGTTGGATAAAGTTCTAGTTATCCAAAGAAAGTTCAATAGATTTCAACGAGCCCTTCTTAAGGTCCACCTCAATAAAGATCCTATCACAATAAACATCCAATCAAGTGGCTCAATGTGATTGATATACTTTCCAAGGGCATTTCCAATGATTTAGATTTTATCCTCATTCTAATAATGAAGGGGGAGGTGAGCAAGCTTGACTCATATTAGAGTTGCTAACAATATGTTGTTTTCTTAGATGAAGTCACGATTCCATTGGTTGAGATACAAACATTGAGAGCTAAGGAAATATGGGCCACACCTGATTATTACATCATGGTCCTATTTTTCTTCAAATAGGAAGACATAAAAACCTTGATCATAAAAGGGGAGAGAGAGAGTTTCCCTTTGATTGGGGGCACCAGATTTTGTTGACACACAAATTTAGGGTCTGTGGGGAAGGCCAAACACTAGTAAGTTGGTTGATCAAACCTTAATATGCAAGTTACATACCCATAGATCTTGATTGGGTTACATGGATAGGAACCTTCGATATTTCTTCTAGTTTTTTGATGAACCATGAGACTTCATACATTTGGGGATGAACACGTTAAATGAAACAATATTTGGGGGAGGTGGGGACAATGGGTGCAGGAAGGAGGTGCAGCTCCAACAACTAAAGCTATAAGGGAGATCACTCAAAACGTACTAAATGCTAGGGTTCAATAGAGCATGATCCATTTCACCATCCATTGAGTTAAACTACAATGGACTAATTTTTCACACACATAATTTTTTTTTTTTTTTTGGCTAACATGTCTATGATTTGTGAAATTAGATTGTGTTCTAAGAAACTATAACCCAAGGGCATCTAAGTTATGAAAATCACTTCAGAATCACACACTTGACATGTCTAGATCTTTTTGGTGCCCTCCCTCAAGTATTGCAAGTTTCAAACTTTATTTACCTTATAGAATAAAACCCTTTCATTGCAGTCACGACTGCTAACAAGATCTGACTCCACGCATATCTTAATGTAAAACCTTTTTAGCAAATAAAAAATTATATTTAAAATATATTAATAAAAAATTAATATAAATCTATACGAGTCTTAATTTGACAATTAAAATTCAAACTAAACAGATTACATGTTTTCATGGTGTGAAAGTAGTAAGGAAGGACATTAATTTCCCATTACCAACAATGATCATGAATTCAACCTGGATCACACAAAGATTGTAAACATGGAATTGACTTAAAGTATAAATTGAAGATGCCATGGCCATCACAAAAGAGAATGTGAAATCTGGAATGATGTGAAATCTGGAATTCACTTAAAGTATAAATGGAAGCCGGAGTCCATTGAAAGTACAGGTATAAGGTTGAATGGACCTCCACAGATTCCAACTTGCCGGATTCGAACCTGCTACCAAAAATTAAAAGTCTAAAGTACAAAATTCCTTCCTTGAACTGGAAATTACTTGTATTAGTAATATTCAGAGATTCCTGCTCAATGTGTCCCACAATTATGATATAAGTCGGAGGTTGAGATTTTTTTTGAACGTTCGACAAATCTATAAATGGAAAGGTTTATGTGTCGTTTTAATTACCTTTATATAAAAATATAACTAGACTTTCAACGTAATTGATAGTTTGGCCGAGTAGTCTAAGGTGCCAAATTTAGGCTCTGGTTCTAAAGGGCGTAGGTTCAAAACACACAGCTGTTATGTGGAAGTTTAACTAAGCGGATGTATGTTTTGCATTTTTATTAATAAATTGGTTGAATTATTTAGTGAAGGTATATTGTTGAAAATAACACTCTTTTATTAATAAATTGGTTGAATTATTTAGTGAAGGTATATTGTTGAAAATAACACTCGAGGGTAAGTTTATTGTTTGTATTGTTGAATAACACTCGAGGGTAAGTTTATTGTTTAAGTATTCCAAAGAAAAAAAAGAGGAAATAACACTCTTTTATTAATAAATTGGTTGAATTATTTAGTGAAGGTATATTGTTGAAAATAACACTCGAGGGTAAGTTTATTGTTTGTATTGTTGAATAACACTCGAGGGTAAGTTTATTGTTTAAGTATTCCAAAGAAAAAAAAGGGATTTTAAATGGTTAAATTGTTTATGATGTGTTTTTGATAATGATACTATTTTAAGTGTTTCAAAGAAAAAGAAAAGGGATTTTATATGGTTAACTCAATTAGTTGAACTAATTGTTCATGATGTGTTTTTGATAGTGATACTATTGATTATAAAATTTTACCAATTGCTATTATGATAAGTGGTTGAATTTATACATCAAAATATAAAAGAAAAGGATTTTATATGGTTAACTAAATTAGTTGAAAGTTCCTTTTTTAAGTGTTTCAAAGAAAAAAGAAAAAAGAAAAAAAAAATTATATGGTTAACTCAATTAGTTGAACTAATTGTTCATGATGTGTTTTTGATAGTGATACTATTGATTATACAATTTTACCAATTGCTATGATGATAAGTGGTTGAATTCATACATCAAAATATAAAAAAAGGGATTTTATATGGTTAACTAGATTAGTTGAACTAATTGTCCATGATGTGTTCTTGATAGTGACACTATTGATTACAAAATTTCACCAATTGTTATTATAATAAGTGGTTGAATTTCTACATCAAAATATTTCAGATTAGGGAAATTTCTCTCCCCCTCTCTATTTGAAAAAATATGTTTTGAAAAAACTTATTATTTTTTTTATTAAACAATAAAATTGCTTCTATATTATGAAAATCACTTAAAACTTGTTCTAACCTTATCTTCACTCACTCAAAGAATTTTGAATTTGAACCATTATATTAATACAACACTCAATTAACTTATATTACTTTCATTTAAGCCTCTCATTTATAAATATCATTCACAAATTTTAAAATTTGTAAAACATTTGACAAAAGAATTCAAATTATTTTATATATTTATAAATATATATATATATATATATTTTTAAATAAATAATTTATATTATTAAAAATAAATAATTTCAAAATAAAACCATTGATATTTAAAAATATCGATAAATATTTATTTGAAATGGATATGCATATTTCAAATTATTTTATATATTTATTAAAAGATAATTTTTAAATAAAACACCTCGTATTATTTCAAATAAATAAATTTTATATATATATATATATATATATATATATATATATATATATATATATATATATATATATATATATATTAAAAATAATAATTTAAAAATATAATAATTTATAAATTAAAAATATGGATAAATATTTATTACAAATATATATATACTTTTAAGGAAAATATAAATATTTAATAGATACTATCATAATTAGGACTATAGCATTACCCTTGATCAAAAATTAAATTGACTACATTAAAATTTCACTCTGCTTTTGCAAGTTTAACCAAAGTTTCCGGAAGATATTTAATATTCCTATTTTTTTTATAAATTCAAAAATAATTTTCTAATTTTCAGGAAATCTTAATTATAATTTTCGATTGGCTGAGGGAGATCTAATGGGACATAATTCCCCAGGTGGAGGGAAATGCATTTTTGGTATTTGTGAGTGCTTGACCAAAAAGAAACTAATTTTTTGAGTGACCATTCTGTTGGTCGGTGTTGTGACAATGCTTTGACAATGACACTGTTATGTTATTACTCTACCCAATGATGTCATAATTGACGTGGTTGCAGGCCCTTTGTATAAGGTGTATAAGGGGGGAGGGGATACACAAATCTCCAATTATTGTGAGTGACCATTGTGTTGGTTAGTGCTCTGAAATTGACGCTCTATGAAACAATGTCAAAATTGACGCAGTTGTTGTAACCATCCCATCCCACATTTACTTGCTTTTATAAGATCTCCAAGGTAAACATGAGCTGAGAGTTGCTATAACATGAACCAACATCCAAGTTCTAGTTATGGAAGTGGGGTCTACAAACCAGAAACATATAGAAACCTCTCAAGAAAATGCGAGATCACCCAGATGTCAGACAATAACCACTAGTGATCAAACCTTGAGCTGGAACTTCTTGTAACTGAGCTTACAACCCAACCACACATATAACAAGCTATGAGTACAGTTGGAAAGCTCTAGACACATGCACATGCCTCCCTCCATGCGACTACAACCGAAATTTCCCAGTTCCATCTGTAATAGTCCTCGTGAAAGTTCCATGTAATAAAAGTTTAAAAAAATGAAGACCACAGTTGATGGGACACTTATTCCAAGCTGAATGTTGGGAAAAACATCCTAACGAGTGTTCATTTGGTTTATTATGGCTAAGGAAATTGGAAAAGGCAGATTCAAAGGCTTTGGAAAGGAAAAATGACATATTTGACACATTTATTTATGAAAATAATGGAAATTAGGAGAAAAGGGAGATGAAAGGTCATAGGTTGCATGTGAGGAGGAAAATGAAGGGATATAATGGAAAATGAAGAAAATAGAAGCCTCATTGATAAAAAGGCTTCTGAGGATCAGTTTGAAAATCTTTTGCTCGCCTTTTGTCAGTTCAGTTTTGGAGCTCTCTCATTACTCTCTCTCTCTCTCTCTCTCTCTCTCTCTCTCTATTGGACACTTAGAGTTTTTGGAGCACTTTAGTATTGGAGAAAAAAAGGAAAGAAAGTGGGAAGAAAGAGAAAGCAAGCAAGGAGGAGCAGGAATCAAGTAGCTATAGCAGGATCCTTTGCAGGTATTGATTTGCATGTATGATTTCCTTGCTAGATTTGGCATGTATGGTATTGCATTTGGTTCTTTGTTGTCTTGGCATGGGTTTTTTCCAGTTATGATAGTGTATTCAACCTAGCCTTGCCATTTCTGGATAGCCATTGTGTTGTGTTGTTCTAGTGTTTTGGTTTAGCTGGATTACCAGATGGATTCGAAGCTGAGTGAGGTGGACCTCCGAATGATTATAGAACTTATTCGATTATTGCCTCGGTTTAAGGCCTAGTAATTCGGGTTTGGATTGTGATCCTGAGAGGTGGTGGTTTGCTCTCCATTTCATGCCTAGGAATATAGGGTTTGAGATTGTGGTAAATCCTGGAGAGTATGTCTCGGTTTAGGGCCTAGTGACCCCTAATACAGGCTGTGGGTTGCTTTTAGGATTTCCTCCATGTGGAGGAACTATGCCACTTTGATTCCTTGTGGTCCTTGTACCACTACTATACATGCCTTCGATAATAGGATGGGTTCCAAGTTCTTTGTCCTTGTTTTCTTGCTCTTCATGTCGATACTTGTTTGGCTTTCTCTCCACTTTCTTGATTGAAATATTAACAACAAAGTCCTTATCCTTTTCTCCTTTTGATTTGTCATATACTAATCCCAAACCAAGAGAGGGGAGGCCAAAGGAATGTGTAGCTTTCCTGGGGAGTGGTAGACTTCTTCCTTAGGTATGAGTCATCAAGTGTTTGTGTATGTATCAAAGCATCCTCTAATGGTGGAATTTCCATAGAATTGTCTTCATCTGCCACATGTCCACTAGAGATCAATTTTTTATTTTTTATTTTCCATATGTGCCAATATCACATACCACTTTCTTGAGGGATTATTCTCACTAACCTTACTATTAGAGTGGGATTGAGCTCCAGAAGTGTGCTTTGAGGATGATGGATCTTAAGATGCTATTGCTATAGCATTGGGGATTCAAAGAGGAACTTCATACTTTGTGGTAACTCTTTTCTTTTTAGCTTTTTTCCATTACACCCCTTGGTTTGCTTGTCTAGAGTCCAACCTTACTTCGGGGAAATTCTTGGTAAAGTGGTCATATTCATGACAAACTATGCATTTGAATAGGATTTGGTCATATCTGGATAAAGGTCTAGTTATCTAGAGAAAGTTCAATAGCTTCCAATGGCCCTTTTCAAGATCCACCTCAATAAATATCCTAACACAATAAACATCCAATCAAGTGGCTCAATGTGATTGATATACTTTCCAAGGGCATTTCCAATGTTTTAAATTGTGTCCTGATTCTAATAATGAAGGGGGAGGTAAGCAAGCTTGACTCATATTAGAGTTGCTAACAATATGTCATTTTCTTAGATGAAGTCATGATTCCATTAGTTGAGATACAAACCTTGAGAGCTAAGGAAATACTGGCCATTCCTGATTAGAAGATCATGGTCCTCTTTTCCTTCAAATAGAAAGACATAAAAACCTTGACCATAAAAGGGGGGAGAGAGAGTTTCCCTTTGATTGGGGGTGCCAAATTTTGTTGACACACAAATTTAGGGTCTGGGAGGAAGGCCAAACACTAGTAAGTTGGCTAATCAAACCTCACTATGCAAGTCGCATACCTATAGATCTTGATTGGGCTACATGGATGGGAACCTTCAATATTTCTTCTAATTTTTTGATGAACCATGAGACTTCATAGATCTGGGGATGAACGCATTATATGAAACAATATTTGGGGGAGGTGGCAGAGATGGGTGCAAGAAGGAGGTACAACTCCTCCAACAACTATAGCTATAAGGGAGATCACACAAAGTGTATTAAATGCTAGGGTTCAACATAGCATGATCCACTTCATCCATCCACTGAATTAAACTATAATGGACTAATTTTTCACACACACACACAAATCTTTTTTTATTTTCTAACATGTCTACGATTTGTGAAATTAGATTGTGGTCCAAGAAAATGTAATCCAAGGACATCTAAGCTGTCAAAATCAATTCAGGATCACACACTTGACATGTCTAGATCTCAGTTGGTACCCTCTCCCAACTACTCTGAGTTTCTAACTTTACTTACCTTATAAAATAAAACCCTTCCAATCCAATCACAATAGAAATTATATTTAACATATATCAATCAAGAATTAATATAAATCTATATTAGTTTTTAATTTAACTATTTTGAATGTAGTAAATAAGTACATTAATTTGATATCTTAAAGATTTGACTATTTTGAAAGTGGTAAATAAAAACATTAATTGCTCAATACCAACCATGATCATGAATTCAACCTAGATCGCACAAAGATTGTAAACATGGAATTGACTTATATATGTTGAAGATGCCATGACTATCACAAGTGCCACGTCACACAAGCTAATCAATAGCCACACATCATTATTGGAAAGTATATAAAAGTGTGAGGTATAACAAGATTCCGGCAAATCAATAAAATACCAACGTCATTCATCAACCGAGTGCCACGTCACACAAACTAATCAATAGCCACACATCATTATTGGAAAGTATACAAAAGTGTGAGATATAGCAATATTCCATTTTGCCGGGCAAAGAAATTTTACTTCCGACTTGCCGGATTCGAACCAGCGACCTAAGGATTTCAGGCAGGATATTTCTTCCAACTACAGTCCTCCGCTCTACCAACTGAGCTAAAGTCGGACGATGATATTCTTTGAATTGAATAGGAAATATAAGTAACAGTCTGATATTTCTGTTCAACGTATCCCACAATGATAGAAGTCGGAGTTTGAGATTTTTTTGGACGTTCGTTGAATTCATGAATGAAAAGATTTTGTGTCCTTTCGAAATTACCTTTATATCAAAATATATCTAATACCTAAACATAATTGACAGTTTGGCCGAGTGGTCTAAAGCGACAGATTTAGATGGTTCGAAAGGAAAGGTTCAAATTCCACAGCTGTCACGTTTCAGTTAAACGCGTGTTAATTGTATATATATATATATATATATATATATATATAATAATTAATTAATTAATTTTATGTATGTGTTTAGGCAAGTGTTACTGTGATATTTTATATGGAATATAAAACAATAATTAATTAATTTTATGTATGTGTTTACGGAAGTGTTATGTGATATTTTATATATTTTATATGGAATATATATATTAGTGGGTTAATTCAATTTATTTGATTAAATTGTTTTAAGGTAGAGTTTGTAGTTTGTCACGTGGGTTCAATACATATATTTGTAGGTTAATTTAATTAACTTGAATAAATAGTTTTAAGGTAGAGTTTGTAGTTTGTAGGTTAATTTAATTTATTTGAATAAATTGTTTTAAGGAAGAGTTCGTAGTTTGTCACGTGGGTTCAAGTAAATGAGTGTTTAGGTTTTCTAATACATATATGTGAGGAGTCACATAAAAATAATAATTTATTTATTTATTTTAGGCATGTGTTTAAGGAAGTGTTTGGTTTATTGTGATGTTTTATATATTTTATATGGAATATATATATATGTTATCGCGCTAGTTCAATCAATTTGAATAAATTGTTTCAAATTAGAGTTTTTCAAACATTTTTAGTTCTAAGAGTCGCATAAAGAATAATTAATTAATTAATTCTATGTATGTGCTGAGGGAAGCATTTAGGGTTTATTTTAATGTTTTATATATTTTACATAGAATATATATGTTAGTGGGTTAGTTTAATTTATTTGAATAAATTGTTTCAAGGTAAAGTTTGTTAAATTTAAGTTTTTAGTTCTAGTGAGATTTAGATTAGAGTTTCGCTGAATCCTACTAAGTTAACAATGATTATTGTGGTGGGTATAATTTTAGAAAGTTTTTTTTTGGAAAAAAAAGAGATATGTGGAAATATATTTTTAAATATATGTGGGAGAAGCCCCATAAAAGAATAATTAATTAAGTAATTATTCATATGTATATGTGTATGGAATTGTTTAGGGTTTATTGTGATGGTTTATATATTTTATATGGAATATATATGTTAGTGGGTTAGCTTAATCTATTCGAATAAATTGTTTCAAGATAGAGTTTTCCATAAGGTTTTTAGTCCTAGTTTGATTGAGATTATAGTCACATTGAGTTTTACTAGGTTAATGATTATTATTGTAGTGGGTATAATTTTAGAAGGTGTTTTTTCGAAAAAAAAATATCAAAGAGTTAGCTGAATTGGTTGAACTATCCACTTAAGGCATGTTCCCAATGAGTTCTACTAGGTTAACAATGATTATTGTTGTGGGTATAATCTTGGAAGGTTTTCTTTGGAAAAAAAATGTTCAAAGAGTTAGCTCAATTGGTTGAACTATCTAGTTAAGGCATGTTGTTGAAAATAACACTGTAGATTACAACTTCAACTTTGGTTAAGTCCCTCTCTCTAAGTGTTCCAAAGAAAAAAAAAATATTTCATGATGCTTTGCTTATATATATATATAAATAGCTAGATAAAGATCATTTGGTTTGACCTTTCTTGATTAGGCATAATACTTAGGAAGATTGTAGGATTTGTTTCCATAAGGCCTTAAGAGGTTACTAACAACATAGCCAGGGTGGGAAATGTCAATCTCTATTTGGAAAGCTATGGAAAAAGGGGGAAATTTATGAAATGTCATTGATAAGGCATTTCTTTCTCATTCTTCACTTAAACACGAAAGGTTGAGGGGAATTACTTATTCAAAATGTGTGAGTGCTTCTGTAGTCTTTATGGTTAGCTCAATTAGTTGAACCAATTGTCGATGATGTGTTGTTGATAATCATACTATTGATTACAAAATTTTACCAATTTGTGGTTGAATTCTTATATCAAAATATTTTAGATTAGAGAAATTTCTCTCTCCCCTCTCTATATAAAAATAATACGTTTTGGAAAAACTTATTATTATTTTTTGATTAAATAATAAAACAATAAAACTATTTCTATATTGTGAAAATCACTTAAAACTCGTCTTAACCCTGAGGAGAAAATTTCAATCATTCCTCTCAACCATATAAGATAAACCCAATTGACAAACTTGTCCTAACCTTATCTTCACTCACTCATTTTTTTTCTTTTTTAATTTTATTTTATTTAATTTTATTTTTATTTTTTATTTTTTATTTTAATTTGAACCTTTATATTAATACAACATTGGATTAACTTATATTACCTCTCATTTATAAATATCATTCACAAATTTTAAAATTTTTAAAACATTTAACCAAAAAAAACTTCAAATTATTTTTTATATATATATATAATATATATATATAAATATAAATATAAATAAAGCCATTTATATTATTCAAAATAAATAATTTCAAAATAAGACAATTGATATGGATACATATTTATTACAAATGGATATGCACATTTCAAATTATTTTATATATTTATTAAAAAAGTAATTTTAAATAAAACAATTTATATTATTAAAAATATATATTACTAAAATTAAATAATTTCAAAATAAAACAATTTATAATTAAAAATATGGACAAATATTTATTACAAAGGGACATGCATTTTTAGGGAAAAATATAAATATTTTTTAGTCTCTCTCTCGCTAGGGACTATAGCATTTGCCTCACGGTCAAAGTGTGTTGACTCTACATTATTTCACTGTGCTTTTGCAAGTTTAACCAAAGTTTCAGGAAAATGTTTAATATTTCTATTATTTTTATAAATTCAATTTTTTTTTCTAATTTTCTGGAAATCTTAATTATAATTTTCGATTGGCTGAGGGAGATCTAATGGAACATAATTCCCCTGGTGGAGGGAATTTTATTTTTGGTATTTGTGAGTGCCTAACAATTAATTAAAAAAAAATATTTGTGAGTGACCATTTCGTTGGTTAGTGGTGTGACAATGCTTTGACAATGACACTGCTATGTTATAACTCTACCCAATGATGCCAAAATTGGCGTGGTTGCATGCCCTTTGTATAAGGCGCATGAGGGGGGGAGGGTGTACTCAAATATCCAATTATTGTGAGTGACCATTGCGTTGGTTAGTGCTCTGAAACTAACACTCTACGCAATGATGTCATAATTGACACAATTGTTGTAACCATCCCATCCCACATTTACTCGCTTTTACAAGCTCTCCAAGGTAAACATGAGCTGAGAGTTACTATAACATGACCCAACATCCAAGTTTTAGTTATGGAAGTGGGGTCTACAAACCTGAAACATACGAAAATCTCTCAAGAATTCCAGATCACCCAAGTGTTAGACAACAACCACTTGTGATAAAACCCTGACCTGAAACTACTTGTAAATGAGCTCACAACCCAGCCACACACATAACATGTTGTGAATGTGGTTGGAAAGCTCTAGTCTCATGTACATGCCTCCCTCAATGCGACTACAATTGAAATTTCCCAGTTCCATGCATGCAACTGCGAAATCAGTGCCATTTTTTCAGGGCTAGCCTACAAGCCACTGGCCATAACAACCCAAAAATTTCCAGAATCAAGTTTGAGATGATAACAAGTCCATACTACTGAAGCTAGATATTTTCGTCAAACACATGGTAAACATAGTAATGTTGGCATTGATGTCAACAAGTTCATGGTGCTTCTTTTCATATGCATGTGTGATGAGTGTTGTGTGATGGATGATTGACTTGATGGTCTTGTTAGTTGGCATTGATGTCAACATACTTATGACTAGACCTAATGGGGATGATGTTGCTTCTTTTGAGTAGAGATAGCTTCCACATGTGATGTTGGATTGAAGTGATATGTTGTGTTGATTTGAGATGTTGTTGCTGCAGGTGTTTGGAGTGCTGCTCTAGGTGTTTCATATGTATATTTATGTTTTAAAGACATTGGATTGCTGCTATATGTGTTGATATGAGGTTGCAGGTGTTGGAGGTGCTTCCACCAGTGTTGGAGGAAGTTTTATGACTTGGTGATGCTGCTACAAGAGTTAGATATGTTTCTACAAGTGTTGGAGATGTTTAGACAGATTGTGGTTGTTTCTTGAGGAGCTAGAGGTGTTGGTCTTGGTGCTGAGATTGATAGACTAGGTCTTGCATATCACTAACTTGTTCTAAGACTATTTCATCAGTTTCATACTTTACCTAGAGGTTTGGAGGTGTCATAAGGAGTTGAAGAAGATGATCCATCAGGTGGCAGAGGTTCTGAGCAGAAGGCATGGTGTTTTCCCTCATTTTTAGCCACAGTCGCATGGAGCCAAGCCTATGGGAGCGGTTGAAAAGCCTTAGTCGTTGGCAGTTAGGCCTATGGGAGCTAATATAGGTTCAATCGCATGGATTCAATGCTATGGGAGAGAATGAAGGATTTTCACGTGTTTTTCTTCAGATTTATTGTGCTACCCAACTAATTTTTCTGTTTTGGCGAAATTCTTGATCGAAAATTTTTGATTTATGGTCGAAAAAGTTCTTGGGGCCTCTAGAACCTGATTGAAGTTGAAAATATCAAAAATGAAAGTGGAGTTAGTGTTTTATTGAGTCAATGAGCTGAATTTGGATCTAATCTAGCATATGAACAGAGTTGTGAAGCCTAATGAAGCCCAATAGTTATGTGTAATTATTGAGTTGATCACTTGAGTTCATCTACATATTGGAGAAAGACCATTGTTAGTATGGTTAATTGTCTAGCTGCGTTGAGTGAGTGTGTGAGTGGAGAAGAGTGTGCAAACTATTTGAGTTATACTATGAATTTTTTTTGAAGCAGTTTGCAGTTGTAGCAATGATGAGTTGAAGTATGTTTCAACCATCATATTGGTGTAGTGTGTGAGAAGATGATATGTGGATTGGAGTAGTGGTTGATGCGATTATGTGGCAGTTAGTGGAGTATTTAGGGATTGTATTCTCCTATTTTATTCTTCAATTTTTCTTGGAGATTTTGATTCCTAACGATGGTGTTGTTGCAATGCTCATGTTGAGTGAATTGGGAGTCTAGTATGAAATATTGTGAAACAAGGCTCACATGGAGGTAGTGAAGGCGTGGAGGCTTCAAAGTTTATAATGACTTGGAAGATTCAATAGAAGGAAGATATTTCTCCATCTAATGGTGGTTGGATGGTTCGGAAGAAACTGGCGAGGCTCGTTGGTCGTGATAGTTACCAACAAATTAGAGTCTGGAGTTTTGTTTGATAGTTCAGGAGTAACCAGGCGAGGATCGTTAATCATGGTGACATTCAACAGATGGTATTCTGTAGATCCATAAGAGAAACAATTTCTTCTCTGATAGGTGCCATCATAGTGTGAAAGCAGTCAAATCTTTCAGCTCATGGGAGTGAGTTGATCCATGTAAAATTTGTTCAACAAATTAATAAAAGAATTGAGCAGTGCAACAACAACATGGTTGTTTTTTTCCCGGGAAAAGATTTTCCACCAGAAATATTTGTATCCATTGTGTGATTGCTTTCATGGTTTCTGGTTTATGTTTGTTGCATAGATCTCTCATTATGTGTTTTAGTCTATGCATGTTTAAAGATTGAATAATTGGAGAAAATTTGTATAAGCGCTAACACTACTAATTCACCCCCCAAGTAGTGATCTAGTTTCCAAAAAGTAACTATGGGTCATGAATGCATATCTGTTCAATGTCTCCTTAACTTCATCAAGGAATCATCAAGAAGGCTCAATTCCATCTCAAACTAGCCACAACAACACTTGTTAGCCCATGCATTTATTTAACCATCCAATGACTTATCAAATAATGAATAATATCCATAACAAGAGCACATAATTTAACCATGCCTATAACCAACATATAACCAGATTAAATCCATGAAAAAACAATCATAAAACCAACATAATAACCAATACGTGTGCTTATTGATCATAATAAAAAATAACTTATATCAACATCCAAAAATTCCAACCAAGTGATGGACTTCCACTTACCACCCGACCATAAATTGGGCTGAACCAAATATCTCTTTCACCCAATCACCCTCATCCCATATTCTAAGCATGAATGTGGGATCTCATGGGATAAATAAAAACAAAACCAACAAGGTCTTCCAGAGGCCAAACCACCTCTACCCTCAACCATAATGATTTCACCTTAACCGGTCGAGAAATCACTAACACCAAACAATTTTGGATGCCTCCAAATTTCGTCACCATACCTATAGGAATTTCCTGTCTCCACCCATGCATCAAGAGTTCCAAGAGAAATCCCATCTCCACCCTTGACCCTTGGGAATTTCCTGAGACCACCACATCAAGATCCAAAGTCTATGGAACATCCAAAGCTTAAACCAAAATAAGGAACCCATAACACCATGGACATCTAGTAAATGGAAAGGAGAGGCTGAAAACCACTGCCAATCTAGGAAATTCCCATGTCAATGACAACAAAGAAACCAAATAAAAAAATGCATGTACCATGCATCCAAATCTCACTAATGAAATCACACATGCAACCTGTTACCTACAATGTCCTTCCGTTGTAGCTACTCTTCCAATCCTTTCCATGTGCTCCCTTGCTTGCTTGTCCAATTGATTCCTCTCCCTTCTCTGAGAGCTCTATTTCTAAAATTAATAAAAAGCTAGAGCTCTCCCTTTTTATCATTGATGTCTAGTCTTTTCCTTTCCTTTTTCCTTTTTTTATTTTATTTTCCTATATTTTCTCTCTAATTTCCCTTTCATGCACATTTTTTTCTCTTCATCTCCTTTTTCTCCTATTTTCCTTTATTTTTCATATTAAATTGCCATTCATTTCCTCTTTTCCTTTGCCAATTTCCATAGCCATTAATAAACCACAAGTGATATCCACTTTAATTTTTTCCCCTCCATTCAATTCTGAATATGTGTCCCATGACCTTGGTATTATTTTATTTACATGGAAAATCAACTCGAGGATTTTATAAACCCACCCACCCCTCCCCCCCGCCCGCCCTTGGGGGAACACCATCCTCAGTGTTCTATGGCACTTATGACCAACAAAATAAACTAATTATGGAGCTTTATGACACATATTGATGCAACATTTACAATGACAACTGCTGAAAACCATGACAAACATGAAAAACATATTGCTTATTGGATCTTTACAAACACAACTTGAAGTTGTATTTGCAATGACACAAACACACAGACACACATATCAAAATTTTTTTTTATTCAACCAACAATTATAGAAGGATATAATTCCCACATCCGATCATGCATCTCCCATGTAGTTTCATTGGGCCCAAATGCTTCCACTACACTTTAACATGCTCTATTGCTCGGTTTCAGAGCATGAGATATTTCCATTGTAATCTGCATTGTGGCTATGGATGGAACTCTCCATCTAGTTCCACTTGTAATATATACCAATCAATCACATGATCAACATCCTGCACATATCTCTTAAGAAATGAAACATGGAAAACATCATGGAATTTCACTGTTGGCGGTAGTGCAAGTTTGTATGCCACTAGTCCAATCCTCTTAAGGATCTCAAAAGGTCAAAAATACCAAGGTGCCAACTAGGCACATGACCCAATCTTCAAGGATCTCCTCTTGGGCTTGATGCGCAAGTACACATGATCTCCAACCTGAAACTCCTTGAATTCTCTATTTTTATCCGCATAATTATTCTATCTATCTTATGTTTCCTTCAAATTTGTTTTAACAACCTGCATCTCCTGCTCCATCTTAGCCAACATATGCTGTCCAATCAACACCCTGTTCACTAGATCACTCCAACTGATAGGAGTATTATGACTCCACCCATAGAGAGCCTCAAATGGAATCATCTTCAAGGATTCTTGATACCCATTATTATATGATAACTCTACCAGTGGAAGATAATCCTCCCACTTCTTCTGTTGATGCATGGCATTCATCCTCAACATCTCCTCAAAAATCCTATTAACCCTCTCTGTTTATTCACCTTTCTGTGGATGATAAGCTGTGATGTAAGATAACTTTGTCCTCAAGCTTTCAAACAAATCCTTTAAAAACCTAGAAGCAAACTTGGCATATTTATCTGATATCATCTTCTTGGGAACTCTGTGCAACCTCACTATCTCCCTGATGAAGATATGAGCTACCTCACTAGTTGAATTAGTAGAATTTACTGCAATGAAGTGATTTGCCTTGCTAAAATTATCAACCGTAACCATGATGGAATCATGATGTCTTGATTTCCTTGACAATCCTGTAATGAAGTCCAAGGAAATGATCTCCCATTTCCATTATGGAATCAGAATAGGCTGCAATAGACTAGTTGGATGCTTACATTTAGCTTTCACCTGCTGACAGTACAAACACCTTGGAAAAAACTCAACCACCTCTTTCTTCAAGTTCGTCCAATGGTAAAAATTCTTAATAGTTGTCGAATTCTTCTGGAATCTTGGGTGGCCTAAATATGTCTTGACATGAAACTCTCTTAAGATAAGCTTCTTATGTAGAAATTAGACAAAAAATATGTATATCAATGGATTCAATCCGATCATGCAATTTTCTAAAGCAAGATATTGAATCCTTCTAACAATTCATTTGCGGAAATTAAACACGATTGCACAATCACGCCAAGTAAAAGAAAGAAGCAAATCAATACACAACACAAATAATTTTCCTGGGGAAAGCTTTCTACTCAAAACCCCTCTATATTCTATTGTATATGCAACCAAGGAATCATGAAACAATTACAATGCCCTCTTGTCACAAGAGTCTGCTGCACTTTGCCAATCGTCTCACACTGATCTAGGAAAAATTGGACCAACACTTAGCCAAATCTCAGCCTGCTTCCTCACACAATCCCTGTGGAATGCAATCCATATTCTTTAGGAATTTCATCCTTGCTTTACTGCGCTGAGTATCATGGGAATCTTATGGTGCTTTAACTACATCTGTGTAGTTTTCTAATATCACAACTGATAGTTAACTTCCCTTTAACCTTTGTCTCAACTAGGTCTCCATTGGAATTGACATGCATGAAACTATTAATAGTAAATCATCAGTCACTTGAAAAATCACTGCATGTGAATCAAATATGATTTGATTCACTTGACCTCTCACTAGTGCTACAATCAGTTACAACTAGTTAGACTAACTTTAACTCACCTAGATTGAGTTAACTGATTTATCATGCATTAAACTAATGCTCTAACTGCAACTTGGACTCAATAACTAATAGAATCACTCTGCATGCCTCACCAACCACCCTCAACTCGAAATTCATGAGCTAACTGATTTTATCACACTCAGTTAACTATTACAAGTGATTATGAGATAATATTACAATTTTATTGTCCAATTTAATTAAGGGAAAATTAAATTGGACACACTAATGTATCGCTAGGACCCATCACAGTGTGACTATCTCTTGGACCCATCACTGTGTGACTATCACTTGGACCCATCACTGTGTGACTATTGCTTAGATCCATCACTGTGTGACTATCACTAGGACCCATCACTGTGTGACTATCGCTAGGACCTGTGATCCCACACTAGTGTGTGTGTTGTCATGTTGTTTCTGGATGCCAATTTCACTATTTATTGTTGCAACTTTCAACACTCCATCTCAAAAATAAAGGAATCAATCTATCCCGATCTACCTTTGGAATGTTCTTGCATGAGCACATGCAACTCTTGCATGCAACACTTCTCTAGTGCTTTTCGCCCATGCAACTCTTGCATGCAACACTTCTGAAACTGAATAGCCTCCAAAAAAATGAATTAGTATAATGCATCTGTCATCAGATTCTTTTGATTGCTGCTAGCTACTACACATGTATATTGGACTCTTTGCGCCAATGACATCTGCATCCATGCACTCTACACTACTGCCAACTCTGATCTGCACTCCAATATCCCACATCTGTCACTCTGATTTCTGTCTTCCTGACATATGATTGCATCAATATAACTGATCCTTCATGCTACTATTGTACTGTGGGCTCCTCATAGCTAGGTTGAATCCACGAGACACACCATCTCAATGAATCCTGCCCAAATTTCTTCTTGGCATTAATTTTTCACATCGTCCCACCTCTCACCTGGAGGTATAGCTGCATGTACTCCATCTGCCCTTATGGCTCGAATTTCCCCCTCCTGGAGGTCTCTGCATGAGTGGTTTCTACCACTCCATGATCCTCATCTTGTGGCTTCTCCACGTCTTGAGGTTCATCCTTTGGAACCAAGAGTTGCTCATCTGCATGCAAATAAAGCTCCCTCTCAAGGGACAATTGCATGGCTTTCTCATATTTCCCCATGGTACATCCCTTGCATGTGTCTATCTACGCAAGAGTAACCTTTGGAATATCTGTAGAATGCTACTACATGAACTTCAAGGCTCTGTGGTGTAGATGGCCCAATCTCCTGTGCCATAACTCACCCTCATCTCGACTCACCGCTTTGTTTGCTTTACTCATCAATGTTGCGCAGTCATCTACATCAAGTTTGTAGAGATTCTTCAAACGAATCCCAATATTCTTGGCTTGTCCCATGGCTTTGTGTCGAAGGAATTATTTTCATTCACTGAAAACCATATCATAGCCTCTATCCTCCAACATAGCAACTGAAACTAATTTTTTATTCAAGCCTGGTACAAGCATGAAATCTCTTAATAAGAAGGGTTTACCTTACTGTCTCTGGAAAGCAACTGTACCAATCCCAGTAGTTCTATACCTCCCATCATCACCCATTTCGATATGCATATGGAGATCCTTCTCCTCCAAGCTACTAAAAGAGTTCTTTGTCCCCCGTCATGTGGAAAGATGCAACACTATCCAAGTACCACACTAAGCCCATCACACTAGACACCATGCATGCAATGAGTGACAATTCCAACTTGAACTGTGAAGCCAAAACATCACCCATTGCAGATCCTAAAGCCTTCTGGTTGTTCTTCTTCTTCTATGGACAATTAATGGCATAATGTCCATGCTCATGACAATGAAAACATTTCACTTTGGACATGTTACGCTTCTTGCCTTCTTCGCCGGTCTCATATTTGGAATATGATTTATTTCCCTTCCCCTTCTTTGCCTTACCAGCCAAGGCACAATTTTCCTCATCATCTATTTTAGATGAGGATCCATCGCTAGTATTCCGCCTGAATTCTTCTTGTACCAAATCTGACCAAAGTCGCTCCCAATATGGTAATTTCTCCCTCCCATTGACAGAGTCCTGATAACTATGCCAGCTCTTGGGAAGGCCTAGAAGTGCTAGGCTCACCAAGTCATCATCCGCTATAGTAATCCCAACACTTCTAAGATCATCACGACATTGGATGAACTTGGTCAAGTATTCCAAAATAGTGTCACTTTTCTCCATTTTGATTTTCCTGAGATTGTCCTTTAGTGCCAATTTTATGTGGTCACTACTGCTATTAAACAGACCTGTCAAGGCCTTCCACATTGCATATGGAGTCGCCTTTCCATGGAGACTCAAGAAAATTTGATCTCAAACTCCCTCTAATAATATCCTCCTTGCCCTTGCTACCTTCTTTTGCCAAGCATCAAGAAGAGCGATGTCTGTTGTTGTGGGATTGGGAATATCATTCTCAATGAATTTTTTCAACCCAATGTCCTCCAGCACTGCCTCCATTCTGTCTTTCCATGCAATATAATTATAACTTCTCTCTATTGAATATTCAAATATTAAGCCATTAAAAGCCATCTTGATCTGCCTGCCGCACCAAAGAATATTTTTGAAAATTCGAGTGTTGTTCAGTCACAAACTCACTATAGTGATTTTCTACGCTCTGATACCATGTAAAAATTATACAAACAATATGTATATCAATGGATTCAATCCGATCATGTAGTGTTCTAAAGCAAGATATTGAATCCTTCTAACAATTCATTTGTGGAAATTAAACACGATCACATAATCACACCAAGTAAAATAAAGAAGCAAATCAATACACAACACAGATACTTTTCCCGGGGAAAGCTTGTTGCTCAAAACCCCTCTATCTTCTATTGTATATTCAACTAAGGAATCATGAAACAATTACAATGCACTCTTCTCACAAGAGTCTGTTGCACTCTTCCAATCGTCTCACACTGATCTAGGAAAAATTGGACCAACACTTAGCCAATTCTCAGCCTGTCTTCAACCTGCCTTCCTCACATAATCCCCATTACTTAAGAATTTCATCCTTTCTTGACTGCGTTGAGTATCATGGGCATCCTATGGTGCTTTAACTGCATCGGGGAAATTTCTAATATCACAACTAATAGTTAACTTCCCTTTAACCTTTGTCTCAACTGGGTCTCCACTGGAACTGACATGCATGCAAATATTAATAGTAAATCATCAATCACTTGACAGATCACTGCATGTGAATCGAATATGATTTGATTCACTTGACCTCTCACTAGTGCTACAATCAGTTACAACTTGTTAGACTGACTTTAACTCACCTAGATTGAGCTAACTGATTTCTCATGCATTAAATGCCACTTGGACTCAATAACTAATAGAATCACTCTGCATGCCTCACCATCCACCCTCAACTCGAAATTCATGAGCTAACTGAGTTTATCACACTCAGTTAACTATTAAAAGTGATTATGAGATAATATTACAATTTTATTGTCCAACTTAATTAATAGAAAATTAAATTAGATGCACTAATGTATCGCTAGGACCCATCACTGTGTGACTATCACTTGAACCCATCACTGTGTGACTATCGCTTGGATCCATCACTGTGTGACTATCACTTGGACCCATCACTGTGTGACTATCTCTAGGACCCATCAATGTGTGACTATCGCTAGGACCTGTGATCCCACACTAGTGTGTGTGTCATCATGTTGTTTCTGGATGCCAATTTCACTGTTTCCTGTTGCTAATTTCAATATCTTCAACTTGCTGCTAGTTGGCACATAGATATTTTTCTTGAATCTGACTAGGCCATCTGCTATGAGGTGATATTCCTCAGCCCTATCACCTTCATCTTGCTACTGCAACCTCTGCTTAAACTACTAGTAGTTCTCATCATGGTGCCCTTCCTGCAAGATCCCCTCCTGTAAATATGTTCTATACGAGCTCACAAATAAAATGTGATTCACCTGCACTCTCATACTGAGAGCATATGAAACCCTGTTCTCCTTGAATTTAATGTACTTTATATCAAAATAAAACTCACTGAGAGTAGCCAACCATCTAGCTTGTCTTACATTCAGATTGGGTTGGTCAAACAAATACCTCAGTACACTATGACTGATCATTAGAACAAACCTCCTGCCAAGGAGACAATGTATCCACATCTTCAACGCATGAATGATCACTGCCATTTAAGGATCATGAGTCACATAGTTATTCTCATGCTCATTCAACTACCTTGATTTGTAGAAAACTGCATGCCCTTCCTACATATGGACTCCACCAAGTCCTCCCTTACATGCATCTGTAAAAACCACAAACTCCTCATCAGGATCTGCAATCTTCAAAACCAGAGCATTTTTAAGAAACTTCTTCAACTGCTCAAAACTAGCAACACACTCCTCAGTCCATTCAAACTTCTTCCCTTTCCTCTATAAGGATGTGATAGGATATCCAATTTTAGATAAGTTCATGATGAACCGCCTATAATAACTTGCTAGTCCCATGAATGATCTAACCTCATCCACATTCTTCAGAGCTTGCCACTCCATGATAACCTTAATATTTTCCAGATCCACTGTTATCCCTTACTTGGAAACAACACATCCCAAGTAATGAATCTGATTTTGAAAAAAAATGCACTTGTTGAGCTTGGCATATAACTTACGCTCTCTCAACAATCTCAATACTATTTATAGGTGCTCTACATACGTCTCCTCATATTTTGAATATACTAATATTTCATCAACAAATAATATCAAAAACTTATCTAGATAAGTATGGAACACATTGTTCGTCAAACACATGAAGGTGGCTGGAGCATTATTAAGACCATAAGGAATCACCACGAACTCATAGTTACCATAACTTGTACGAAATGTAGTCTTTTATATGTATTCTTCTTTGATGCATACCTGATGATATCCTAATCTCATATCAATCTTTAAAAACACTGCTTCTCCCTTCAATTGATCAAACAAATCATCAATCCGTGACAATTTATACTTTTTCTTAATATTCACCTTGTTCAACTTCCTATAATCAATGCATAATCTGATTGTACTGTCCTTGTTTCTTATAAACACCATTGGTGCACCACAAGGCGACACACTTGGCCTTATGTATTCCTTATCAATCATATCTTTAAGCTATAACTTCAATTACACCAACTTGGGCATGCTCATCCTGTAAGGTTCCTTACATGTTGGTGCTCCTCTCGAAATCAACTCAATAGGTAAATACACCTCCCTATGTGGCGACAAATTTTGAATATCTATAGGAAACACATCCTGAAAATGTTGCAAAACAAGATCCTTCCTCGGGACTTCATCATCCTCATCCTCTTTCCCGTTTTCACTAGAAACATATACTTCATACAATAAACATACTTTTATGTGAAAATGCTTGTCTTGCATGGTTGTAACCATTCTCACTAACGTAGGCTTCTTCATTCCCTGCAAGATTCTCTTTTCTCCATCATCGTCTACACACTCAATGGAATTTTCATAAGATTTTACCTTAGTCCTATGAATGAAAAAATAGTCCATGCTCAAAAGCATGTTATATGATCCCAAAGGAAGCACATTTAGATGTGCTGATGTAGGCATGCAATTAAGCTCAAATGCATAAGATCTTACCCAGTGATGAACTCTTCAACTTGGTCCTTGTAACCAAATGCAACAACTAAGATTCTACATGCATTTCCTCATTCAACCAAAAATAATCCACCAGGTCAGGAATAACATAACTATAATTATATCCAAGATTAATAAAAATGGAAACAACTTGATAAAAAAATTTACCTTCCATCTTGATAATGGATGTATGATGATCTTCCTTCCTATTATCCATTGCTGCATAAATCTAGGGAATAAACCGGCCTACATATCCAACTATTTGCGCCTCCTGAGCATTGTAAATATGAGTCCTTCCACCCAAATGTGATGGACAATCCCTCTTACGACACTCTCCACCACAAGTCCAACACCTCAAAGGTTTCCTGCCATCACCTTTATTTTATTGCTCCTCAGACTGAGACCCATGTCCTCTCTCAGTTTCATTGAAATTATCATGAGGTGCCAAATTTTCCTTGTCGCCTGCATCCTGATATATTCCTCACTTCTTAGGCCATTTTCCGTTAGACTTCTCATTACCTTTCCAGTCCTGCTTGGAATCAGGCTTGCGCCTTGACTACTCATAACAACGCTTTAACTTCCTGATGGCTTCCTCCAATGATCGAGGTTCATCAAACTGTATCCAATATTTTAATGCTAATGGTAGCCCATTGATGAACCTTTAGATCTTCACTTTCTCATCATTGAAATTAGTAACATATCTCAAAAAATTTAGAAATCTAGTTGTGTACTCTTCATCTGTCATGGAACCCATCCTCAGCTCATAGAAGTCCTTGGCCTTCCCGTCATAATATCTCTCAGACATGTACTTTATTTTGAAGAGTCTTTCAAACTCATCTCAAATCAGCTCCCCTTTCCTAATGCCTCTGACATTCTTAACATATTCCCACCAGATATTTGATTTTCCCTTCAGATTAAAGGTAACTATCTTGGCTTCCATGTTATTTGAATAATCATGCAATTTTAAGAATTTATTTATCCCAAGTAGCCACGCTTCTACATCTTATAATTTATTCATTTCTCCATCAAAATTAGGAGGCCTGGATCTCTCGAACTCTTCTATAAAATATCCCCTTTCATTCCTCCTATTAGGATGTTCGCGGTGATGGAGATGATGTCTCTTAGAACCAAAGCTAGAATAAAATCCATGAGTATTAGACCTCTTTTTATGTGTATCTAAGGATATGCCACATCTCACTGTACCATATTTTTCCATCCTGTACTCTTTCTGAGACTTACTTCCATATGCACCAATAGTATTTTCTTCAAGTCCATGACTGATCCACAACTGTACATGATTCTGCAAATTTGAAAGGATTTTGAGAATGAATGCATTAACCTAGGTTTGGTTTTCTTAAGCTATGGAAAACCTTTCCTGTGCCTCAATCAAAGTCTCATTGTCTGCCTTGAAACTCACGATTTCTGCCTTCAAACTTCTCAATGTGTTTTCAAAACTAGGAGAATATCCCTCTCCCTGTTGCTCAAATGATATCTTGCATCCTACTAATGTCTCTTCAGGCCTGTACGAAGATTCATATGAATTGTAATCAACTATTCTGATCTTCATCTCTTGGCCTTCTATTTCCTGTAATATGACATTTTTAGCTATGTACAACATAATAAAAAAAACACCTTAAGGTATCTCAGGGGAGGATATTGCATTTGCACCGACCAATATATATTAGCATGATACAACATCACGAGCATACTGGATCATATATGGCTATCATAACCATAACAATAAATAACCAAAATTCATGCATGATAAACACATAAACAACTGACATGCATTGATAAAAATCTACCTTTACCCCAAGGTCCAGTGTTGCAACCTCGCTATGATACCACCTTGTAACCACCCCATCCCACATTTACCTGATTTTACAAGTTCTCTAGGTTAGACATGAGCTGAGAGTTACTATAACATGACCCAACATCCAAGTTCCAGTTATGGAAGTGGGGTCTACAAACCAGAAACATACAGAAACCTCTCAGGGACCAGATCACCTAGGTGTTAGACCGTAACCACTGATGATCAGAACTTGAGTTGGAACTTCTTTTAACTGAGCTCAAAACCTAGCAACATGCATAACACACTTTGAGTTTGGTTGGAAATCTCCAACCACACAAACATGCCTCCCTTCCCATGGTTGTAGACAAAATTTCCCAGTTCCATGCATGTGACTGCAAAATCAATGCCATTTTTTCAGGGTTAGCCTAGAGGCCACTTCCCAAAACAACCCAAAAATTTCTAGAATCAAGTTTAATATGATAACAAGTATATATGATAAGTACTAAGGTTAGATATTGCTCAGAAGTTCCAAACACATGAGAAACATTTCGTAAAACACGTGGTAAACATAGTAGATATAGGTCATGAATGCATATCTATTCAATGTCTCCTTAACTTCATTAAGGAATCATTGAGAAGACTCAATTTCCTCTCAAACTTTCTTCAACAACACTTGTTATCCCATGCATTCATCTAACCATTCAATGACTTATCGAATCATGAATTATATCTATAACAAGAGAACTTCATTTAACCAGGCCTATAACCAACATATAACCATAATGAATCCATGACAGACCAATCATAAAATCAACATAATAACCAATACATGTACTCATTCATCACAATAAGAAAATAACTTATATAAACATGTGAAAATTCCATTCAAGTCAGGGACTTCTACATACCACTCGACCATAGATTGGGCTGAACCAAATATCTCTTTCAACCAATCACCCTCATGCCATATTCCAAGAATGAATGTGGGATCTCATGGGATAAATAAAAATAGAACCAACTAGGGATTCCAGAGGCAAAACCACCTCAACCCTCAACCGTAGTTATTTCACCTAAATCGGTGTAGAAATCACTTACACCAAACAATCTTGGATGCCTCCAACTTTCGTCACCACACCTAGAGTAATTTTCCTATTTACACCCATCCATCAAGAGTTCCAGGAGAAATTCCATCTCCACACTTGACCCTTAGGAATTTCTCAAGACCACCCCATCAGGATCCAAAGTCTACGAACCATCCAAATATTAAACCAAAACAAGGAACCCACAACACCATGCCTATCTAGGTAATGGCAAGGCAAGGATGAAAACCACTGTCAATTGAGAAAATTCCCATGCCAATAATAACAAAGCAATCAAATATCCAAATGCATGTACTAGGAATCCAAATCTCAACAACGAAATTTTGCATGCAACCTGTTACTTGCATATATGTCGTATAAAATATTTATAGTCTAATTTAGTTTATATTCTTGTTTTCATTGTATTTCATGTTTTATACTCTTCATTGTATATTCTTTTGTTTTTAGAAAATGAACTCAGTATTGATGGTAAGAAGCAGGAATTGAAAAAAGAGGGGAGCAATAACATTGGAGCGACAAATGCAAAAAGAGAGAGAGTAAAACTGGTCTGGTGATACCCTTAGAGCCAATATCGTGCATAAGATACACATATAAAGACTGATGTTCAAGTCTTCAGAGTTGGTGAATTCACTTGCAATGCCTTGAAAACAGAACGAAAATGTTTTGAAGTGATGAAACACCATTTCATGTGTAAATTGTAGTCCAACCAATATTAAATTGGAAAATCATATTGTAATACTTTAACATTTCATATAATATAATTTATGTGGTTGAAATTATTTATAGTTGCACTTGATATTGTTTAATATTGTAGTTAAAATATGCAAATTTTCACTAGTACAAAATGGCTAATTAGTTACTAAAAAAACGACTAAATTTTGCATATAAACGACTATTTTTCAGCCGGTGACCAATAATAGCTAATTTACAGTATCTTATAACACGACCAACTTTTGGTCGTTTTTAGCTTAGTCGTTAATTGGTTATCTCAATTTTGTTGTTTAGTAGTATATTTGGTCATTAATTTAGTCACTGATTTGGTCATTCATTTAGTCATTGATTTGGCCATTAATTTAGTCATTGATTTGATTATTAATTTAGTCACTGATTTGATCATTAATTTAGTCATTTATTTAATCTTTAATTTGGTCATTAATCGTCACAATTAATGACCAAATATACAACAAAATATATTACTATACAATCACCTGAGAAAACCAATTAATGACCAAAGAAATATGACCAAAATGTTGGTCGTGTTATAAGATACTGTAAATTAGCTACTAATAGTCATATATATGCAAATTTTAGTCATCGTTTGAAACCAATTAATGACCGAAAAAATATGACTAAACTTTGGTCATGTTATAAGATACTGTAAATTAGCTACTAATAGTCGTATATATGCAAAATTTAGTCGTCATTTGTAATCACAAATTTATCATTTGCAGTAGTCATTTATCGTTTTTTGGTAGTTTCATATTCATTATATAAATGACTAATTCAGTAGTTTATATTCATTTCATTAGTTTCATTAATAATTATTATAAATGACTAATTTAGTCGTATATTCATTTTATTTGTGTTCGTCATTAATCAATATAAACTACTAATTTAGTAGTTTTAAATTGATTTTGTGTTCATTATTAATCAACATAAATTAATTTGTATGATTTAAAAAATGTCATACAATGTACATGTTCATCTAATATGAAAACACAAAGTTGCAAATTTTAATTACAATACTAAACAATACGAAGTGCAACTATAAATAATTTCAACTACATAAATTATATTATATGAAATGTTGAAATATTACAATATGAGTTTCCAACTTAATATTGATTGGACTACAATTTACACATGAAATGGTGTTTCAGCACTTCAAAAAATTATCGTTGTGTTTTCAAGGCATTGCAGGTGAATTCACCAACTCTGAAGACTTGACCATCAATCTTTGTATGTGTCTTATGCGAGATATTGGCTCCAAGGGTATCACCAGACCAGTTCTCCTCTCTCTCTTTTTTCACTTGTCGCTCAAATGTTATTGCTCCCCTCTTTTTTCAATTCATGCTTCTTACCATCAATATTGAGTTCATTTTCTGAAAACAAAAGAAGATACAATGAAGATTGTAAAATATGAAAGACAATGAACACTAGAATATAAAATAAATTAGACTATAAATAGTTTATACGACATATACCTCAACATCAACAATGTCAAAGCCATTTTTCCCCATACAAGTAAGAAACTCGAACAAATTTTCTTCATTGGGGCAATAATGGTCACTATAATGTGGCCAGATAACCTGTATAAACAAAGCAAATAAAATGTCACCATATTTAGAAAAGAACACCTTAGTAACTTAGTATTCAACTTTCAAGGAAAGTTTAAGAACAATCATGTCAACTGAGTTCTATGCTAAAAAGCTCAAGTTGTAGATAACTTGTGAAAACAAATAATCTGAGGTGTGATGTTTAATCCTTGTCATTTTATTGACAACAACATTTCATTTTCTAACGCATGAAATTAGTCAAGTATATAAACATGTACTCAAATAACAACATGAAAGTAACTTTTTTTGATAGTCATGAAAATATTTTAACACAAAATAGCAATAAGGATTCCAATCAATATAGTGTGATACTAATTTTATCTTCAAACTTTGGTTGTTGTTTAAATGAACATGATACTAAGTATTTTCAATTTCATAGTTAAAAGACAAAACAAAATCAAAAGAAATGTCCAAAATATAATGAAACAATCAAGAATAAATATTATGGAATGGAAATTGCAATTATAAAAAAATTGTTTACCTGTCCATCAATGTCGTGTCTGGCATTCCTAAAACATTTTCTTGCCCAAAATAGCCATGAGGTGAAATAATCACAACATTAAAAGCCAAAGGAATTCCTACTAGAAACATTTCGAAAGTCAATGGCTCAGGTGTCTAAGTGATCTCTAACAGCGAATGAACCATACCCAAGACGTGATATGCATTGCCTCCCCATCCTTTTTCCAATCATATTTCCTGTAACCTGTCCACAACAGAGACAAGTTCCAATCAAACAAAGACATTAAGATTTATTTTTATCTTTTGTATCTATAAAATTTGAATCGGATTTGTTTCATAAACATATTAATTCATATTTAAAGTCTTCCTGACATATGAGAAAGTATCAATCAAGTAGGACATCAGAAAAATAAACCTCAATGAGGTCCCCAAAAATTTTCTATAATATCAATATTTTTCTTCTTGTGATATCTTGGGTAGAAAAAAGAACATATCCGCAAAATAAAAATACATATATTACTTACGGTCAAACGTTGTATATGGTGTATTCTTAAGCAGTTTTTTAAAATGTTCCTCCGTCTTTACCAAAGTGAATTGTAGCTTGGTTAAACTATGTATCTTTTCATTCAACATCAATTTTTGCAAGATAAATGTCACACATTATTCTTTCCCATTTCTCAACATGCTACATATGATAAATTGAAAGTCACATAAAACCAAGAGCAAACCCTTTTCTAACCAAAAAAAACAAACAAACAATGTCTCTAATAAAACATCATTATAATATTAGAAAATGAAAAGAGGGTGGACCATTTTTGTTGTTTGACTTTACCTATTTTTTTTATGAAAGTGCTCGAGCTTCAGGACCGAACAAATGTGAGGGAAGTCGTAAATGTGAAAAAAATTATGTTGACCTAATTTGTAGACTTCTTAAAAATGATGTGAATGATGCCATTTTTGGATGTGGTAAATCTCATAATAAGAAATGGCTTGTATTCTAATAAATTACATTGCAATGACTACCATGGGCCTCCACAAGTTATAGGTCCTCAGTATGTTAATCTTGATGATGAAAGAGAGATGGCAACGATAAGTATGGGTGGTCCTAGTTTGTATGGTGGATATATTCAAACCAAGGTTGTCATCTCAATGAACCTAGGTTTTGACATGGTAAACCTAGATCTGGTCTTCACCCAATTTCATTCCATCATAATTTGTCAAGACTCAAGAGGACATAATGGTCCTTAGCTTATAATAGGGTTTCTGTTGAAGTTATAGATAAAGCTTATCCAAAGCAAATGGATTTTTGGGCTCCAAGAGATATGGATAATTTAAATGATAACAATTATATATTTTTTTCCCAAGATTCAAATGTAGGGATACATTTTGTGGATTTTACTAATAAATAGAATGAGAGAAATAATCCATGAGGAGAATCTACTAGTCATTGTGATTAGGGAAATACTCGGAGATAATAAGACTATTTAGGTTCAAATCAAAGATGGTGTTGATTCTTGTAGCTCCTCAGTTGTTGGTAGTTTTTAAGGTAGAAATTTCAGTTCTTCAAGGGTGGGGTCCTTCAGCATAATTGCATTTGCCTTGGTCCTATCACCCAAAAGCAAAACACAATCAATAAAGAGTAAATATGTCAAGTTTAGGGCAATTCCTATTTGTATAGTTGTCAAGCTTATAATTATTTTTGACTCTGTTATAACTCTGTTGAGACCACCTACTCTACAGTAAAAAAATAGCAGAGGAGCCATTAGTCATACCTACCCATGGTCTCTTGTAGGCATGATAGAAGAATAGGCTGAGCCATTAATTAGAATTGCAAAGACATTGAGGAAAGACAATTCATTATCTAGTTAACCAATTGCACATTGAACCCTATATGGATGAGTAGCCCTAAATAAAGCCAATTTTCTCTATCATATGCCTTGGAAACACAAACTCACTAACTGCTTGTAATTTTTTGGTTTGATGTTATAAATTCCTTCTTGGGCTACTCTTATTCCGTAATGGATTTGTTTCCTAGGAAGGATGCAAAATTGTTCTAATGACATGGAATCAGCTTAGTGGATTTTGACCCTAAATGCACTAATTTTTGCAATGATTTTTTAGATTCAATTACATAGTGATATGGGTCTGAAATCATCTCATCCTTGTCTAATTTTTTGGGATTAAAGTCTGAAATGTTGAATTGAAAGCTCCCAAATCTTGCCTATGTATTTTAATTTGTCAGCAATTCTTAGTTGGTCTGTTTGAAGGAATTCATAGAACCCCTAGAAGAATTCTATTGTCCTGCGAAGTCGCTGAGGGTTCTTATACTTTTGGAAAAAATGCAAAATTGTTTGTAATTATTCCTTTGATATTCGATCCATCAATGCCTCATTACCCACCTCACCTGCAAAACAGGGGAAATATGAAGTCATCTTCAACTATCTCTCTTAAATTTATTCTATCATCCTCTTTATAAATTCCCTCAAAATGGTCTGTTGATGAGAAATTTGCTCCTCGAGATGAGACACCTTCTCATGAGGCAAATTTCGTTGATAAAAAACATCTTGAGGAAATTGTTCATTATGATTATGAGATGTTGAAGAGAGAAAAGATTTGCTATTTAGTAAAGGCTATGCATGAATTTTAGTGATTTGGTACAAGGAAAGACATGAGCAGTGAGGGAATTGTGGAGATTCCCTACAACTCTTTTCCCAAATGTGGCACGTGAGGATGTATGCTTATTAAACAACTATATTTGAGAACGTGCACCATTTTGAAGGCAAAGATATTTTGGATGTAGGCGCGGGAAGTTTGATGCAGGCTCTTGCACCCGACCCGACAGCCCACCTGCACACCTATTACTATGATCTATGTGCTTCCCCACTTGTCAACTGCAGTTGCTCCAATTCTCGGTCATATTGTGGCTGACAAACCGTCACTACGGCTTCAACTAGGCTACTCGACCACATGTGTGGTGGTTATTAAACCTGCACTGACACAAGTCTAGCTGGCTCTGATAGCACTCTATCCACAAACTAATTATGCTGACAGTTGCCCTTCTATCGGTCATTTGTGTGTCTTTTCCCTGGCAATTTCTAAACAGTTGAGTGGTGTCGACTAGTCTAGCCCATGTTGCTTCCTTCTTAGTGATTTCCACCTTATGCTTCTTGTGGTTTTGTTTTTGTTGAGTGTGGGCTTGTGTGCAGGCCACAGTTCTTCCACCAATGACTGTCGACCATACCTTCCCACCTCTCCTAGAAAACTACACTAAAAACTATGTGCTTCTTCGAGGTGATGTTGGTAGATCCTTTTCTACCAACCGAAAAGTCAGCCACCCCTTCTTCGCATAGTTCCCTTTTCCTATTGACAAAAGGGTTTGACCCTTATTTCAACCACTCTATTTTTTCCATGACTGACACAACCTTGTCACTTATGTTAATTTATTCAACCCCTATACAACATACAAACTGATCTATATGACCATTTTTCAATCCTTAAAAAAAAAAATTGCTTCAGGGCACTATACAATCGATTTACTTCGGTCCTAAAAACACATTATCTTGCAAGAAAAAAGCAAATAAGACCCATAGATGACAAAATTAGGTTCCTATCAATCAGTGCAAAGCTTAACAATGCCCGAAACAGGGCAGGGTTGTTCGAGCATATAAAATAGGATAGGTTACAAAGCTAATAGGTTGTGTAGCAATAATATTTCAAAGCTTTTTGTTTACTTCATGTATATCTCTACAAGAAGCTCCTTTAAGGCCAATAATGTATTACTAACTATCTAATGGTAGAGATTTTTTTTATTCCATCAAAACTCATGTAAAGGATGGAAAGACAAACGTGTGCAGGAAAAAAGTTGACGGTGAGATTTTTATGCATATTTAGTCAGATCGCGAGCTAAAAACTAACCAACCATTCACTTGTCAACATGAGAGAGCACAGATAAACCACAAAATTGATCAGGCAAAATTGTGAGCGGTCTACCTTGAAATTTTCTTAATTACACATGTCTACTAATGCTGACTGGATACAAACATTGAACGTTTTTCTTCTTGAGAAATCCCTCAAAATCCCCTCAATTCTTGGGCATGAAGCTTTCTAAATGAACTCCTGATTTGTTGTACAAAGCAGATAATACAGACTCCCCCTTCAATCTCTTAATATCTTCCAAAACAGTTCCAAGAACTTCTATTGCATGACCATTTTCTAATAAGCTTCCTGGCTTTGTACCCCCATCCTTGACTTCCCTTGCTATATCTTCAATAAATAATATCCCTTCAACAACCAGTTTTGTGAGAATCCTACCAAGGAACTCAAGAGCCTTGGGTGCATCAACAATAGCATCCTCCAATGAAAATAGTACAGTCTCCAACCTAGAAACATCAAAAATATATATAGTTATAATTCATAATTGCAAATGACCATAGACTGTAGCAGTCTTGAAATAAATTCAAACTTGAATAAGAAAAAACACAAATTTCATACTACCCTTCAGTAAGTTTTCCTTGATTTAGCAAGAAAGGCTCAGACTTGCATAAATGTGTAAGTAGATTCCCCAAAAGATCAATTTCAACATCTTTCCTGGCAAAATAATCTAATATCCAAAGCGAAACCATAGTTGAATGGAACAATGGTACTTTAAGGTCATCTACACAAAAAGTTTCCTCTTTAAAATCTCTCACACTAGATGGTATGTCATGCAAAATTAAGAAAAATCAGGGAAACATGTCGACTTCTCTAAAAGACATAGTGAAAATGCATGGAAGCTTTGTAAAGGAATGCACCTATAATATTCTTTGATTTCCATTTCAGCCTTTTTACTAAGTTGAACCTCAATGAGTTGTGAACTCAAAGTTCTTTGAGAAGAATGTTCTTACAGTTGAAATTCAACATATGTAGTCTTCCCACCTCTGTCACCTGATGAGTATGAATTCTTAAACTCTATTACGTCATTATCCAAAACATTTATTTCTTGGACACATGATTTTGCAAATAAAGGCTTTTCTGCAGCATAAGTCCTTGTCCAAATACCAACTGGCATCTAGTCATACTGCAACCCGAAATCGGACCTGCACCTGTTCGTTTATTACTCAGAGATTTGAATGGTGGAATATCTGCTAGAGAACTCTTAGCATATGGCAAAAGTTGAGCCCTCCATCCTAGTATTCCCTTGCCAAGACCTCCCTTAGGACCAAGAGTCAAGTGGTCATCATCAGAAGCTCTGTGTGTTGAAGGGATTGGCATAGAATGATTTTAAAATTGAGCCCTATCCACAATCCGAGCATCTTGACTAGTGAATCTATAGTCACGTGGTCCCATATGGGGTTTTGGCCCTTTAATCCCACCCATATGTGGAAGCGAACCCATTTGTGCACCTGCCATGTAAGGTGGCATTGCAGGTCCTCTCACACCATGATCAAGTGGTGTCACAAGTCTCCAACCTGAATGTCTCATATTGGTACCTCGAGAGAGGCCTCCCTGTCCATGTAGTTCTTGCACAAAATCTCGATGCACTTCCTCTATTTTCTTGGGGCCCTCAACTTTCCTCCTTTGTTTCCATCCATTCCTCCTCAAATCAATCAGATCCTTCAACATGAACCTCAGCCTAGAGGGAAGCCCTTGTTTATTGGACATTTTTGTCATCCTATCGAATTAAGCATCAATATGTTCCTTGGCCTTTGAATGGTCAATCATATGACCAATAGTGCTCATCAGTTTGCACAAAGCTTCAACATTTTCCTCCTCTAGATGTTGAAATTCACCAATTAATTTCTTGATGCATGCATGCATAATCCTTTCGGTCAACATACTTTCTTTATAAAACTTACTAATAAACCTTATATTTCCTAGCATTCGTTGTCATGCTGCAGCCTTCTTCTCCTGTCTTTCTTCTGCTGAAAGGATTTTTTAACCATGCTCTTCTGCCTTCTCAGCCTCTACCTCTTCTCTTTCATCTTTTTCAAATTCTTCCTAACATTTGTTGAAAAGAACTTGCTTGAAAAAAACCTTCTCATTTTCTTCATAAAATTCTAGTATTCCGTAGCAAGCTAAAAACAATATTTTGCATACATTTCACAAAAATTCGGCTCCATCAAGGCTTTGTCAAATATTTTAGATATTATACCATGAAGACATGATGCAGAGTCCATGTTCACTTCTTTGACCTGTTCAAAAAATTTCTCAAAGTTTTGGGGCGTTAATTTATTAAGGATGGATTTAATTTGTCTTTTTTTCAATTGATCCTCATTAGAAACCTTGCCCACTTCATATAGGTTCTCTGATATATGAATTGTGTGCAGAGAAGGCTGTGGAGGAGGAATCAAAGCCTTTTGCGAACCAAAATCACGTTGCCACCTATCAGCATCAGAATTATTTCTCACTAGTCCAACTTGTGGAAGTGGTGCTTGCACATAAGGCCCTCCAGGAAGGATGACATTCATACTCATTTGTGTTTCACAGGTATTTCTTGAAAAACCAGCATTATAACCTTGGCCAGGTCGAAACACAGCAGAGGAACCACTAAGATCTGCATCCATCTGCATATCACATCCATCAGAAGAAGCATCCACCGGCTTGGCCCATCTATCATCATCCAAACTAGCCATATTGCTCCCACGACGTTCAAGTAGATAATTCCCACTCACCTGCCTATCAAGTCCTCTTGCAGTACTTGCTAATGCATCAACCTTTCCTACATGACTTGCAAGCGCTTGGGAATTTCCAAGTAATTCAATAGTGTCTAGACAAATTTCAAAATGATTTGGTAGATCTTTGCACTAATCCTTGATTGCCAACAAAAAATCTTTGGAGTACTTTCTGTCTCTTGAAAATTTAGTAACTAAAATAGCTACTTGATTCATAGGAGTTGAAAACTCAGCTGCATCTTCCCAGTCATTCACTTCTTTCAGGACTTGCTTCTCAGGCTCTTTTGAAGAATTCTTACTCTTGACAACATTGGTTACTATTTTGGATGGTTCTGGAAGGTTCACATCTTCCTCCTCCTCTTGAACCTTATAAGCATTATATAAATCCCTGTGGGAGTTGCAGCATTTGCCTTACTGAAAAATCCTTCTTTTTATTCTTCTTGTTGAAAACTACTAACTTGGCAGCATCACCAATATTTGCAACATTATTCTTTGTAGAAACATTGGAAGAAATTCTATTCTTCTTTTCTGTCAATCTAGCTACTAAATCCTGCTTTCCTTCACCTTCAACAGGCAAAGATGGCACCTGAATTTGAGCAGACGTTTCACAAATATCACTATTAGTGGTGGATAATTGACCCTTATCTTATGCGTCAACTGCCTTCACATTGGCAGCTGAACCTTCCCCAAGTAATTTATCACTATCATAGTTAACCCTACCTTTGTTTCTATATCCAGAAGATTTTTTGCAGTCAACAACTTTGTTACCAGACAGAAAACCTGGTTTTTCCTCCAAAATAGCCATATCAGCTTTAGGGAGCACTGCTGTAGCTTCTGATTGTAATTCCCATTCAGACACCTTGCCTGTATCTGCTGTTGACTGCTCAGATACAAATAACACTTCACCCTCTTTCTCTTTGAGCAAATTTTGATCAACAACCACTGTGCCATTGTCATGTGTAGCCAATTGAGATGCCAACCTACTCTCATGCATTCCATTGATTTTGCTCTCCCCAGCATGCAAACTAGCTTTTTCTTTTCCAATGATAGAATTGGAAAAATAAGTCAGCTCTTTTTTTATGTTAGCATCAGGTGAACTTGAAAACTCACATGGGGAATTAGAAACCACAACAGTCCCATGCTCAGGATGGAGAACATTTCCAAGATCTTTCTTCTCTCCAATTACAGAATTAACAAAATTGTTGTTGCAGCTTTGTCTAACATTATCGCTTGTTGATTTAGATTGTTTATTATTCACATTTCTAAGTTTTGAATCTGATTTAATGCCATCCTCACTACATGTATTCTCCCACAGGCCATGAGCAATGTCCACGGTGGGGCTGTGATCTAGCAGCAAGCCGGATAACTGATGATGACCCAGGTTCAGGATCTAGATGGCAGCTACCCATGATAATCTCATTGAATCAGTTGGGGTTACTAGGTTGGGTTAGGAAAAGTGGCTCTCATGGACATCTGGGAAGGCTCCAGCACGAATGGCCCGGGGACACATGCATATTTATAGTAGCCTTCAAGAGTTTTCCTTGCTTTCCTCATTGGACAAGATATGATATAAAATTGTTATAGCTTTTGAAAAGATGACACAACCTCTTCTAGGCCTATTGTCCATGGTTGAATATGCCTCTTGCATTTTCAAGCTCAAAGAGTTGGCATAACTGGTCATTTCCAATTTTACTAGGCATTTTGCGAGTTTCATGCCATTAGGTTCTAATTTTGAATCCCATGGGTGAGGTGTGCTATCCACTAGTTTATATTGGGGTTTGCACAAAAAATACAACATATAAAAATGAAGGAAATAAGGGTTCTACTTCATGTATTTTCACAGTTGGCTGATCCCGTGGAGTTAACAAGGTAGCTCTATGCATCAACAATGGAGAAAATCAGTGACAAATAACAGTGATTGTTTATTTTGAAACCTTAGTACAAGATCACAGAAGACAATAGTCAGATTCAAATTTCAAAGAGGACAACAATCATTGAAGGCACAACAAGTCTTCAATGTGCGGAAGAATTCGTCCTTTTGAAAAAGTTTGTACAAGGCAGGAGGGATATTACACCTGTCTCCAGGGCACACAGAATTAGTTAGAAGTATTCAGGAATTTTTTCATACAGATATCAGTGTCACTCAAGCATTCCTTGAGATCTTTGGCCACAAACAATGTAGAAATATAACATGTCAGAATCAGCTTCCTATGGATGATTGCAGCTGTGAAGTTTGTAGCACGGGGAGTGGATTATGTAGCCTTTACATGTGTGTTATTTGGAGAAAACTTGACTTTCAAGTGAATACTTGCTGATGGGTAGTCTGTGATCTTTTTTCCCACTAGACATAGACATATATTGCAATCGGTGAAGGAGAAATAAGCATGGGTATCAGTATTAAGGGTTGTGCAGGGTCATCCAAAATGCTTTTCATATGTATGGCTTGTAAGAGAACACTGGAACTATTAGGGCAAAGGATGTTTTTTAGCAATGTGCACCTGCTTGTGATAGGAAAACCCTTGCGAAGGAATTTGATTGTGTTCAGAGGATATTTCATGGAAGTGAGAACTCCAAGGGGAGAAAACTATTCTGAAAGTCCAAAGAATTATTGGAAAGAGTGGAGTTGATGATGAGGCTACAATTTGTAAAGTGATGCAATGTTTCTTTCAAGAGTTGGAGATGGGATTATACTTGGGGACCTCCTTATTCAATTTGTGAAATACCTTGTTTGATCCAATGATATGGAAAATAAAGCCTTGTTGAGAAAATAGATTGTCATCATTGAATCAAGAAACTTGTACATAGATGCACTCTACATGATACTCTTCGCATTAAGAGTGGTGTTTGGAAATGGTATTTTTATACAAACCTTAGATCACATTAAGTATTTCCTTCCAAGTGGAGATAGTGCAGGCATCATTATAATACTTGATGTTCCAGGACAAGCAACGATTTTTCACCTATAGCAAACTTGGAATTGAGGCTCTTAGGAAAAGCAGTACTAGCATTGTCGAATATGCTTACCAGAAAACAAATAATTTTGAAAGGCCTTCATCTTACTATGTGAAATAAGGATAAGTTTTCAAAGATGTTGAGGATTAAAAAGATGAAACTGATGCATCTTACATACATTTAGCACAGGTCAAGTGGCAGACTCGTTGGCAGATTTCATTTGCTTTTGAGAGAATAATCCAAAGGAAAATGGATCCCAAACAACCCTTGTTCAATAGCACAGACCTCAAAGAGAGAGGAATGCTCCCATCCTGATCCATAATTATTGTGATAAGGGGACTTAGGGTGTATATATAAGTATATGTACATGTGCCACATTGGAAAACGTTTTGATGAGCCAACCTACAAAATTGGAATAGACCAATCTGTTCATTTTGGAAGCCAACTTGTATACCTTGCTTTGGATGTATTGCAAATTATTTTTTCAACTAATTTGAAAGATTACCCACCTTTTGTGGGGTCTCTTCCCTTCAATTCCATTAGAGGAACCCGAGGAGTGTTGGTATTCATGACATGGAGATTTCACACTCGGTTTGTGGGCCTCCGTTGAGGAGAAGCCCCCTGCATGGAGTTTTCATTTATATTTCATAGACTACATATTGTATGTGGTAACCCATTTATTCTCTTTAAAAATTTGCAGGCATGTATAAACCCATATATTCCCCTTGAAGGCTGGAATTCCCAGTCTAAATTCCCTACATTCACCATTTAAAGAGAAATTGGATTTGGCTCACGTGATTTAAGGAGGAGGAATATATTTGAAGACTGAATTACTCTATAATTTCATTTAAGTCATTACTCTATGATTTCCTTAAAATCATAAATAAGTTATGCTAGATCTTCAACGGAATAAATATCATGATGTGGAGGGCTAATAAGTCCCACATTGGCAGTTGAGTTTCTTGTAACATCAATATCACCAATGACTTTATGGCCAATGGAGCAGCATCCATCACATATACACATGAATGCAAGGATTTTCCACTCATCCTGTAGACCTTGAAACTTGATAAGAGTGGACAGAATATCGGGAAGCTCAGGCACAAAACAGAGAAGTCAAAGAGCATCTTTTATGTGCCAACTTCTAAGTGACATTGAATGAAGACAACTTTAATTAAAATTTTGAACCATAGGAGACAGAGGAAAAGAAGTTTGAAACACAAAATTTTGAAAATTTGGCTACAGTTTACAAAGAAATTGATGTTTTTAAGTATTTCAGGGTGTTTGTAACAGTGATAAGTGTCTTTGAGATTATAAAGTAGTGTCTATGTCATGAAAAAATCAGTGTGTCTGTCTGCCTTTTTGGAAAAATATTATTAAAGGATTATCTAGTAAAGGAACAATTTGGAAAGGGAAATGACTCTCTAGTTGGCAAACTACAACTGTCAAAGTCTATTCTACAATTGGCCAATTCTGAAAATATCAGCAAATGTGTAGTCCGATAAGGAACATAACAGACCAAAAAATATTATGTTGTTGGCCTGGAAGAGTGTATAAGGCTTGCAGCAGCTTGGGTCTATGTTATGGGGGATTGGATTAATAAGGCTTTAATGGAAAAGATGGTCCGACATATTTGCAAGGAAGAAAACAAGCTTTAAGGCAAACTACACAGGCACCATATCCCCAAAATGCCTGCTCCTTCATCTGTGCTTCATTTGATACAACCTGGACATAATTGAGTATTATATTTTTTGGGATAGCAAGGATGGATCCAAGGCTAAGTTTGTGAGAACTCATGGAACTTGAAGATAACATTTTCTAGCATGGAAGATTTAGCAAGTCCAAAGAGGCCCTTACAACAACTCTTGGGATCTAGTGTTTGGAACTTTAGGTATGAAGCTGAAGATGGACACCTTTAAGGAGAGACAGGAAAATATTGGAGGAATTTAGAACCCAGATCAATAGAGATGCAACAAAACACTCAACAAAAATCCTATAAATTTCAGAATTCCAACGAGGGGGGACATGATGACTAAAAATGGAGAGCTTCCAAGATTGGATTGTACACGGTAAAGAGAGGCCATGAAATAAGGTGCAACTTCAACAAAACCTAGAAGAAGGTTTGGGTGAAGGAGGACTTGACTAAAGCAAAGACTTTATTACAACTATCCACTAAAAAACAACCTAACACGGGACCATATCCTGAGGAAAATGTTTCCTTGGCCCTTCTTAATGCCCCCTTTTCCTCTGCTCCTTATGTGTGAGTACCCATGTTGTATTTCAAGTCATTTTAGAGAGAAACATGACCTCAACTGAAGATTTCCTACCTTGTTACCAGATCTCTTTCAAAACTGGCATATGATATCACAATCCCCAAATCTTAAAGAAATTTGGAAACATGTTGCCAGCTATGGAAGTTTGGTTAGAAAGAAACATAAGGATTTTCAGATATCATTTTATGAGGAAGCCCTTGAGAAATACTAGTAGCAAGCGTGGGGACATTTATAATTGAAATAGTAAAAGCCACTATGTCTAGAGAGACAAAATCCCCCAGTAGATGATTGTTGAATTTAAAAACCAAGGTAGCTTGAATCCTCCATCCCTGACAAAGGAAGTAGGACCTGCCGTAACAATCAAACTAAGAGACAAGGAGGATATTTAAGACACAATAGACCTATGGAAAACTGTAACAATCTAGCTAAGACAGAGGCATGACCAAGGGATTAAAACTATCTTTTCAAATAGGATTTTCTCATTTGAATTGAAAGAGGACTTTTCCATAATCGTCAGAGCCTAGATGAGTAGTCAAGGGGCTTACATTGCATTCAAGATTGAATTGCATTATAGACGAAGCTGGTGAAATTACAAGCAGGTTCACATCTAGAAACGTAAATCATTACCTGAAACATCAAAACATAGCAACTGATTTTCTTTTCCAATAAGGGTTTGATATGCTGGAAAAGATGGGAATGTTATTCTACTTGAATAAAGGGTTGGGAGTAATTATTATTGATAATATCAAGGAAAAGCATCAAAGTTTTAAATGGCACTATTATAAGGTACTTCACATTTAATCTCATCATGAAGCCTGTTGTAACACCCCTAGGATGACCCCTATGTGTGATGTACATATTATGTTTAGGCTGGTGACCCGTGAGGCCGTTGGAACTCCTAGAAACCACAAGGCTTTGGAACATCCCTGGATGGTCGAGTTGGACACCTTGGAAGGGTAGTGGCATGTGCTGATGGACTATGGATGTAAAAAAGGGGTTGCACTACTTTGGTTGTGGGGTTAATGGGGAAATGAGCTTATTGGTTGGATGTTGTTGGGTTTGAGACATTGAACTACTTATGTACAGTAATGGTATGTACCTAGCTTTAGATAAGCCATTGTCCTATGGAATCGAAGCCCTAGCCCCGGGGTGACCCGTTGTTGAGAAAATGTGAGCATCGTGGTCTATGGCTAGGTGGAAGTTGGAACATCTGAAGATTTGTAGCCAATTCGTGTCTCTTTGTTTTTCTGACTTCTGTTATAATTAATTATATATTATTATGTGTTGCATGTGAATAGTAATCTAAATGGTGTTATTATGAAATTGCATTCCTGTATATGAGTGAAATGCATCATAGAATGCATTAAACACAGATAACATATGTTACAGGAGGTGAATTGAAGAAAAAAATCACAAAATAATGGGTTACATAGGTAGTTAAACACCACAGTAGGTGACTGGGGGCATTACACTTGCAAGGCTTAAACTTAGGCCTCCCTTAATTATATGAGTGTGCAAGATGGTGACTCCTTATGGGGTAAGAATGGAAGGAGTTTTTATTCAGATCAAAGTCATTTCTGTAGTGCACTGTCTGCAGATTTTTCACCTCAACATCCTTTGTTTCTCTTAACAGTTTGGTTCAATAGCTGACGAGTACCTTGTGATTGAAGATTATAAGCAATAGGACATCATGGTGAAGAAAATTCTAGAGACGAAAGTAAAGAGGTCATGGAGTGGGGGATGGATATTTGAACCCCTGCCTGTGATCCCTCAAAACCACCAAGGCTAAAAACCCCCCTCATTAACAAAAATTTGTGTCTGAAAGCAATGGAAGTTCTAATGATGTGGAAGGGCAGTTTCATGAAAGGAGGATACAGAACATAGTAATTATGTAAAGGGTGGTTGCTAGAAGAGCAATTGTAGGAAGAGCCACGACAAGGGGGAGCATGGATTATCTAATGTTTGATTCAGGATCAAGGAGGAGCCCCACACAAATGTACCATATCCAAACCATGATCTTGTGCCTGAACACAATATTGAGTAGCTTATGGGCGAATCTCTGCTGCAGGCCAAAGTAGCAAAGAAAGATCGATATTTTCAAGCTTCTTAATACTGTCTATAACCACTCTATCCATCTCTAGCATATCTGCACAACCGAACATATCCTGTACAGTTATGAAACCCATATCAGACAAAGTTCACGATGCTTTCTGTTAAATCTTCAAATATGATAAATATGTTATGGCAACTTATAATTTGTAGCATGCACTCTTTCTAGCCTAGAAGGAGTCATTATCATGCTCAAAAAGTGAAGAAACTAAGTTTGAACACACAATTTTGTGTTAGATGGGCTAGGTGTAGATTAAGGATGCTTTAGTCTGAGATCAGGTGTGGCACTAGCCTTATAGTCTAGATTTTTGGACTTATTATGTTGTTGGTTTTCCTTCAGAGGGAATTGAAACCCTGAATTGCTTCAAACTCTGTCAACCTTGTGTATTGATTTGCTTTAAGGACACTTTAAACAATGTCACAAGATGTAATCCTCATCACCAATGCTAAGAGATGAGAAATTAAGTGTTATATGACTCATTTTTAGAGCATATAGATCATCAAACAATGGTGCAATAAACTTCAGGACTTGACCACATAAAATACATAGAGAAACAATGAGAACCAAATAAAGGTTTTTATGTCAGTGACAAATCTAAGTATGTTGTTGAATTATAAAGTGGGTTGTTGAGCTCATTGTTTTTCTTGCATTAGAAGGTGTTTAATACTTCATTGTGCAAAAAAAAACATTAAAATAATCAAGGTGTAACATGGCACATTTCAGACCTTGCTGCAGAGTGAGTAAAGTTACATACAAGAAGTAAATCACATGCACTGAGGTATTAAATGAATAACCAGGAAGTTGTTCATACCATGGATCATGCAATATCCACCAAAAACAAAATTAGATCTGAAGGCTTGAAGTTAACCCTAGACATCAATCTCAAATGGCATGAATTGTTCCACTTATTGTTAAGTAGGTTGTTCACCCTATTTTGACATTAATTAGTCTTCTTTGAGTGTTTAGATCATAAAGATATTTCAATATTGGCACAAGTCATTGTAAATTGACCTCAAATGATCAATACACATTCAATTTTCCCAAGCATGACAACTCAATTAAGTGCTTGTCTTAGATCCAAGATAAGTAAATGGGTGAAATAAAAATATAGAAAATTAAATAACCTTGAATCTAGTGACCTAGATTTAGAGATATAGAAAGAAAAACCCTCCAAAGAATTCAGAGCAATATTCCTTTTTCTAATGAATCATCAATAGGGTAGTTCAACCATGAACCCATTACATCTTCATGAATGGAACTAGAAGTAGTTAATGAAATTTCATGTACAACTGACTCCAGAGTATTATCCTATCCATAAGATAAGCCTTCCCAGGTAACACAACATCATCATTTTATAGTGTTTTGACAGTGGAGTTGGAAAAGGACGCTTGACCACTTTGTTCACAACTTGACCATTTTACACAGGAGTTCTTTGACATCATTCTCTACATCCTCGATCTCTTATGTAGTTGTACATAATCCCAATTCACCCTTGTCACATCTTAACATGCTATCCATTATAAGTTAATGTTGAGGAAGAATCCATTTTTTATGCATGAACAAACTCTACAGATGGATGCATAGGAAGTGCATATTCCAGTTTTTGGAATGGTAGAATATTATACATGAATCAATAGAAAGTGAACACAACCTATGAACCATCATATTTTGGAATAATGGAGATGGAAAACGAAGTTTTGACAATGACACTCTGATTGTACTTTGAACCCGTTATTGAATGCAACCACATTCACACGTAGGCGGTGGAACTAGAATATTTCCAGTAGTTTATTGAGTACAAAATGCATTTATGTCCAACAAACTTGTTAGATTAAGACATGGAAAATCAACCAACAACTAACAATGAAAGAGGTTGATCCCAAATGTTCTGGAATGCAGTTTGAATACCCTATTTTTAAGTTGGAAATTACGAAGCATTGAGTTCTATGCTTCTGCACTTTCATTTTTTATTTTTTTTTACAGGAACAGATATTGGTTTATATTAAAGCCTTGGCATGAATGCCTCTAATCAGGTTACATAATATGAGGGCAAAGCCCAGTTTTCCTCTCCTGCCAGGAGCTCAATGGCTCAGACACTTATAAACCGGTGATTCTTACATACAGCAATCGAATCAATATCCGTAATTTTCCCAAGCTTGTGGATACAAACAAACTGATTCAGTAAAATGCAATAAAACATGTAAGCAAAAATTTTAAGGAATGAGATCCCATGCTTCGTCCCTGTCTCTTAGAAGAGTGTCAATAGAGAGGAGGACTGCTTTATTGGCTTCTGAATCTGCATCCTTGTTATTCTCCCTCAACACATGGAAGAAGTTCAAACTCTGAAAAGTTTTAACCAGTGTTTTGATTCTTGTCATCAATCTTGCAAACCTGAAATCTGTAGGGGCAGAATTTTCCACTATAGTTTTTATAATGGACTGAGAATTGCCAATTACATTTACCTCTTTGATGCCTAGGTCTTTGACTTGCTTGAGGCCTTGGAACAGAGCCAACGCTTTTTCTTGGATGCTAGTGTTGTGTCTCAAGCCCCAGGCATAACTATGCTCGATTCTGCCTTCTATATTATTTATGACACCTCCTACACCAGCTTTCCCTGGATTAGCTTTGGCTGCCCCGTCAAAGAATAAGGAGTGTTTGGATTGCTTGCTAACCCAATCTGAGAAGTCTTTCTCATTGACTCTAATTTTCCATTCTTTGCTTGGATTGCTTAACCTTACTACTTCATAAAACTGGAGGCCCATCATGACGCCCCATTCAAAATCATGCTGACTTAAATTTGTATCCTCAAGCTGATCGCCCAAGCTTTCTTTCAGCTGGAATTTGATCTTGATCATGACAATCTTTGCATCCTGCACTTTATCTCTGAAAATTCTCTTGTTCCTCTCAAACCATATTTGCCAACAAATGATCTTTGGCAAGGAAAGCCAGGCAGCCTTAAAACATTTTTTTTTTGGAATGACTCCTGGATATCTGTGCAGCCAATTGGAAAACAAATCAGTGATGGAGATGGGAAATGTGAAATTGATTCTCCAAGGACCCAGAAGCTCATGCCAGATCTCTGTTGTGAATTTTCATTCCAGCAATAGATGGCAGGCATTCTCTTCATTTTCTCTGTACATTATACATCTGGAAGGCGCATGGAAGCCCCTTTTCTTCAATCTGTCTTCTGTCGGGATTCTGTTGTGGCACAAGAGCCAGTGGAAAAGATCGATTTTAGGAATGGACGTGTCGCTCCATATCCCCTTCCAAGGCATGGGATTAGGAAGGACGTGGGGTTGTTCCAGCAGTTTTATATATCCATGCACCATAGAATAGCTGCCCGCATGAGAACCCCAACCGCGTTTGTCAAGTATCCTAGCGTGGATCGAGGCCATGCCCTTCAGATGAGCGAATAAGTCAGCGTAGTCCAGCTTCAACTCTGTTGGCACCTAAAGCTGCTTCCAACTCTACCAATTACAATTATTCCAGCACAAGATGTCCCACAGAGTTATGAAGCCAGCATTGGACATCCAAGACTGTAGCACATGCAGAGATCTGATTTCAGCAAGTGGAGGATTATTCATAATGCGATCCTCCCAGATATTAATTTGTTTGCCATTCCCTGGGACCTAGAACGCATGGTGATTGATCAACGAAGTGGATTTAACACAGAGCTTGAGAAAGTGAAATCTGTTTTTTGGGAGGGGTTTATCAAGACAGCGTTTCCTTTGGCCGCAAAAGTATTTCTTCCATAATGCAGTTTGTGCCCAACCAGGATTAGGAGCTATAATCCTCCAAATGATTTTTGCTCCCATAGCCACGTTTTGAGTGCAGAGGTCTTTGAAGTTCAAACCACCTTCCATCTAGGGCTTGGAGACTTTGTCCCAGCTAACAAACGATATTCTCTTCTCATTCTGTTTACCCCCTTTCCAAAAAAACTTTCGGATGAAATCCTCCATTTTCCTAATAATGCAAGGAGCCAACAAAACAAAGAATTGAAAAATTGGGAGACTGCTGAGAACATCCTTGATGAGCATTGACTTACCTGCAAGGTTGAGCTAAGAGAAACCCCAGGCCTGGATCTTGAGCTTGAATTTTTCTAACAGAGGGAGTCAATCTCTGCTGAAGGCGATCTTGTGGAAGATTGGGAGGCCAAGATACTTGAACAAAGACTAGTTGGAGGAGGCAGCAAAGCCCAAACATCTGGAAATGGCACTGAGAGTATTGGCCAAAATGTTCCAACAGTATATATGACATTTCCACTTATTTAGTTTGCTACCCATTTCATCACAGTAATCATCCAACACATCTTTGAACCTTGATGCTGAAAGCACAGAGGCTGCGCCCAACAATAGAGAATCGTCGGCAAACAAAGCATGATTTATATTTTTGACTCCTCTTGCAATGTTGAGACCCATAATCTCTTGGTATTGTTGCTTCTTGTCCAAATAAAAGCTAAGAACAGAAGCTTAAAGGAAAAATAGGAGGGGGGAAAGAGGACACCCCTGACGAAGCCCTCTCGTAGCTTTGAAGAAATCTGTTGCTCGCTCATTCACCAGAGGGGCGATCCAAGGCTCAGAGATACAAGCCCAAATCTAGTTGGTAAAGTTAATCCCAAACCCAAGCTTATGCATAACATCCAACAGAAATTTGTGTCTAACAGGATCAAAGACATTTGCTAGGTCTAGTTTGACAACCATACCCTTTTCTTTTCGATGCAGGCTTGAATGGATCGCCTCTTGAACTAAGATGAAATTGTCCACAATCTGCCTTCCATGAACAAAACCACCTTGGTTCTCCGGGATAATACTAGGAAGGATAATTTTCAATCTATTGGCAATCACTTTGGTTATCAGCTTGTAGCCTATGTTGCATAGAGAATAGGATGAAACCTGTTGAAATTATTGGCTCCTTTTTCCTTAGGGACTAGGGCAAGAAAGGCAGAGTTAGTGCTGCCCCCAATTTTCTGACAGGCTTGGGATTTCAAAACCATTTTGTACAAATCCTTTTCCACTATCTGCCAACAAGATTGAAGAAATATAGCTGTAAAATCGTCCGGTCCTGGGGTTTTGTCAGGCTCCATAGCAAAGAGAGCAGCCTTTATTTCTTTTTTAGAGACCTTTGCTTCCAATAAATGATTAATCCTGGAGGTAATATTTGAAGGAACCACATCTAGGAATTTAGAATTATGGACCATCACCCCTTCTTCACTGTAAATATTTTTAAAATGAGAGAAGGTTTCCCTTTTAATGCTAGTGAAATAATTGTGAGTTATGGTCTCTTCCTTGATTTCTAAGATGGAGTTAAAGCTTCTCCGCGCTTGGGCTTGCTTGTGGAAGAAGGAGGAGTTCCTGTCTCTCGCTTTAAGCCAAAGACTGCGAGATTTTTGTCTCCAATATTCTTCCTCTGACAGGCATGCCTTATGAAACTTCTGTTGTAAACCTGCCTCCCTATCTAGAACTTCTTTTGTAATTTCTGCATTTTCCGAATGCAAGTGATGGAGCTCCAGACTGTCTTGGACTTGTTCTGTTTTAGTTGCAGGGTTAGGAAGGGATTTGGCCCAACTTTTCAGAACAAATTTCACTCTTCTGAGCTTCTCCTCCCAAACGAAGAAGGAGGAGCCCTTGACAAGAAGCCTCCAACATTCCTTAACCTTATTCATGAAGTCCGACCCCTTGACCCATAAAGGACTAAATCTGAATGGAATAGGGTCGTGATCAATTTGGGCCAGCAGTTCAAGCTTGATAGGTTTATGATCTGAAACGCTGCAAGGGAGAATATGCATTCTAGCCTCTAATCCTAAAAGGAGAAAAAAATTTGAACGAGAAATCTATCTAGCCTTGCAGCAATATGCCCCGAACCAACTCTTTTGTTTGACCAGGTGTACTTACCATTAGAGGGCTTGATGTCGAGAAAGTCCCAATCCTACATGAGGTCCTCCACCCACTCCCTTGCTGTATCCCTTACGATGTTGCGTCCTCGCTTCTCTGACAAGAGCAAGGTGAGATTAAGATCGCCAGCAATGATGGTGTTTTCCAGATTCTCCATTTCTGCCAGATTTCTAATGGAGTACCAGTAGGCCTTTTTCTCCCCTGCATTTACTGGGACATACACATTGAAGAGACTAATGACCTCCTTTGTATCAAGATGTTGAAGTTTCAAGAACAGCCAGTGAGTATTTAGGATCTCAATGACCATCGATAATTTGCTAATATTCCAAAGAGTGCCTAGCCTGCCCGAGGCTCCTCAAGCAGAGACTGCCTGTCCTCCACCTTTATTCCAAAATTTCTTACTTATTTGGAGGAAGTCTTTATCCTCCAATTTTGTCTCCTAAATAAGAAGTCTGTCTGGGGTTTCTATCCTTAGAAGACTTCTTATTGCTTCTTCTTTCACTCTGCTCCCCATACCTCTGCAATTCTAGGAGACAACCTTCATCACTTACTTTTTTGGGTGTGATGAGCTCCCTTGGAGCCCTGTGTCTGGTTTCTTTTCATCTTCAGAGTTTTTTCCAAGGGTTTCTCGAGGGTTGGTTGACTACCCTGGAGCTTATATTTATAGGTTTCTTGTTCTCTCTTTTCTCGGACACACTTACGGCCTCTTCTCGATCTTCTAGCCGAAGTTTGTGAATCCCATATTTCTCCTTCCTCCTTTGATTCCTCCCGAGACTTGTTCTTCCTCTTCAGCTTCTGCATGTTTTTCTTTAGGTCTATCTGAGGCACTTTCTCCTTGCCTCGAGCCTAAAGGGGTCCCTTTGTCTGGGGTCACTTTCTTTTGCATCTCGACCTCCTGGGTGTCCTCTAACGCTGAGCTTAAGGGCCCGAATTTTTTTTCTTGACCATTCGAGGGAGGGGTTTGTCGAACAGTAGCCAGCTAAGGGCCTTTACCATTTGGGACCCCAGATTTGGGGGTTTTATGGGAGGTCTTTGAGTGCTTGATCTAGTTCCAGCCCTCCTCCTTCCCTTTCTCCGCCTCTCCATTGCTCGGGCAACCCCTAGCAAAGTGACCGTAAACATGGCATTTCTGGCACTTGAAGGGAAGCTGCTCATCGTCTAGCTTTTGCACATGAGTCCAACTGCCAACATTGATTTTTATTGCCTCCGGAAGGCCCACCTCTAGATCTACCTCAATGCATATTCGGGCACAGTCGTATTGATCCTTGTTATTTGCCTGGTCAATAAATTTACCCAGAGTGTTACCTATGTGCTTCAGAGAATCCCATTTCCAGCAATGCATTGGGAGATTCAGCAACCTAACCCACACAAGAACAACCATTGGTACATCCACTGCTGGGTCAAAATCTGGCGTCCACTTATTGAGATACAGGCCCTAAGGTCCCATGAAGTAGGGGCCATTCTGAAAGATCAGGTCTTTATCCTCTTTTGAGATGAATTCGAATAGAAAATAGCCTCTCCACAAGAAATACGAGGTTACACCGTTCTTGATCAACGACGTCCAATTTTTGACAACCCAGTTCACCGTTGTTTTTGGGGAGGGCCAAAGACCTGTGAACTGTCCCACGAGAGTGCGATCCGCCATGGATAAAGCTACCTGGATCGGACCCTCAAGGGGAAGGGAGATTTCTGGAATAAAAACTTTTTCACAAACTTGGCTGCTTCAGTTTTCTTCTTCTTCGGTAGCATAGCCAACAACGAGTTGAATGCATCCTTAGCGAACGGACGAGGTGAGGGAGGAGGAACCTGGGGCGAGCCCAGAACCTCCATGGCAGCGTGGAGAAGCCCTATCTTCGAGCGTGCGCAGGCTCACAGGCAGCTATAGCAGTAGCGCGGCTCTTGATCAAAATCCCTTCTTCACTTTCATGATTTCCTCATCCCACACCAATTATCAGCCCTAACGTTTTCTTTTGCATTTAATCCCAAACTAGTGTTTTCTATTGCACATGTGGAAATAAAGAAAACAATTTTTCCAATGTCCACAAATGACCAAAATAGGTCAATGGGACAACTATCTCAAATCCTGCACAAGGTGATAAGCCCAGTGGAAAAGGGAAGTGTCACCACTATTCCCGAGGCAACAACTTTCCTCATTTTAGTGAAACTCTACCTATGCCCTTTCTCCTTGTCCTATGCATCTGCACAATATCCATATCCAATTCCCTTGCCACCATTCGCATCACTACAACCTCCCTACCCATCACCCTGTATCTCCTACTGTCATTCTTGTTCCCCATCACTCTCCCCCAACACATACCCTTACAAAAAAACTTCAAATATATGGACAATTTACTTGTTGCATTCATTGATTTTAATTTATTTATCACACATATTTAATTGTTATTCTCACAAATCAGTCAAAATTTAATGAACATGTTGGTAGATTTATTGCATGTTTTTGAAGGATTTAAGACTAGATCCATGCTTCTGATTCACTAATTTGGAAGGTTAAGTGACAGATTTTGGATTCTGGATCAACCAATTATCCTAGATACATGCCCTAGAACTAGCATTCACTAGCTTTGACGTGAGGATTATTGTCAGCGACAGTTGTAGCTTTCCTAAACTGTCCAATCAAACCCCTTGGGATTTATTCAAGGGGAAAAAGTGATTGACAATACTACCTGTCTGAATTTGGATTAGGAGTAGAGAAAAATTCACTTTGAGAGACCATGGATTCTTATACAAATCAACAAAGAAGAATGCCCACTGAAGATGATGAAGCCCACAACTAAAAAAAAGTAGTGTTATGAGTTTTGACATTTACATTAAGGAAAATCCTAGTTTTGATATTTTATAGCTATAAATTGCTAATATCTTTCCATTGAGAAATTATACTTTCAATTATTGCTATCTTTGAATGTATATCTAGCTTAAAGTTGAAAAACAATTTAAATAATTTCTCCAATATGTCTATGATTTACCAACATCACAATGGATCCATAATGACACTCATTCTATGTTTAAGATTCTAAATGATATGCAATTTCGAAAAAAACCTGTGACGCCCATGGGGAAAATTGTTGATGCACTTCACTCACTAGATCTCCCTTTATAACTGACTGTATAACCTGTCCATTCATAAAAGTTGTTAAAAGTCACCACTTGTTAGCAACACTAAAATTAAGATGGGGAGAGCCATGCCTTAAAATTACCCATTTCGAGAGGTAAAGTATAGTTCATTTAGTTTTGAAAGCATTTTCAAAGTTCAAGCTGCAACTGCATACATAAAATACACTTCTAGTTGGAACTTAGTTTAGATCATATATGATTGTGAATATTCTATTGTATAAAAAAGAACGCACCTAACTCATCCTCCCAGTACATGTTATCCTAGATGATGCAACATTTCTTCTACTTAAATGTTGTTGATGTACCAATGAAAGGGTCAAATCTCACAGCTCTACTTGCTAAAAGTCCCAATAGGGAATCATCTTTAACTATTAGGACCAAAAACATAAGCTCCAAAAGCCTGCAAGCAAAGTCATTAAAGTAGATTATAAGGATTGTTTCCCTTATTGGTAGAGAGAAACATTTAAAAAATATAAACACATAATAATTAAACATATTTGAAAAATGAAACTTCCTTCTATGAATCATTACTCTTAACCAACCATATCCTATTCATCATAAACAAAATATCAGAGAAGGAACCAAATCCTAGCAAGAGGATATAATGTCATTGTAAATTATTTATTAAGTACAACAATCCTAGCCTATATTGCTTTAAGTTTTGATTTTAAAAGTAAATTTTGACAAGATCCTGGTGCATCGGTGTTCAATAATGACTTTGTATTCATATTAGTTCCATATTACCTTGAGTTCTTACATTAGAAGGTAAACATGCAATGCCCAGTGTTCTCATTTTTCTAGTATTTAGAAGACGACCAACATGTGAGAATGAATGGCACACATTACTGAAATGCCTTTTTTTATGAGAGTATAGTTGCAATTAGAAGTGTAGCATATGTAACTCAATCCAAGAAGTCTAAAAAAGTTTAAATTCTTCAAAAATAATGCATGTTGGTGAAAAAAGTTCAAATTCAATATGATTCGAAATACATAATAGAAAACTCTAAAACAAAGATAGGTTTAAAGAGGATATAAGTAGAGCACAAAATCATTCATGAGCCTTACAACACAAACCATCCCTAAGCCTTGAATATATTTTTAACATAATTTTGGGATTAGCTAGACTTATTATTTACTACTATTTGCTACGTTTTTTACTCATCCAGGCCTCATTAAAGCAATATGTTTGTAGTCCGGTGCTTTCATTTGGTCACATATTGATGAAAAGTTGTAAATTGTAGGAATCTGTAGGGTTAGGTAAAGTAGACCATTAGGAGGTTGTAGAGCTTGAGTGGGCCTGACAGTAACGAACATGTGTTTCATAAGAGGCCAAAGGATCAAATCCAGAGTGCGGTAGAATATATACACCTCAGTAGACTTTTGCAGACAAATCACTAGGTGGAGGTGGGTCCTTTGTCCCTTGCCTCAGAGAGAAGAAGTAGAATTGATGAAATATAAAGTTCTCTCAAATTTATAGCTTATCACTCATGCGAAACCTACCCAAATTTAATTTCTCAAGTAGTCTAAGGAAAATTTGGGATTTATCTTGAAAATAAGTTCCAAAACCCTTTCACTGTAGTCACTGTACAATGATCTATGTTTCCAAATGCCTTTTTGCAGTACCTTCTATATTTCTCATACAAATAACAAGGGCTTGACTAGTCTGACTGATAGCTTGCATAGAGGCACTTCTTTATTTTACACCATTTTAGTTGTCTTTGATCTTGAAATCCTGTGTACTATCTAGAGATTCCTACAATGCAAGAAAACTATGTCATGGCCTAAATATGGTAAGTATATCATAGCCGACATCTGCTTTGCCACTGCTGATAAAAATTTTATTTTTTTCTGAGCTCGGTTTTTATTAAGTTTGCAACCTCAACACTACTTCACTTTCATATGATACGCTTTGGTATGGGTGTTTTTGTGAGGTTGCTACAACTGATCCTGGATGTATATTTTTGTCCCATTTAATGAAGTATTAAGGAATATATCAAGGATATTCACTAAGCTTACAATTCAAAATTACCAAGTAACAATCCAACTAAGAAATATTATAAATATAGACATTACCCACATTCTGATAAATCATAACAACCCTCAGAGGCAGAAATTTCTGAATATGAGAAGCACTTTGGATTTTGGACAGCAAACCTGAATGCACCAGATTGACAAGACAATAATAATTCATACTAAATTGAATAAACACGGACTGGAAAAGTTTTCGGATCATATTTCCAAATGGACAAGCATACCCACTCCACAGATATGTTCATTTTAGTTAGAGTACAGCATTCTGTTTTCGAACTAAAACACATATTTTGACTAGGGGATCCTTGGCAACATGTTCCACACATATGTTGCAAACATCTCTAACAAAGAAAAAGTCCTTGATATCATTTTTTTGGTGCTCTAATGAATTACTTGCTCTCTCCACTTGTAACCATAATTACGATTGCAACAACTGGAAAAAGTCAAAAGTCATGCCTTCGTCTCCTCCGATTGTAGCTTGCAAAATATATTTTGATTAAAAGACGTGATCGATGAAATTGCATGCATATGCAAGAAATTAATATTATTTCTACATCCAAGATTTCAATATCAAATTCGATAACCATTTGAAAAGTCTGGAATATTTCAAAATCATTTGTTGCAAGTCGTATGCTCAACACTTAGGCAGTTAGGCTATATATCAATATCTTGAGCTTCCCTTTCATTCATCTCTAAAAGGGAATTTAGTTCCCCCTGTATTCAAGAAACTAATTAAAACCATTTAGCTTGAACCTGTATTACAAATTGCCTAAGTATTTTGTTGAAGACAGATATTTTATAATACAAAAGTTAGGGACTGCAAGAGGCGGAAAAATCAAATGCATAATGCTAGAAACCATAAAATTTGACACTTAATGAAGATTCAAATGCTTGGAATAAAGGTGAAGCTTACATTATATAAATACTTTGGGTTTCTTTTTGTATGAGCTTGAACTGTCTACATGATTACACAACAATGAATGCCCAAGCCTCATCTTCTTCAGTACAAGATGACTACAAGTGGAATGGAGCCATAAACTGCAAGAATTACTTTCTTTTTGTTTTAATAATCCTATCAAATCCAGCTTTAGTTCTTAGAAGGAATGCAAAGGTATACCTTTAACGTTTATTTTCATAGAAACATCAGATCACAAGAGGACAAATAGATAGAAGAATACATAGGCATCATTTTGTTCATGCTAAGATGTTAAATTAGAAATTTAAACTCAGATTATTTCAGAGGGAATAGGGTGAACGGATAGCAAAGGATATATACACCTTAGGAAATACTCTGCAATTAGAATGATGTTGGAGAAATTGTAACCCATAGTTGGGAACTCCCATGTTATATTCAAACTCATATAGAGTCGGAGATAGAGTCAGAGTCAGAGCTTGAACAAAATCCACAGAGCCCAGGAAAGAGCTAGAGTCAGGACCTAAAAAAGAGCCAAAGTTTGATAAAAGGAAATAATTATTTAGAAGTGTAAAATAACACCACTTGGGCTTCATATCATGTTAGCAGCACAGTAACCCATAAACTGTTGTATGAAGAAAATTTTGGGGAATTTTATCTCATTAGGGTTTGTTGGGTATGCTAAAAGGTAGATGGATAGTGGGTGTTGAAGAGAATGTAGTCAAGAGGACGCATCACAGGAATTTAGAGTCAGAAAAAAGAGGAAGTCTGTTATTATTGCAAGATGTAGAAAAAACAGGGATAAGAGCGAAGCATCAAATATTTGTTGTCCATGCCAGAGCACAAGATAAATTATGATACAATCTAAGAAGGACTAGATCAAGTCAGCCTAAACTTCTCTTTCTATATGCAAAGCCCCACGTCCAATTTCATGATCTTTTATTAATCACATCGCTCTCTGGTTCATCTAATCCAACCAAAAAATAAATTACACAGCGGATTCTATCACGGCTACTATGTCTGATCATTTATTGCAGCTAGATTATCAGTAAACAGTTTCTTAAATGCTTACCTTCTGAAACCGAGTAATTGCTTCATCGTCATTGCTTGAGTTGAAATCTCCAATGCATTACCAGTATCGATGGATCCCCTGTAACTCTTCTCTACTGTGTTGGTAACGCTGTTTTAATATCAAACAACGGTTTTTCTCTCTTCGAAAATATTATTTTTGTTGTCTTCCCGCCAATCTTCCGTGGCATATACCTTCTTAACATTTACATTTAAATGAGTGGGAAAATGATATTCAAATGAGTGAAATAATTTTAACGAAGGCCAAAAACTTTTATAATAATGTAAAAAAAAGTTATTCGAATATAATACATATTTTTTTTAAAGTTATTCTAATATTATAAATATTTTATGTTTTATGTTTTTTAAAAGAAGAGTGGAAATTATGTTGAATTTGTAATCCATTTTGTCTTTTTATTTTTGTATTTTTTTATTGTATTTTTTTTATTCTTTTCATTGTATATGACCAATTTAGATCTATTTTAACTTTTGATTTACCAAAATCTAGATCCATTTTAACTTCGGATTTACCAAATTCCCAAAGGAATCAAATCTCTTTTCACTCTAAAAGAGGTTCGCATCTCAATAGATTTGATTCCTCTCTCTCACTTGGACGTAGATCTAGAGTTAAGATAGATCTAGATTGATTTAATTATTAATTATAATTAATTATAATTATTGATTTTACGTTTTTAAATTTTAGTATTGTTATTTTATTTTACGGAGTTAAAATGTTAAAGTTGACATTACAACATCTCTACCATGGCAGAGGAATTCAACACCGGAGAAACCCTAGAGACCCACAGAAAAATTGCAGGTGAAGAAAGGGTCGTGGAGTTTCAAACTAGAGAAGGGCATAGTTTTGACAAAGACTAAACGAGCTATGGACAATGTCAAGCTCTGATATCCTTGTCAAAACACAAATTAAGATTAAATTGTAATCATGACTTTTTTATCCACGTAATATATAGTTTTGAAGTACATAGATGGCCACCATGATAAACCCTTTAAAGACACAAAACCATGCGTCAAATATTCTTTCCGGATGAGATGTTGGTTTCTTACTATTGGAACCACATGGAGGAGGAGGAGTTAGTGGAATATGAACCGAAGGGGGGGGGAGGGGGAGGGGTGAGGGGGGGGGTTCAAAATAATTGAGCTAGTCCCGAGGATTTTATACATTCACATTTGGAAGTCATGTTAGAAGGTTAGCATATTGCGATTTCTAGGCCTATCAAGTCTTTAGAAAGAAAAGTTAAGAATTCAATAGGAGACCATCTTGAAATTCGGAGGCCCTAACCCTTGCTCCAGCCACACACTATTCGGGACCTTTATTTTTGGTCAACCTAGGGCCCAAGGAAATTTTCCACGGGCTGGAGAACTCTTCTTGGGGTTATTTGGCTCTGAGTTTAGTTTCCCTACCATCCTAGAGATCAAAGGAACACATACAATGTGCAATGACTTCCTTAGGGTTTTCATAATTTTTTGAACACATTGGGGATTCTTCGCTCTCATAGCCTCTTTGATTTGTTTTATTATCTGTCCTTAATCTCATGAAGTATCATTGACCTCGCTCTCCCTGGGTGAACTAGTGAAGGAGGTCCTTGCCTTTGCAACAGAGGAAGGTTGAACTAACGTCGCGAATGGTGCTATGGTTTTTGAGGATAAAAACTCTTGTGAATAAAAATGAATTGTGATTCAGAAGGAATTTTAGAAAGCAAGGAAGAGGAAAATAAATTGTAGTGTCAAGAATAAGAACAAATTCCTCCTTTCTCTGTTGTTGGGAGTCGACATCGCCAATCAGGAGATTGAGGAAATTTCCCAAAAATCTCTAGTGGGGTGAGTAAGGGGTCAAAAATTCAAGTCCTCAACCCTAAAAGCATGGGTGGACGAGGAAGCCTTGCCCATTGTTAAATGTCCTCCAAAGGTTTCACTACTAGCCCAAGGTTGGATTTATTTGTGCTTCAAAGATGTGGTTGACACCCAAAAGGTACATTAGATGGTTTGGAAAATTGATTCATCTCCTATCATTTTTAGTTTTTGCATGCCCTTCTTCAATACAAAGTAGGAGAGGCTACATATGTCCCCAATATAGGTTCATCTTCCAGGTCTCCCTCCTAACTATTGGGATGCCATAATTTTCAAAGATAGAGGTAACTCAATGGGATCCTATCCGGACCATGAATTTATCTTGACCATGAATTTTCATATTTAATTTGGAGATGGGGATTAAGACGTACTCTCGCACTTTCGCTAATATGGACCTTAGGAAAGTGCTTCTAGAAGACATGGATTTCAAGACATGGATTTCAAGACGTACTCTCGCTTCTTGATATTAGGTAGTTTTCGCTAATATGGACCTACCTAAAAACTATGAGCTTCCCTTTTCTGCGAAGGACCATATATCCAAAGGCAAGGACTTGGTGCAAGGACATATTGGGTCAAAAAAGGGTTATGGATTGGAGGTTTTGGGTGCCAAGGAAAAGAAAGTTCTAATAGATATTTAAACTTTCATTTCAATATCCATGATGAGAGTTGGGTTAGGCACTTAATATTTCAAAATCATTTGTCATAAATTAAATTTCACCTTGCCATCTCCCCCACAAAGCCTTGCATCACACCAAGCATATTGTGCACACTTGAACAACCAATATGTTGGCTAGATCAATGTAAAATAAATACCATGACCTGGAAACTTGTGCTTCTCTCCTTTATCCTCAATCACAACATTAGGGCCCTTAAAAAATCAAGACGAGTAAATACCTCCCCACCCATCTATCATCCATTATCTATTGTTTGACTTTGTTGTTGTCTTTGGAATTTCAGGATGTTCCAGGAATTTATAACAATTTGGATAAGTAATTGTTTGATCTCGATGTTGTTCTTAAGTTTTCAGAATATTCGCTAAATCTACCATTGAAATGAGTTCAACAACTTTAGGTTGGCCAGGAATTGTAACTTCTTCCACCAAATTGTAACTGAATTAATTTTATAGAATTCATGATTTAAGGGTGGCAGCTAAACCTCTTTATCATTTGTAGAAAATATATCATTAGTGACCTTAATTTGTCCCACATATTATCTGATAAACACCAAAGGGCGAAAGAATATAGATTGGTGTTATAATGATCTCTTCGTGCACATGGAGGGGTCCCTAGTCAAGTTGGTCCCAAAATTTTTGTAGCAGTACTATCTAGATCCTATCAATCCATTGTAGCCTCACGCTCTCTGTAGTTTTATATATACACATCCAAATCAACATGTTACATAGATGGATGTATTGTGTGAAGTTTACCATCAACTCAAATTGAAATTGCTCATCATCAATCTGCGATGGGCCACATAATATTGATATGGTCGGTTTGTGGCTAAGATTATAGGGCATGAGAGCTTGCACTGGATTGGATACCTAGATTCCCAAATAATTCTAATCCTCTATTATTGGTAGAAAACCGTAATGTTTGTTTGTAACCTCAATTCCATTGTGCCATCAATCATTTGTTTGAAGGCCTAAATTTATGCAGGGTTGAAAACAAATCAATTAAGCTGTGAAATTGTGTTTTGAATTTGCAAATCATTAGAAAGATTAATGCATTATCCAAAACAAACTTGTTTAAAACTAATTGACACTTCCTCTGAATATGATCAAGTTTTAATGGATAAGAGAACTGAAATTCAATGGCTCTAGCAAGCACTGTGGGTAATCACAATGCTACTTCCCCATCGACACAATTCTTAGATTTTTCAGACACCATCGACGACACACCTCTTTATATATTTGTGAGACAGTTGATTCGTTTGTTGCGAAAGTAGGGAATTGAGTGGAGGCCCATATGGGGATTTTGTCTTTGGATTTTATAAATAAATACAAGGAAAGTTCCATATCAATCATTATCCTCTTCTAATCCCTTTAGGGACCCCTTTGTCTCTAAATGTTACACTTCGGTATCAAAATTGTAATTTTCCATTCATGGAGTGGCATAATTAAAAATTACTAACATAAATGACTAATTCATATACTTGTTGTACTTTTTATTTGGTCATATTTTTATTCTTAGACTATAATACTCATTTACATTAATCATTATTAATTTTGTCACTTATTATCTAGTCATATATTTTAATCCTCACTAAATTAGTCATTTAAGTTAGTCGCTTTTAGTTTAGTCGCTTATTATCTAGTCATATATTTTATCCCTAGATTAAATTAGTCATTTAAGTTAGTCGTTTTGAGTTTAGTCACTTATTATTTAGTCGTATATTTTATTCCAAGACTAAATTAGTCATTTAAGTTAGTCATTTTTAGTTCGGTCACTTAAAATTGCTCAAATTTAGTAGTAATTCACTTGAAATAATTGCGGTGACTAACATTTTTAGTCACCTGGTCATTAATTTCATCATTTTTTACTAGTGTTGTGTTTTCATATTAGATGAACATGCATATTGTATGCCATTTTTTAAATCATAAAAAATAATTTACATTGATTAATAATGAAAACAAAATCAATTTAAAACTACTAAATTAGTAGTTTATATTGATTAATGATAAACAAAAATAAGATGAATATATGACTAAATTAGTCATTTATAATGATTATTAATGAAAGTAAATGAAATGAATATAAACTACTAAATTAGTCGTTTATATAATGAATAAATGACCACTACAAATGATAAATTTGTAATTACGAATGACGACTAAATTTTGCATATATACGACTATTAGTAGCTAATTTATAGTATCTTATAACACGACCAAAATTTAGTCATATTTCTTTGGTCATTAATTGGTTTCAAACGATGACTAAAATTTGCATATATATGACTATTAGTAACTAATTTACAATATCTTATAACACGACCAATATTTTGGTCATATTTCTTTGGTTATTAATTGGTTTTCTCGGGTGATCATATAGTAATATATATTTTGTTGTATGTTTGGTCATTAATTGTGACAATTAATGACCAAATCAAAGATTGAATCAATGACCAAATCAATGACTAAATTAATGATCAAATCAATGACTAAATCAATGACTAAATTAATGAACAAATTAATGACCAAATATACTACTAGACAACAAAATTGAGATAACCAATTAATGACTTAGCTAAAAATGACCAAAAGTTGTTCGCGTTATAAGATACTGTAAATTAGCTACTATTACCAGTCACTGGCCGAAAAATAGTCATTTATATGAAATTTTAGTCGTTTTTTTAGTAACTAATTAGCCATTTTGTACTAGTGAATGTCCTCCTGCTATAGCTTCTCTTCCAATCCTTTCCTCGTGCTCCCTTACTTTGCTTTGCTTGCTTGCTTGTACAAGTGCTTCCTCTCTCTTCTCTTAGAGGTTTATTTCTGAAAGTGATAAAAAACTAAACTGACAAAATATGTGGAATGTTTCTCTGATTGATTTTTATCATTGATGTATAATATCTTAATTTCCTTTTTTTATTTTTCTTTCATTTTCGTCGAATTTCCAATGCATGCATATTTGTGTCTCTTCATCTCCCTTTTCTCCTATTTTCCTTTATTTCTCATATTAAATTTCCATTTATTTCTTCTTTTCCTTTGCCAATTTCCATAGCCATTAATAAACCACATGTGATACCCACTTTAATGTTTTCCCCTCCATTCAACTTGGAATATTGTCCCATGACCTTGGTCATATTTTATTTACATGGAAAATCACCCTGGGGGTTGTTATAGTGGCATGCCCTTTGCATATATTCGGAGGGGGAGGGGGGGGGGGGGGGGGCGGATTGAATTTTTTTGCATTTAATATTATTAATTTTCTTTCTGTGGAGTTTTTACCATGCAGAGAACAAAGTATGTGTGGGAGAATGGGGGTGCAGAGGAAACTATATTGCGTAGCAAGGAAATTACATGGGGGTTTCACTCATTAAAACTTTGACAAAGCACATGCATTCATGGCATACTAAAAAATACCTTTAATTTCAATACATATTGGAAAATGCCTCTAAAAATCACTTTATTTAACCCCCTACCAATATGAACCCAATACACCTTCCCAATTTAAAAAACCCTTGCTTTCACTAGATATTGTAGGTATCCAAATTTTCATTAACATTTTTTATACCCATTTATATTTATATCCCTAGTATGGTAACATGATGCCTCTCTTTTGACCTCACATGCATTCTACAATGCACCTTTCTTCTTTTGATATACATTGTAGATGCATATTTGATCCGAATGGAAATTGGCATCTACCCATGGTATTCATTTACCCATGGTATTTATCCACCCATGGTATTCATCCACCCATGGAATCTTCCCATGGTATTATAAGTGGCATCCACCCATGGTATTGTAAGTGACATATACCCATGGTATTTACCCACCCATAGAATTTACTGTGGTTTTGTAACTAAAAAAGAATATAAGTAACAACTCACATTTTGTAAAAGGAAAAATTGTCCACCACAATTTTATCTTTACAATTATTCTCTGTTTTAATAAAAATAGTTTCTTTGCGGTTTTGTTTACTATGTGTTTTCCTCTTTTTTCTTCTGACATTTCAATTTTTAGATCTTGGGGGCCTCCCCCACCAAGATCCATTTCAATTTTTTAGATCTTAGGGGCCTCTCCCCAAGATCCAGATCAACGGTATGAGATTCAGGTTACGAATCCATGGGAATGAGGGTTTGGAGCATATTTCAGTTTCAACTTTTTGTAGCCATCTTTAGAAAACTCCAGGTTGCAAGTTCCACGACCTCCACATAACACTTTCTTGGGCAAAGCGGGAAGAATTTTTATTTATTTTTTCAGAATTTTTATGACAACGAGATAGTTGCAGCACAAATCTGAGTTGTCATTGTCTAGATATGGATTTTAATTGCATGAGAAGATACAAAATGATCATTATATTTCCAAAACAAGTTATAATAAATATTATGAGTTATATTGACTGATTCATGCCGATTTTAAATATGGAGCAACATTTAGAGTGGGTTCCCTTCAGAGACATGCCCTCCCACCCTGCTTTAGTAGACACCTACTTCACATTCATCAGTTTTAGCATAACATCATTCGACTTGGGTTCTTTGGAGACATGCCCTCCCACCCCAGGATATGTAGGCACCTGCTACTTCATCAACAATCAACATCAAAGTTATGGGTCAACCACACAAAATCCTTGTCATCGAAGTCTATTTGCTAGGCCGCACACTATTAGTATCACAGTTGGTCAAAATAATTACAGGGTATATCTATCCTCAGATCTTTGTTTTTCATGGTTATGGGCCATCCACAAACCCACACTTCATCGAAGTCCATTTGTAATCTGAAAATGGAAGTACTTGAAAATGAGTGCAAGGTATCCATTTCCATTTTAATTAAATGTGTGCAAAACTCCAAGTCTAGCGGAATAAACAACTACTTAGAATATTCCAGAGATTGACTGTAGGGGCATTTACTGGATATGTCACCTTTAAAGAAAGGATGAGATCCAGAGGCTACCTGGACCTTTACAGAATCTGTCTATAGACCTTGTAGAAGTTAACACTCATAATATGAAAATGAAATGAATCATATTTGCTGTTCAAGATATTCCTTTTCCATAAAATATACATGCAAATTGATATGCTTAACTTGCAATTGAAACTGAGTGTTTTTGGTAGCTGTATAAGAGTTCATGTGTGAAGGAAAATTAATGTAATTTTCTGTTTAACATATTAAATTAGATTTGTTTAGATAGAAAACTTCAGAAACACATGACACAAATGTTTGATAAGCAGTTCACCCCTCCTGGGCTACGTCTGCTGGACCAAGCCTCCCAAAATGAGCTTGTCCTCTTGTATTAAAATGATTCAAAGGCTAATACAAGTTAAAGAGTGTCTCAATATAAAAATATGAATGCAAATACTTATTCATAACACATGAAAAAGCTAATAATGCCTTTCCAAATTCACTAAACAATGAAGAATTACCATAAACAATGATTTCTTCATCAATGTCCTACTGACTCTTTGAACTTATTTGCTACTTTTCAGGCTGTAGAAGTCCTAAAATTCCTCTGAAACCTCTCCCAATGGCTTCATAAGGTCTAAATTAGCTGAAATATATCTTTGATTCACCTCAAACAGATAACCACAACTCTAAACAGCTCCAACCCCAAAATGGTCCTAGTGGCCCTGAAAACTCTCCTGAAGCTTTTCAGCCTCTGAAAGTCTTCAAAAAGAACTAAAAAATATTCCAATGGTTCTAAAATGCTGTAAATAGTCTAAAATGACTTTTGGTTCACCTAAAATGGTTAACCACAACTCAAGACAGCTCCAACTCCAAAATGGCCCTAGTGGATCAAAAAGATTCTTCGAAGCTAAACAGGCTAAATATCAGCTCCAATGGCTTTAAAAACTATACCATTGGCTTCAAAATTCTAAGAACCTATGAAATCAAAAAAAAATTCGCTCAAAAAGGTTCAGTAATGAGAAAGTTATGACCAAAACAACTTTGCTCCAATTTCCTCCACTAAATGTGGGGCAACTACCAGTTAACTCCACTAAAAGTGGAAGTCCGCCTAAATTTGGGAGTGCCTCCAAATATCTGCCATATTAAACTCCAGTTAAATGAAGCTTAATTAAATATTAAACTTGAGATTAGGCTCCTTAAGCGCTCTTAACATTAATCTCCCACACTGGTCATATGATGAGGTTCCATGGGAGGAGGGTTGGCCCTTCCGTGCTCCGCCAGACCCACTCGGCATTCAAAGTGCAATAACTTCTTCATACGTTGTCTGTTTTTTGAACCGTTTACAGTTCCGGAATTAGGAAGACGAGACCTATGCAAACATATTGGTTTCAACCAATTTTGAATACTTCCAATTTTGAGATTTTTCCATGGTTTGGACTTGAGCTCCTGATCACACCTCCCAAATGAGAGGATTTTGGACCCCAAAAGCTCACTGAAATTCTGAAACTGAAATATAGTACAGAAAATGAGAGAAATAAAACATCCTCTTCTCTTCAGCCTCCAAAATTTGTCTTGAACTGCCAACTATTCACATTGCAAATTTTTGTTGAAAGAGCCATGTACTTGTGCCGAATCCCGACCAAGTTTTCTCGCCATACCATCTACCATACTGAAACCAGCAATGACCCTTGCTGAAAATTGTTCCCTCTTTGCCTGCATGCCTTTCCAACTCATGGAATCTTTCACTGCTTGCACTGACACTTCGTTCTCTGCACCAAACGACACCAAAGGCACCTTGTGCAACATATGACATCAACAACAAGTTGAAAATGTAATGTGCTATACAATTGACACAAGTCGACAAACAACAAGATACATCTTGACAAACATATGTATATGTATCATGTACAATGAACTATATATAGTTCGCTAATTACACATACAACCTCTATGTACATGTGCAACTTCAACTCTTCTTTTCAAATACCAACAAGTACATCATCCCAAAAACATGTGGGTGACTAAGAGCTGAACCAAAATACATTGCTGCAAGATAAGTGAGTATCCTAATCATCTTTTACATCTACATGGCGAAATTTTGCAACAACAAAGAAATTCCTTCAACTGAAACTGCTTTTGCATGCAATCTTGCATCTATTTTTCAACTGAAATACATGCATACCAATCTGAAATTTGCATGTACAAAATGAAGATGACTTACTGCAATAAGAAGTTAATCCACTTCTTACCAAGCCAACTCCATGGCGTCTTTTGCAAATGCAATACACCTTCATGTGAATCTTCCATTTCAACATCGGTAATGGACTCCATAGATCCACTTGCGCTAAAATGTTTGTCCCTTAGCTGCATGTGCTTTGGACGATTTCTTGGACGCAAAGTCCAACAATGAGAGACATCATGTCCCTTCCTTTGACAAACTGTGCAACTCTTAAGCACTTTCTGAGAAAGTTCTCTTTGCCTCTTCTGCTTCCTGTGTGCTTTCTTTTTCAACCAGCATCTCTTTTGCTGCATGGAATGTCCATCCTTTTTGTCTTCGAGAGACAATGAACTAGTAGAGGAGACAACTTTCCTTTTCAGAATTTCATCACAATTCTTGTCTTGAAAACTGTCTACATTTGCATGCTCGCCATAAGCGACATGTTTACCTTCTACTTGCTGCAATGATGGCTTCAAACAATGGCAATCATCCTTAGAACAATTTTGACATAAATGCATTTGAGAACTTGGAACAAAGTTTCTCTTTAAATTTTCATCACATGCATTCAAGGATTTGAATTCTTTGCCATAAAACTGCACATAACCAAGACCAACATTCTTGGGTCACTCCACAACTGAAATAGGGTCAACCATGCCTTGTGCATGCTTTCCCAAACCTTTTCCTTCTTGATAGCCCATCTTGAACATTAATTTGGACCCGATGCCTCTTGTATGTTTTTCAAAAGAACCAACACATTTTTCAATAAAGGAAATTGAAGACAAGTTGGAATGGTTTACCTCTTCCTCACGCTTGTTCTTGGACAAAGCTTCTTGAGCTTGAAGGAGTTGTTTCTCCATGTCATGCAACCTGTGGAGAATTGTTTCCTTCTCTTCCTGCATGGCTAACAATTGTGCATGAAGCTTAACACTTTCTCTTTGATCCTCAATGAGAATCTGCACCATGTCCTTCACCTTAATGAACTCATTCTTCATGTCATCATTGAAGAATCTCGTGAAGGAGGAAACTTCACTTGTGGAAAAAGTTGACATCATGTAAATGGTCAAATTAACAAAAGGAACTTCCAAAGAAAAGTTCTCAAAGCTTTCAAACAAACGACAAGCTTTTAACCAAATGTCAGTAAAGACCCCTTCTCATTCAAGCAGCCATAAAACACAAACTATTGGAGTTTGTTTTCCAAAGATAATCTTGAGGTACTTTGGGATAAGGAAATAGTCTACAATTTTTTTTTTTTCCTTTCCAAGACTTAGCTAACAACAACTATCTTTTCAACTTCAAGAAAAATCCTACATGCAACCATTTTGCATCCAATAAAACAGTAATATTGACTGTTTTAACACCTTTTGCACAAAAACAAATGTTCAGCCTAAGCACAACCTATGCTCAATCAAGGCTCAAGCAAGCTTAACCAAAGCTCTGATACCATTTGAAATAGACAAATATGAATGCAAATACTGATTCAGAACACATGAAAAAACTAAGAATGCCTTTCCAAATTCACTAAACAGTGAAGAATTACCATAAACAGTGATTTTTTCATCAATGTCCTGCTGGCTCTTTGAACTTCTTTGCTACTTTTTGGGCTATAGAAGTCCTCAAATTCCTATTAAACCTCTTCCAATGGCTTCAGAAGGTCGAAATTAGCTGAAATAGATCTTTGGTTCACCTCAAACAGATAACCACAACTCAAAACAACTCCAACCCCAAAATGGCCCTAGTGGCCCTGAAAACTCTCCTGAAGCTTTTCGGCCTCTGAAAGTCTTCAAACAGAACTTAAACCTATTCCAATGGTTTTAAAATGATGTAAATAGTCAAAATTTACTTTTGGTTCACCTAAAATGGTTAACCAAGGCTCAACACAGCTCCAACTCCAAAATGGCCCTAGTGGCTCAAAAAGCTTCTCCGAAGCTAAACAGGCTAAAGATTAGCTCCAATGGCTCTAAAACCTATACCATTGGCTTCAGAATGCTGAGAACCTATGAAATCAAAAAAAAATTCGCTCAAAAAAGTTCAATAATGGGAAATTCATGACCAAAACAACTTTGCCCCAATTTCCTCCACTAAATGTGGGGTAATTGCCAGTTAACTCCACTAAAAGTGGAAGTCCGCCTAAATTTGGGAGCGCCTCCAAAATATCTGCCATATTAAACTCCAGTTAACTGAATTTTAGTTAAATATTAAACTTTAGATTAGTCTCCTTAAGCACTCTTAACATTAAGCTCCCACACTGGTCATATGATGAGGTTCCATGGTAAGAGGGCTGGCCCCTCCGTGCTCCGCCAGACCCACTCGGCATTCAAAGTGCAATAACTTCTTCATACAGTGTCTATTTTTCAAACCGTTTGTGGTGCCAGAATCATGAAGACGAGACCTATGCAACCATCTTAGTTTCAACCAATTTTGAACACTTTTAATTTTGAGCTTTTTCCATGGCTTGGACTTGAGCTCTTGATCAATTTGCTAGGTGGCACACTATCAATATCATATTTAGTCACCATAATTACATGGTATCTCTATCCTTGGATATTCGTTCATCACGGTTATGGGTTAACGACACACAACCCTTCTTTTCAATGGCTCTTCATAGTCAACACATGATTCTTAGGAGGGAACTTCACACAATGGGGAGCATTGCTTCTTAAGGAGGGATGAATGATCCAAATGGAAGATGGGATCTACCCATGGTATTTATCCAACCATGACCCATGGTATTATAAGTGGCATCCACCCATGGTATTTATCCACCTATGGTATTGTAAGTGACATCTACCCATGGTATTCATTCACCCATGGTATTTACCCACCCATAGAATTTACCCTTGGTATTGTAACTAAAAAATACTATAAGTAACAAGTCATAATTTGTAAAAGGACAGATTTCCCACAACAATGTAGTCTTTACAATTATTATTTGTTTTAACAAAAAAAATTATTTGTGGTTTTGTTTACTGTGTGTTCTCCTCTCTTTTCTTCTGACATTTCAATTTTTCAGATATTGCCCCCCCCTCTCCCCCCCTAAGATCTGGATAAATATTAGTTCTCCCACAATACAAAATTATTCAACCCACACTCTACCAAATCTCACTATGATTTGTGACATTTAATGGTCTAAGGAACACAAAGATCAACCATGTTCTAGGAAGATTGATTATGTGCACGTATATAAAATGAAATACTAATTGATTTATATGATGATGAAAAATAAATTGATGAATATTTATGAATACGTGTGCACCAAATAAGGTGTTCAAGCACAAGTCTAGATGTTACCCATGGATTATGAAGGAAATCTATCTAAGGCTGATGTTCCTATTGGTGTTTTAGGTTAAAAACTAAACCCATGAACCATAATTATGATATGGATAGGAATGTATTTAGAATGTAGATAATCATGAATTATAGTTCATGGGTTCATTTTATGTATGATTCCAATGCAAGGTGTGAATGTACATTTTTTCTATGAAAGAGATTAAAATGTTACAAGATAATAATTTCCTTAACTAAGCAACTTAACCCAAAAGGTGCATGAAGGAGAAAAAGGTTTTCCACGTGCAATCTCCAAAATGGTTGCATGAGCATAGCAATCAAAGATATTTTACCACCAAGTGATGGAGCTTGAAAACATGTAAAGCATGATCATGGGAAGAAGCCTTATGGAGCAAGAAGAAATGCTAGGTTTAGGTGTAGTATTGCAACAATATACAATACTTTGGATTAGAACATGGAACACAAATAACTATTAGTTCACATCAATTAGAATGAAAGAAATGGAGATGCCAAGGACTACATAGAGAAGCATCAAATATTCATCTTAAAATGTGTGTTGAGAAGAAGGTGAAAAAGGAAGTTCACGATGACAAACTACAAATGTTTTAAAACATCTATCAATATGGTCTCATATTTTAGTTTTGGTAGTGGACAAATAAACATTCATAATGACATGTTTATTGTCTAATTGGTACTTTTGAATAATGCTTTCTCTGTTTTTTGGATTTTGCATGTAATTCACTTACCATGCATGCTTTTATATCTGACACACATATCATACATTTAGTGCAAAGGAAAATATTATTTATAAGCTATATTAAGATTGTTATATGAACATAGAAAGAGATGGAGGTGAAAGAACAAATGCGTACAACATTTGATGTAGGGAACGAGAAGTTTCTGAAGAATTTTCTATTAAATGGGCATTTGTACAAAGACCGGTTTTGGACATGTAAATTCATAACCTGGAGAGCAAGCCAAAAACCAGAAGTTTCTGAAGAATTTGTTATTAAATGGGCATATGTACAAAGAGTGGTTTTGGCCATGTATATTCAGAACCTGGAGAACAAGCCAAAAACCATAAGTTTGTGATTACAAACTGTAAAAGTATTGAATTGAAGTCATTTTGGTCCCATGTTTTATTTTTGGAATTGGAAAAATATAAAATTATTTAATGACTTATCTGTTATCTAATCAGTTCTTATGAGCAACTTTTTCTAGTTTTTTGGATTTTGTGTGTCATTCACTTATTATGCATTGGTCACAAAAAAAAATATTGCAAAGGTAACTATGGACCTTTATAAGTTTTATTAAGTACCTTATACAGACATGGAAGGAAATATAGATGTAGGAATAAATGTGCACAACTTCTCATGTAGTAAACATGAAGCTTATGAAGAATCTATTGTTGAATGAACATTTGTTGAAATAATGGTTTTGAACATGATTGCTAGTCCTTCTCATATAATATAAGTCAATGGAAGTATGTACTTCTGCATAAAACTTTGTAATATTTGGCTCTCTTCAAATGCAACGAAGAAATATATTTTTGCAAGCATACTCAGGGGAAAGATCATCTAATTTATCAACCACTAACATAATAGATAGATCATGCATTTTATTTCACAATCACTCGCATGTTGGTGAACCCCATTGTAATTAGTTATTGAGTTGAAGGAAATCTAGGATCACCTATTGAATGCCCTATGATTACACTGAAGATGCTTCTTGAAACAAGTTTCATTGGATATTGCTTTATTCTCTTCTTTCTCCAATATTTCTTCCCATAATACCATTCATCCATGCATCTATCCAAGAATCTAGTGCACTTGCAATAGGCCTATTGAAATAATCCTGCATCAGAAAATCCTATGTGAAAACCTTGAATTCATAACACAAAAAAAAATAATGCCAACCTTCCCCTGCCTTCTTGTTGTATATGTTTAAAGCTTTTAACCTCTTACCACGACCATAGAAGAACATAAAACTAACAATCAAATCATCACAACTACTCTAATCAAAATTGTGCAACCTTTTATACATTCACAACTACTGACAATTGATTATCAATGATTTTTTTATACAAAATAAAAAATGCTCTAGAATAATGGAAGATGATTCTTGTTTGGGGACAACTTCATATGGGCACGTTAGTAGAATATTAATTTAATTTTTTAGTTAAACCAAGAAAACACATGTAGTATGCTTTGCTTTTATGCTATCGTGGGGAAACCCAACACTTAGAGTCAAAGGGAGTGCATATCTTCTCTTAATAAGGTCAGATATTCTGAATCTGGTTTGTTGCTGATTTTCCTCCACTGCAGTCTATCATCAAGCAAGACTTTGTGTTATTTGCATGCAAATCCTTTTAGTAGAGACAATTTTCCAATTCCATGCAACAATGTAAACTTGAGGCAATGATAAATTATTAGTTTAAATGGCATAAAATGACAAGTTGGAGGTCATTAAACTATAAATGATTTACTAGGATTGTGTTGAAATTACAAGTGTACCATTTCCATAGTAATATTGACCAAGGGCACAAGAAATCCAAAAAAAAGTGTTGAACATAGGTAACAAATGGAAATGACACTAGAATAAGGAAAAATAAATTCCTAAATGAGAATTAATACACAATCAAATTACAAGAAGAAAGAAATAAAAGGATCATAATGCTAAAAGGCTAGATGCCATTTACCTTAATTTTATCTTCTTCAAATAAAATATATGTTGATTTTTAGTAGCTTGGGAGGTACTCCAAGCCCTAGGGTTTTGGGTTTGGAGGTTGTAGCACCACAAAAGGGCTTTGTGAGCTTGGAACCCAAGGTGTCATCTTTGCACCCAAGCTGGTGGGTGTGAATCCATGAGTAGTTTCAATGATTTGACACATGGAGGTGTTAGAGGACCCTGAGAAGATAAAGGGGCATCGAAAATCATCGAAATATGAGCTCTAGAAGTGGCGAAATGAATTTTTATATGTGGTTGTAGGTTAATTTGGAATACAAGTCAGGTCAACTTGAGTATTATATGTGCCAAATTAGAATGTGATGAAGCCACATGTGAAAGGTATAAAAAGGAGAGAATGCGAGGTCATTTTCTCACATCCAAGAGTGCATATCTCATAGGAAAACCATCCCCGAGGTAGCTGCAATTCTAGAAGAAGAGGCCGAGTATGTTTGGAGACTATTTTTGGGTTATTTGGATGTCTTGGCAGGTTTTTAAAGAGTGGAGAGGCAATCACATACCTAGAGATGATTTGGGAAGTGTTTTGGTGAATTTTTTGTGTGGTGTTTCTCTCTTGAACATACCACATTTATGGGTGATAATTACAGGTAATATGTAGGCCTTTTTTTTCTTGGTACATGGGGCTAAAAGGTTATTGAATAACCTAGGTAGGTCGCAATCTTGTACAGGTGGAAAAATGAGCTTGTTTGGGGTTGGTTTCTATCCCTGATTGGCAGAAAGTGTGGGTAGACCTGTTTAGAGAGAGGCGAAAACTGAGAAAGAGGCATGGACATGAAGGAGGGATGTTGTAGCAATGTTGTTGCATACTTAACTAGAGGTGAAAACATACAACAATGCATAACATCCCACGAAGGATGAAAATGTATGTGTTTTGCTAATGGTTCCATGTTGAGTTGATGCTAGTTGGAGAGAAGTTTATATTGCACATCTTGTGGTTGGTGGATGGAAACAAATAGGTGTCCAAGAATAGCCCTAGAGAAGTGGACATGAAGGAATTTGGAAAGTTTTGATTTGGGTGAAGTGTGGATAGCCTAAGTAGCTCCTTGATCGACCAAAGATGCTACTAAAGGACGCATATTGGAGCTCATGGTTTGGCCAACTAGAGGAGTAGTTTGTTTGATCCCATGTTCATCATCAAAGAACCCTCCTCACAACCCTCTTGCCCCATTTTATTCATTAGGGAATTTTGAGGTCTAAAATGGGTCTCCTACGAAAAATATAGAACCAAAACAAAATTTATAAAAACCAATAGGATTCAAGATCATGATGTCAACCATGGTAGATGATTCACCTTTTTTGGAGTAAAAAAGTAAAAATACTAAAAAATAATAAAATAATGAAACTACTTTTTCAACTTATCTCCCTAAGGTTTTACTCAAATTTCGAGTGGGATTACTCGCTAGATGAAAATTTTATTTCCTCATCCAAGGAGTACCCATGTTGCATAATATCGATGGAAATTCCTACACAAAAAATGAGAAATACATGAAAAAATGTATTTACAATCATGTTTTTCATGTATTTCTCATTTTTAATGTAGCAAAATCCATAGAAATTATGGGACATGGGTAATCCTTGGATGGAGGAATCAAATTATACATCCAATGAGTGTTGCCACTCGAAATTTGAGTAAACCCATAGGGAGATAAGTTGAAAAAATAGTTTTTTTTTTCCCTCTAAAATTTGATGATGTAATATAATCTTAGTTTATTATTTCCACTATTATTTTATAATTTCCTTAGGAGTCCCATTTTAGACCTCAAAATTCCCCTAATGCTTCATTGGAGCAATAGGAAGACACGCCCCAAATGAGCTGAGGAGTAACAATAGGTAGAAGTCCCTATGTGTTGATGATAGATGGACTTAAGATCATCTAGAGGGAATATTGTGGAGATCGAGTTTAGTGGCCTAAAGGAGTTGGTGCATTGATAGAGGCAGGTGTTGTATACTTGGAGCGAAGGACCCATATGTGTACACAATATGAAAAATAAGTTATGATCGTAGACTACATCAACTAGACCGTCAGATTATCTTGTATTTTGTATTATTGTACTTGTGGATATGTGAGGGACATTATCCCTGGTGTGAGAGCCCTAGAATGTTGTATTATTTAGTTGGATTAATATAACAAAGATTTGGTTGTTTTAGAATACTGTGTATATTTTGTGCACTAGTATATTTATTGTTGTTTACATTCCGATGTGCAAAGTATCTACATTTTGATTCTTGGTTTGGTAGTGTCAATGATTGTGGAAAATTAACAATATCAACATCATGACCACGGAGAGCTTGTAATGAAGCTTCAAAATCTGACTTATTGCTTAATTTAGTCTGCTCACAGCATGAGAAAATGTTAGATAAGATTTTCCTTTTACATGAAAAATCACACAAAATTTCTCTAGCTTATGTAGTTCATATCATTTATTACAAGAATTCAAGATCTCTAAAAGCTTGTCCTCCATCTTGGAGATTCTGGGATAATGGATAGACCAACAAGAAACAAAACACTGGGAAATAGTCCTACATCACCTCCCAAGAGCTGTTGGGTTTAATATTTTGAGAAAAAGACAATAATTTATGTATGATTTGTAAACCCTTCTTACTAATCACATACCTATAACTGCTAGAAGCCTCTTGGAAACAAACTACCCAAATAAATATGTCGGCATTGTGCCAATATTAATTGAAAGTTTGTTCCACATAGAAGAGACTTTGGTCAATTACAATTAAGATTTATAGGGCTTTACAAGTCACTTACATCCATGCAAACACGGCTCCTTAGAAAACCATGATGAAGATATATTCCCAAGGTGAAAAACATAAGAAATTAATAATAGGAAACTCACTTGATTTATAATACAAAGAGCTCCCCACAAGTGCTTCAAAGTTATCTCATTTATATATACTAGTACCTAGATTTAACAAAACACATGAATAACATCAGAGGCTCGACAACATTACTACAATATCTACGTTATCAAAGGTTTTTGAGGAGGAAGGGAATGTGAGGGAGTGGGAGACTTACTGTGAAATATATTGCTCCCATTCTAAAGCTTGTTAACAATCTATCCATATACAATAATACAGTATTCTGCTACAAGGTAAACATGGCAAGACTAAATTAGAAGTAATTTATGTTCTTTGTTTGTTCCTCGTCATTGGTTTTTCCTAATCTTCTTCTCCCATTGACAACCTACCTTGCTCATCAAAGTTTTTTTTTTTTTTCTTCTAGTTGTGTTCTTGAGAAAGATCATAGGTATATTTTGTATGAAATCTTGTGAAAAATGGATAGAAAATGGCCTACTTTTTCTTTTTGAAGTGATATAACATGATATAAGCACTTTTCTATGTATTTTACTTCTCCGAACTATGGAATAGAAACTTATGCATTCTTTCTTTACATAGTTGTTATAAAAATTCAATTAAGAATGAAATTCAAGCTTTCTTTATCAGTTCCACCTCTTGGAAAAAATGCAGTGTGTCATTTCAGTTTCATACTCAGTGGATTTATCAGTTCCCCTCTTGGAAAAAATGTGATGTTTTGTTTCAAATTCAAACTCAGTGGATTTATCAATTGTGTCCTTGGAAAACATGCTGTCTATTTTTTCAGTTTCATATAGAGAGCTACCAATGAGTGCACATAAGGAGTCCATAAATGAGATGACTACTCTAATATTGAGCTTTAATATATCAAAGGATTCATAAAATGGGAAACAAAAGTGGGATTGTGTTCTCCAGTTGTATTGAAGGAAATACGGGAAGATGGTGTCAATTTCAGCCTTCAGGACAAGCATCTCGAGGCTTTTACCCTTTTTGAAGAAATTTCAAGGAATTATAAATTCACACAAGAGATTATGGTATGCGGCATATGGTGTTTCCATATTGTTTAATTTGCTACTTGGGTACTAGTTTCAATTCTATTAGTTGACAATTATATATGAGAAAAATTAAACTAACAATGTTACTGTTAACTAAAATTTGTTATCAGGACTCATTTAGACTCCAACTTTCATGTATATGCGACATTTGGTGTATGTTCTATGCCTTTCTTTTTATTACTTTGCACTCATTCTCTTTTACATGTTTGGATCTAGGCCTTGATTTTTTTTTATAGGATATTGTCTATGCACTAGAGTCTAGGGGTTATACATGCAAGTTCATTTCTCGTGAAATGAGACGAAGTTGAATCTGGAACCCATGCTACATAGAGGTTTAGGTGACCAACGTAATCTCAACCACATATTCAATGATCAAACAGCTCAAGGTCATTGATTTACTAATCATGAAGATCTGGAATTGAAATTTCAAAGGAGTAGATATCCCAACGATTTGGTTGCTTCTCAAATACAAGGAAAATATTTGATTCTGGATCTCCTTTTACCAAATCGTTCCCATGGTTGCTCTTAAATTTTATAGTTTGGCTCTTGTCATTTTTATTTTCTTCAGATCATCTGAATTCATCATGTCTTGATGAATGATCAACACCGAGGACCTCTATGACATAGTAATGTCTTCACACTTTTCAACATAAAGATGAATCATCTCTCTTCAACTCCCTTAAAGCTACCAATACTTAACTGACGACACAATTCTAGAATTGAGAACGATAAGGTGTCTGAAATCCCATAATTTGACCAGTCACTTTCCACATCTTTTCCTACAACGCTTTCTCAACACATAATTTTTTCAATAACAGAGATTTGTCAACACACTATTCAAAACGCAGCTAACAATTAAATTGCTCAACGTAGATTTGTAAGTGACTTTCAATCTCTTTCAAATGACATCCAAATTTTGTCACTCGAAAAGACAACCTTTGATTCTTCCAAACTGAAATTCTCATGGTGAATTCAATCTCACTCTCAAAATAAATGCATCCTTCACTCTATCTACCATTACCAATTCGAAGTGCATTCAATATTACCATCTTACATATGGAATTACAACACGTTCATTATATTCATTAAAAATAAATTAGTTTGATTTCCCAAAAGTTTCTCAATGCAGAGATCAAATCTATTTAAAAAAAAACAAACCACATTCCTTTAAAAAACAAACAACATTCCATAGAAGACCCATTATATGAATTTGCACATATAATCACACCGTTATATTCATTAATCATAACTATTATATTTTGGCCTCATCAACCCAGGATATAACTATTATATTTTGGCCTCATCAACCCAGGATGGGCGTGCCTGTGTTGCCCCTCTTTTCTCTCTGTCCTTTTCTCTACATAATTAAAATACAAACAATATACTCAGATCCAAGAAAATAGGATCTGTAACTAACAAAACAAAAAATACCTGGTTCTATTTTAATAAAAAAAAATATCTATTTAAACTCTCAATCCTATCTTCAGCAACAAAAGCAATTTTTGTCCACACAATTCACCAGTCAATTCAAACAAACTTGACTTTCGAAATGTCAACAAAACAAAATAGAAAAATTAAATGCCCCTTCATCATGTTTTACTAGTTATAACCGAACTATGTGTTTCTCCTTATCAAATCATGAGATCGTCAACACTCGTGTTTTCTTTTAGGTTTGGTTGAAGGGAAAGCATTTGTCTATAACATTATGGGGCTTAAGAATAACTATTAAATGAGATTTTATTTTTTAAATTAAATTTTCCACCTACCCTCATCCATCTTTGTAGCATATAAAACGTTTTTCAATAACAAAATTTTTGATGAATTTGTTGTTTAAAAAATGTTTGCATCGTTTACATTTTTTAAGTTTTTTATCATGGGTTTGACATTGATAAGGTTCTCAACAATAGGGCTTCTCTATTTCTCTGTTCAAATGTTGCTAGGATATTTTGTTCTCCTATTTCATTTTTTCATTCACATAAATTATTATATCAAAACATATTCTTCATTAAAATGACCTAAGATTTATACATTTCATTTTTTTTTTTGAACATCAATACAAGAGGATGTAATCAATGTGTCTATATAATGTATGAGCATTGTATCTTAGATTCATATTTTGAACATACCCCAATTTTTCTTAATGATAGGAAGCATTTTTGTTCTAGATCTCAGTAGAAAAGAAGAAATTGTAGTAGATCTTCAAGCCTTTGTTGAAGGGTATCAATTCTATCAAAAATACTATAAAAAAATGAAGAAACCCTACATGCATTATAGGCTTCTAGGAACACGACAATTTAACATGACTGCATCCACTGCTTATAATTTAAGCTAAGATGTTTATAATTTGGAGCTTCTCAATATCCGTAGAAACATGAAACTAAATGAAAGTACTCATCAAGACCAACAAGTATGTTATTCTTATAGAAGATATTTACTGTTCACTTTATCTTTCAAACCATTGAAAATGCATGAAATAGAGGGATGCTAGAGCATAACCCCTAATGCATACGTTTGATGATAATAAAAAAAATGTTACCTTCTCCCTAGTTTTCTTATTTTTTATATTATGAAGATTTTTTTCCAAACATTAATACTACAAAGGATATGTCTCCTTGATCTTTGGCTAGGGATGTTGGAAAGTAAAATATTTCTGTGGAGTTCTCAAAATATTTGCAAAGTACTGCCACATTGATGTAGAAGAAGAAATTGAGAAAGTGTGATAGAAAAATATGCATGGAATTAGGATGAGCAGAATGATCTTTTTAGAGAATAAACGAGGATTTATAATTCTATAAATGGAATGAATAAAATCAAAATTTTCATTATTGATGAATTGTTAGTATATGATGCTTATTGCTTTGTTTCCAATGAAACCATTACCTCCATCTATGCTTTTGGATTTATTTTCTTTATTGTTGCTTTTTTTTTGTTTCTATGTGTATGGGAAACTTATTTTCTCCACAAAATAAAGGGAGTGACAAAGAGGACTCATTTGACTATGATATTTCCATTCTTGCAATGACTGCAGAAACATAAACTACAAGATTTGACTAGATAATAAATTATAGAGAAGAAGTAGAAGTGAACAAAAAAATAAGGGGGGAGGAACATCGTCAAAACACCAAAAACGCACGTAAGATATCTCCAACTTTCCTTCTATTTCAATGCAAGTTTACCTAGAAAAATCCCAAAAACTCTAACACTTCTTTATCAATCTGTGCTACTTATTGCTTTGTTGTGAGTGAAACCACTTCCTACCCACTATCTCCATCTTTGCTTCTAGCTTTGTTGATACTTAATTTTTTGCTGCTATGGGAATCGGGCGGTATCCAAATACCATGTAACTACACCCAAGGAAAAAAATAATTAGATAAAGAGAATACCTAGGTTTTTTTAATGCATACAAGCTCAAAATTAATCGATACTTTATCCCTAATTTAGCTTCATCAAGGTGGCACTCAGCATGTAATACCTCCATGGATGTGTACTTTAATATATTTTTGAGGCCCAATAGGAGGTCCAAGTTTTGAAGCCTGGCGTCTATATTGATGGCCACCAATTTGAATTTGAGCATCACCAGGTTTTGAAGCATGTGATTTCCGTTGAAGCCTCCCTTTCCTCCCTTGCTAGATGTGATTACCATGAATTTGGTGATTTCATCGACTAAATAGAGTCTTCTATCCCACTACAAAATTATCAGAGACACCCATCGTTGCTTTTTGGCTCTTGGGGTTGTTGAGATTTTGTGTAGTTGGGGTAGCATCGGGTGTGCTCTAGCCCTAAAATTTTGTGGGGGGGGGCTAAGACATAATTGAACTCAAAAACCCAGAAAATGTTTGGAGAAATCTTAGTTGGTGTTCAAGTTATTCAAATAATTAATTATTTTTAATGTATTTCCTAAGTCTAAACTTAGGAAAATTAAATAATTAAAGTGAATTAATGAACACATGTGCTGAAATGTTCTAAAAGACACGGATCAAGAAATATTTTAATCTCAACCGTTGATAAGTGTTTTAATCTCGGACGTTGATTGAGATCAATGAAATAGTATAAGAGAAAGGCTTGAGGGTTAGTTGGAGACACACACACATATGCAAAGCTGAGAGACTGATATGGAATTCCAGGGCGGGGTTTGCTAAGAATTTCTGGAGGAGTTTTCTGTAGCGAGGGGTAGTATTGGTTGAGGGGATGATCTGATCCCAAAGCCAAGAGTCAGCAAGAGACAAAGGAGCAACTTTTAGGGACAATGCAGAGGAGCAAGGGTAGTAGCAACAACTACCCAATAGCTGTGTAATGCAGAGGCTTCAGCCACTACACCGGTGCTACATAAGCACAGGAAGGGGCAGCGTTGCAGCTTCAGAGGGATTCAGAGTTACGCAAAGGCCTACAGATTCAGCGTAAGGACTGTGTCACCCACTCTGGGGTTACGTAGTCCCTCTGTGAGCAGCGCAAAGGCACACAGAGCCTAGTAGGGCTGACGCTGGGGCTTCAGGGACAACACTAGGGATTTATGGACAACGCTGGGGTTTCTAGTGCCAGATCCGAGCTAAGTCTTGTAAATCCCATTTGAGGGTGTAGATCAGTCATAATTATGGTCTCAAAATAACAGGTTAGCTGTCGATCTACGATTTTCTCTGTCGGGTGAACCATATTTGGTGTTGAGATTTACTGTACTGAGAATATACTTAATAATAATAAACCCTCATATCTGCTACACCAGTTTTCCCACTTTGGGTTTTTCCATGGACTTATGTCCAAAAATTAGTGTGTCACTTTGTTTCAATGAGTGTAATATTTAGTAAATGATCTGCATGTGTTGGTTGTTATTTGTGCTTACTTCGATAATTTTTTAATATTATTTCTGAAGATAACTTGTATAATTTAACCAAGTGGGAGAAGTAAACCATGATACTACAGTAGAATGTTTCACATGGTATCAGAGCGATAGCATATCAAGTTGAATCTCCCGTAAATCAGCTGAAGGATAGCAGCAGAGATCCGGAAGGAGTAGCTTGGCAGTAGGAGGACGCAGACCCAGGAAGGGGCAGCATTGCAGCTACAGAAGGAAATCATGCTTACACAGAAACTTCCCAGGCCAGTGTAAGGAAAACGTCACCCAGTCTGGGGTTACGCAGTCCACTTCTGCACAACGCTGAGGCTATGCTGGGCTAGACAGTGAGACACAGTCCAGTCATTATTCCTGTTGCAGATAAGTTTTGCCAAGATCCAGAACCAGTGCTTTAGATCTTCAGCAGTTCTGGTGTGGTGGAGATTTTGTCGGTGCAGAATTGTGCCTAGCTAAGTCAACAAAGAGCAGGAGGAAGATAGTCACTCAACATATCTGAGCCAAATAGATATGAGACTCGATTAGGAGGGCGATTGAAGAGTACTGTCTGATTGTGTTTGGGTGAAGATTTCCAGGAGGGAAATTAGTTGTAAGAGGGAGCAACTACTATAGAGGGTTTCTAATCACCAAGAAACCCAAATCCAATATTTTATGTTGATTATTGCAACAGAAAGAGGGAGAGGAGTATCTGTTTTGACAGATATGAGCTGATGGCGTGATATGGACTGAGAGATCAGGATAGGTTGGACGACATGCCCAAATTTGTTATTTGGAGGGCCAAAATCTTGTTAGTTCTGGATGAGTATGGTCTCAAATATCATGCAAAGAAATTTCTAGCTGTACCAATCGATGCAGATCCTCTAAATAAGTACGAAGAAAATCAAGTATGAACTAAGCATTTGATCATGGACGAAGTCAAAGACCACATCGTGCCTCATATTGCCGGAAAGAATACAACAAATGAGATGTGGGTAACATTGGACATGCAGTGTATCAGGGAGGCTCTATCCAAAGAAGGATGCTTCTGGAGAATCAGATGCGGTTGTTCCAGATGATGAAGGGTGAGGAGATAGATCCATTCTTCTTCAGACTTCAGACTATCCGTGATCAATTGATTGCCATGGGTGAAAATCTGGATGAGGGGTTCCTAGTGAGGATGACCCTAAATGCAGTCTCGGAAGAATGGGAAATGTTTTTCCAAAGCATTTTGGGTAGGGAAACGTTACCATCATGGGAATACATGTGGGCAATCCTCCATTAGGAGGAAATTAGGAGAATCATGAAGAGGCAAAGCAGTGGAAGCAGATCAGCCAGAGTGAAGAAAGAAGAGCAGGATGATGCAACCCTTGCATCAAAGGAAAGGAAGCATCAATGGAAGAAGAAGAGGGACCTATCCAAGGTTCGGTGCTTTAACTGTGGTGAACTTGAACAGTTCACCAACACTTGTCCTAAGAAGAAGGACAAAGTATCTTCTAAATCCAAGGCTGCAACAACAAAGGATGATGGCTCTGATGATGATGTAGCCATGAGTGCTCATATGCCTCGAGAGAAGAGGTGGGGTGATATGGATCTATAGAGAAACTACAAATCAAGTTGGCGGGATCCTTGAGTTAGCCCTACTCTTGGATCGCATACGAGATACGAGAGCCTTAAGACGATAATGGGATGAGTCGGAGATGGTTGTAGAAATTCACAATGAAGCGGACTACAGAACTGAAGAGATAAAGAGGGAGTAGCATAGTGCAGAGGTAACAACAGCATGGAGGCAACATCAGAGAGGCTGATGGGATTTCAGCAACACAGAGAGGCTGAGCTTGTGTAATGCAGTGTTGCAGCAGCGTAGTGGCTTCATGAGGACATCATAAATCAATAGCTAAGGGAGCTTCAGTGATGGGAGGCAACCTAAATTATTTGTGAAATTTCGGGGAGGAGTCCTTTAGTTGTTTACTTCGACAACTGAGTTATAGTGCAACAGGTAGTAGTGGCAGTACTATAGGCAGCATGATGCAACAAATTTAAGAGAGAGCTGCAGTAAATATGTGGAAGTGTTAGTGGCAGTGACATGGGCAGTGTTAGTATCCTATAAATCATAAGATCTCAAGGTAATTGAATATTTCATGAGTTTGCAATTTCATATTGAGTATGATGTTCAATATTTAGGTGATTTCCAAAAAAAAATGAAAAAATAAAAGAAAAGAGGGTATAAATAAAAAAGGAAAAAGAGAAACAGAAAAATAAAGAAAAACCCCAAAAAGAATAATACTAAAAGTGATGTAAATAAAAATTCCACTACTGATTAGATTAGCTTGTTCAATCATATAGTTTAAGCATAATTGTACAATTTTAAATTTCTGTTGATAGGTTAGAAAATAAAGATTTTCCAAACTATTTAACCTTGGAATATCAATAGTTAGGTAGAAATAAAATTGACTCAACGGTTTAATCAGAGTCAATGGAAAAAATAAGGATAGATGTTAGGTTAAAGTTTTAAAGAAAAAATGAATTGGGTCTGCAAGTCCAAATGCACCCTGCAAAAGAACAAAAAATGTTAGATTAGAGACATGGGTAGGCAGGGGTGAAAATAAGGAAATGTAGAGGGAGCATGGGATTTATTCTAAAGGATTATCCTAAAAATTTCATGTATTCCTTAGTCAAGAGGAGAAAATCAAAAGGAAAAGATGTTTTTTAACCTAAGTTTCGAGATTAACTCATTTTGACATTTTAATGTCATAATAACCCATATCCTAAAGTTCGAAACTATATTCCACCCCCACTCTTCATTAACTCTCACCTGTCCCATCATCACTAAACACCCCCCATCTTCAGTCTCATCCCCATGCCCTCCTCTTCATCCAATGGTCCACGATGGTTTTCGGCCCCCCCTCATTCTCCTAATGTTAACGTCAGGGGGTGGGGGTGTGGTCCGAAATAGATGGTTTTTGAAACCACTTTCTTTGCAACATGTCGGCTCTGAATGATTTCTCACCCACCCCCACCCCCCCCCCCCTCCCACTCCTTACCGCTTACTGCTCATACCCCCCTGCGAAAATAAGTTTTATCCCACAACCAAAACACTATTCCTTGGACTGTTGTATAACCGTTGCACCACGACGACACCTTCCTGTCCCCTCCATCCAATCAGATACGCTCCCTCCATAGGCTCGTTAGAAAATTAATGGCTCAGGTCGTTACCCAACTGGCTTGCGCCATGTAAATGGTCACCCAATAATTCGATAAAGCCAAAATTCATCACCTATTGCAAGTTTTAACATTGTATTAGCATTATATCTGTTGCAGGTGATCGTTTTTCAAAGATTTTACAACAAAAACATGCCCAGAGAAGATTTCAATTCTTTGCAGGATAAAGTAGAAGTCCCTCTTCACAATTTCCCCTCCCCATTCTGATCTGCAAAAGCTCCCTTTCTGTATTCCCACCTTCTTTTAATCCCATTCTTCTTTGCAACAGTGAAAGACAAAATCATATCATTTTCAGGATGACAACAATGCCTACAAAGAAGGATCAAAAACCCTTTAATCCTATGGTTTACCCCCAGGTAGACCTGGATCATGTGGCTCTGGCTGACATAGATTATAAGATCCATGAGACATAGTCATATTTCGATTTATTTGATTTCTACCACTGGCTTGAGGATAAAATGATAGATGAAGTTGATGATATAGGGTTATGGGAGACCAAATTTCCCTATTTTATATTCCCAAATACCCAAAACTGCCCTGAATTCATTAGGAAATGCCATGCATGTTATGACATCAAGCAAAGAGCTGTAGTAGCTCCAACATGAGAAGTCCTTTTTACTATCAGTGCCCTGTCAATCCTACAATGATGCAGGCTCCCACTGTTGAAGAAACCATACCATTTCCCTACGAGGCTCTTAGAGAACTATATCAAAAGCTGGACTTTCCCAGCAGAGCCAAAGCAGTAGAGATTCTCATGGCTACTGATGCCCCAAAGGCCAAAATGAATCCTCCATATCCTTCATCCACTTTCCCTGATAGAATCTGATCTGAAAGGAATGTATTAGTTTGTTGTGCTAAGTGTCCTTTCAGTAATAAAAACATGTACAATTTGTCTCCATTTGTTTGCTTAAGGAATGAGTAATTTAACCATGAAACATAGAAGAATTTGTGAGTTTTAAGCATGAAAATAAGCCTAAATAACACTGAACAACAGTGTATAACAAAGAAATAACATCACACATAAGATTTACATAGCAGGCATGATGAAGCAGTTCACCCCTCTTGGTCTACATCTGCTGGTCTAGCTCCCAATGGCATGTCCCTCTTTGTCATTATGCTAAAAATTGTAAATTGTGTTTACAAGCCTCTAATGGTTGTTTTCTCTGCACCAATGGATCTAAAATGCTCAAATTAGTCTAGATAGACTCTTGTTTCACCCAAATTGGTCAAAAATTGACCTCCCTAGCCATTTTCCCAATCTTAGTTGCAATTGCTCTACTAAATGTGGAGAACTATAGTTAAACTAGCAAATTCCTCCTAATTTTGGAGGCGCACTTTAACTCCGCTAGTTATAAACCGTTAACATTAACTCTGGTGGTTAGGGGAGAGGTGGTCACAAGCCGACCCCCCATAAACCCCACAGTTTTAACAATAAAATTTCACAAATGTTTTGGAGCGGAACCCTGTGGATGCGGAGTTCCAAACCCGTCGGTTTAACCATCAGCATATTTTCTGGAGACCGCCCATGTGATACCTTTATAGTTATCTGGCTGAGTAACCGTGGGTTTTTTGAATTTTTATGTCGCGGTTGTTGTTTTTTAATACATGTGAATGTAGAAAATTATATGCACTATGCATGCATATGTCCAAGATTCTCCTGATCACACACTATTTTAACTTCATGCACAATACAGAATCTATTCCACCATTGATCATCACATGCGGAAATAAACACAATTACAATGCACACATGAAACCATAAAAATTCACACACATTAACATAGTTGTTTTAACGGGAAAGCCTGAAGCTAAAAACCCCAACTATCTGTATATAATATATGTCATAGAGATCATGTAACAATCCTCATACAAAGCTTATCACAAGCTCTTAGTACAATCCAATCGCTACACACTAATCAGGCCCGATCTTGCAAATCCATGCACCGAACTCTGCTACCTGCTAGTCTGCCTCTACTGCGCAATCCCTGCTGAAGAATGGCTCTAGATGAACTCAAATTTCTCCAGCCTTGCTCATGCAATCCTCATAGGCATCTCCATTGAGTGTTGAATGCAATCAATGCAACACTATAGTCACAACTGATAGTCACACTTGCTTTTTCACCTACCTCTCCACTGGTCTCCACTGAACTATCCATGCACTGTAGTTAAATGATGTATTTTCAGTTGATTAATGAGTTAGTATTTAGTGAATTGATTATTAATTAATTCACACCACTCTCACTAGTGTATCAATCAGTTAGACTAGATACAACTAGCTCAATTGTGTCTAACTGAGTTAAACCGAACACAACTCCACCAACTACTTCACAACTCCACCAAAAAACTTCCGTCACATGAGTTCTAATCGAATTCCTCCATGTAATAGCTCCAATAAACCCTTAGGAATAGCGTAATTCCTTTTCCGTGAGCTCTCGTGCCACATCCGTGCACTTAACTGAAGTGCTCCAAGAGGATAAGATAATGTTTAGAGTCCAAATATTATTAAGAGCTAATAATATTCGACATATCTATTTTTAGACTGACAATCTAAAAATAGATTCCGCTCAATATGTCTAAAAATGGAAATCCATCTATTTTTTTCAACTTGACCGATCCACAACAATATCCCCGTAACTCATAGAATGTGATCGATATGTCTAAAAACAGACATAGTCTAAAAATAGACATACACCTAAAAATAGCTTGTGTGGGCCCCACCTAGTTTAGGTGATTATTTTCCAACTAGGGTCAAGGATGATGTTTCAGAATGCCTCCTTCACTGTTTCTTGTTGCAAAATTCAACAATCCCTATCAACAAGAAAGGACTGTATTTGCATGCAACATGAAACTCCATGGATTCGCCCTGCAACCTTTGCAAGCGCCTTGCAACTCCATGCATCTACTCTGCAACTCTTGCTGCAACACTTCTGAAACTGAAAGCCTCCAAACAACTCAATCAGTATAATGCATATGTCATCAAAGTGTTCGACTTCTGCTTAATCACTACACATGTCTTCAAGAACCATTGCGCTATTGAACTCTGCACTTGCTATAAACTCAGAACCACACTCTAGTATCCGACATTATCACTTTGATCTACCTACATCAATCCAACCGATCATGCTACTGCTGCTCTATGGGCACCTCGTAGCCAGGTTCAATTCATGAGATCCACACCATCTCAATGAATCCTACCTAGAAATTTCTTCTTGGATTACTAAAGCATGTCACCCCACCCTCTCTCACCGTGGATAGTCGCATGACCTATCCGCCCATCCTGGCATGAAATTTCTCTCGCATGAGTGGTTGCTTCCCACTCCATGATCCTCATCTTGTGGCTGCTCCACATCCCGAGGTTCACTCTTACCTGCATGCAAATCCTGCTCCCTCTCAAGCTTCAATTGCATGGCTTTCTTGCACTTCCCAACAGTAGGAAGCTCCGTAGAAATCCCATCTACTTCAAGTCTGTAGAGATTCTTCGCTCGAATCCCAACCTTATTGACTTGTCTTGTTTCTTTGTACCGAAGGAAAAATTTTCCTTCACTAAAGACAACATCATACCCTTTATCCTCTAACATTGCGACTGAGATTAAATTCTTCTTTAAACCTAGAACATGCACTACATCTTGTAAAAGAATGAGTTTACCTGACTCCCTCTGAAAGGTAACGGTACAAATGCCAGTTGCATTGTATCATCCATTGTCGCCCAACTCAACATGTAACTAGAGATCTTTCTCCACCAAGTCACTGAAAAGATTCACATCTCCCATCATGTGAAAAGAAGCGCCACTATCAAAATACCACCCCGATCCCAATGCACTAGACACCATGCATGCGATCAATGAAAAGTCCAGCTCAAATTGTGAGGCAAGAGCCTCACCATCTATAGCTCCAGCAGCTTGCTTGTCCTTCTTCTTTTGTGGACAATATGTGGCGAAATGCCCATGTTCGTGACAGTGAAAACACTTCACTTTGGACATGTCACAATCTTTTCCATCCGCACCGGATTGAGAAGGATTTTTCTTCGCTTTCCCTTTCCTTGCTTTGGCAGCCAAAGCGCAATCCTCTTCATCATCATTCTTTGATGAAGAGCCATCCCTGGTACTCTGCCTTATCTCCTCCTGCACAAGATCCGACCAAAGTCGCTCCCATCCTGGCAGTTTCTCCCAACCATTGACAGAGTCCTCGTAGCTATGCCAAATCTTCGGAAGCCCAAGGAGAGCCAAGCTCACCAAGTATTCTTCATCCACACTAACTCCTACACTCCCAAGCTCATCCCTGCAGTGGACAAACTTTGTCAAGTATACTGGAATAGTGTTATTCTTCTCCATTTTTATTTTCCTGAGCTTGTCTTTAAGCGCCAACTTCCTTTGGTCACTTTTGCTTTGGAACAATTCTATCAAATCCTTCCACGTCAAGAATGGAGTGGCTTTACCGTGAAGGCTGGACATAATGTGATCCTTCACACCTTCCAATAGAATCCTTTGACACCTTGCTACCTTCTTTTTCCATGCGTCAAGTGCGGCTGCATCGCTAGAACTCGGTTTAGGAATATCAACATCTATGAACTCCTTCAACCCATTATCCTCCAACACTGCCTCCATCCTGTCCTTCCATGAAATATAATTCAAGCTACCCTCAAGGGCATACTCCAATCGCAATCCGTTGAAAGACATTTCAATGAATGCTCAACTTCAACACCAGGAAAACACTGTAGCAAATTCGAATTCCACCAGCACAAAACTCAACTGTTTCAATAATTGCAATCTGCTCGAATGATCAACGCTCTGATACCATGTAGAAATTATATGCACTATGCATGCATATGTCCAAGATTCTCCTGATCACACACTATTTTAACTTCATGCACAATATGGAATCTATTCCACCATTGATCATCACATGCCGAAATTAAATCAATTGCATGCACACATTGAAACCATAAAAATTCACACACATTAACACAATTGTTTTAACGGGAAAGCCTGAAGCTAAAAAACCCCAACTATATATATATATAATATATGTCATAGATATCATGTAACAATCCTCATACAAAGCTTATCACAAGCTCTCAGTACAATCCAATCGCTACACACTAATCAGGCTCGATCTTGCAAATCCATGCACCGATATTTGCCAGCCTTTAGCCTGCCTCTATTGCGCAATCCTTGTTGAAGAATGGCTCTGGATGAACTCGAATTTCTCCAGCCTTGCTCATGCAATTCTTAAAGGCATCTCCACTGAGTGTTGGATGCAATCAATGCATCACTATAGTCACAACTGATAGTCACACTTGCTCTTTCACCTACCTCTCCACTGGTCTCCACTGAACTGTCCATGCACTGTAGTTAACTGATGTATTCTTCAGTTGATTAATGAGTTAATATTTAGTGAATTAATTAATAGTTAATTCACACCACTCTCACTAGTGTATCAATCAGTTAGACTAGATACAACTAGCTCAACTGTGTCTAACTAAGTTAAACTAAACACAACTCCACCAACTACTTCTACAACTCTCCACCAAACTCCGTCACATGAGTTCTAACCTAAGTCCTCCATAATAGCTCCAAAGAAACCCTTAGGAATAAATAGAATTCCTTCTATGAGCTCCTGTGCCACATCTGTGCACTTAACTGAAGTGCTCCAAGAGAATAAGATAATGTTTAGAGTCCAAATATTATTAAGAGCTAATAATATTCGACATATCTATTTTTAGACTAGTAGTCTAAAAATAGATTCCATCCAATATGTCTAAAAATAGAAATCCATCTATTTTTCCAACTTGACCAACCATCCACAAATAACATCTGGAAACTCATAGAATATGATTGACATGTCTAAAAATAGACATAGTCTAAAAATAGACTTTGCGTCAAAAATCATCTGTGTGGGCCCTACCTAGTTTAGGTGATTATTTTCCAACTAGGATCAATGATGATGTTTCAAGATGCCTCCTTCACTGTTTCTTGTTGCAATATTCAACAGTGAATAGTCGTTGTAGCTGCCTGGAGTCATGGTCTTCAGAACCGTTTGGGATAAATTATGCTGCGGTTTAAGATCCATACCATGTGACCAACAAAATGGGGCTGCTGATGGGTTGGGACCGCCGGCGGCCCCCCCCACAACTTGCAAATGCTTAAACATTAATTATATGTGGAGTGACTATATGGTTAAGTCATTGTGATATCTCATACAATAGAACTCCTTGCTGGCACGTCGGAGGTCATGGGGTCGAACCCCCCAGACTCCAATATATTTTTGACCCTCCGTATAGGGGACACATGGTAGCCTTTGGGCTAGCCATGTGTCACCCATCCAATGGCGCAGAAAAATTTGTACCTACCAAATCGACCCATAAATTGACACTTGGCGAAACCTGATTGGATTGAGAAAATGGAATATTCCTGAAATATTCCATTTTTGCTGATTGTACCTGCATGCTGACTGGGCATCCCAGTCACTCCTATCACAAAATTTTAGTTGTTTAGGAAAATGATTAGAACGCAATATCTCCCTCATATGGCATCAGTTTTTCAAACCATTCATGGCGCCGGAATCAAAATGACGAGATCAACCCAGTCGCTCAAGTTCGGTACAGTTTTGAGCATTTTCAATTTTGAGAAAAATACATGATCTCCTGGTCACACCTCCCCGTTGGGAAGATTTTGGACCCCAAAAGACTTCAATTAACTGTTTAATAGATGCAGGTAAATCTCCCTCACCTTTCCAACTTTTATCCACCTTGCCTTACTTGGATTACTTCCTTTGAGCCCAGCTCGAAGGTAGTCGACACTTCCCCTCTTAGATGTTTGTGTCCTCTCGTCAAGGATGGTATTCTCCTTGAGCTCATCCATAAATTTTGGTGAGAAATATTCTATAGATGGCAGCTGAACATCACTCCCTTGATCATCAATCAAAGGAGGCTGATACACGTGTAAATTTTCAGATGGGATCTCCTTGTCAGATGCCCCTAGAAGGGAATAAAATTTGTGAAGGGGGGCCGTTTAAGAGGATAGATAAGAAAACACCTGAAACCATTGCCATGATCCATTTTATGTAATCTTTGTGGAAGCCAAAAGCCGCTAAGACCTCTTTCATATATTCCCAACTGATTTTTAAAAAATATTTGGACATATCTAGCTACATCATCATGCCCGATTTTCTTTGAGCTTTGAGGGAGTGAATAACCTCCTGCGAGAGGATAGTGTTGACCGGGATTTTCCTTTCTTCCACATACTCAGTTTGGTGCAGAGATATCAAGAGATACAATATGGATTTTATTTTGATGGAAAAAAATTTAGATATGATTTTGTATATTATGTTGCATAGAGCTATAGGCGGAAATTTGTCAGGAGAGTTAGCTCCCTCCGACTTGGGGATTATAGTGAGAAAGGTGGCATTCAAATCCTTCAGAACCGACGTTTGGATGCAAGATTCCTCTATTAATGCATGAACCTCTTCCTTTATTAGAGGCCAACAAAATTTGTATAAATTTTTGGTAAAGCCATCTGGGCACGAGACTTTACCATTATGCGTAGACATGACAACCTCCTCCACTTCCTGCAGGGAGACCTTCCTTAGGAGAAATTGATTGTGTTCCTTGGTGAGGAATTTTGAATTTTTTTTAGTAATTTCCTTAAGGGATTTTTCCCTATCATAGATTGTTTCTGTGAGGAGCTTACCAAAGTACTGGTTAAGTTTGAACTCAATTTCCTCATGAGCCTGGGTAAGGTTAACCTCACTAGATCTTAGGCCTAGGATCCTGTTGTGTCTCCTGTGCTAAATCATTGAATGGTGGAAGAAGGAAAAATTTCTTTCCCCACATTTTAGTCAGTTGATGCGGGATTTATGTTGCCACAGTTTTTCTTCTTAAGAGACCTTTTCCTACCAGCTTTTCTGGAGATTAAGTTCTTCCAGCTTCCTTTGTTCATTGATTCCCCTGCTTATTATCTGTTGTTGGAGGGTTTCCTGTTTCAATTCCAGTAGTTTATTTTCCAAGGTGATATTTCCAAATGTTTTCTTGTTCCACACTTTGATCTCTGTCTTAATAAATTTCAGTTTATGCTGGAATTTATACATGTTTTTCCCATTATGAGGTTGAGGGGTTTCAAACCATTTATTCATTCTATCCATGAATTCAAGATGGTCAAACCAAAAGGCCTCGAATCTGAAGGGTCTATTCTTCGAGCTAGTGGAGATCTGGATTTTTAAGGAGACAGGCCAGTGGTCTGATCCCACCTGGGGGAGGATCCTAACCTTCGTTTCCTAGGAGGTAAGATATATCTCCTCCAAGATAAGGAAGTGTTCCAACCTAGATACACTTTTTTGTTCTCCGCCTCTCCTATTATTCCATGTAAAGGTTCCATTCTTCGTGGGAATGTCGATCAGGTGGATATTGTCAATGGTGTTCTGGAATGCTTCATAATTCTTATCCTATCTCCTCATGCCTCCATCCCCCCCCACCCAGGTTGAACACCATGTTAAAGTCACCCGCAATAATTTTGTAAGGGTGATGGAAGGAGTCGAGGAGCTGGCTTATGTTTTGCAACATTTTGATTCTTTCAGCCACTTTATGGGGAGCGTATATATTAGTGACACAAATGTTGTCGTTCGTACTTGTGATCTTCAGAATTGTCGTTAAAGACTATGTAGTGGAAACATAGGAGGAGAGTTCGAATTGAGAACTCTTCCACAGAGTCATGATTCCTCATGTCATGCCAGTGGTAGAGTTTTCCATGTAGTTTTATTTCTTGAAGCATGTTTTTTTTATGATGGTGAGATTTTCCATGTCAATCTTGGTTTCTTGGATCAAAAGGATGTCAAGCTTGTTTGATGCGAGTCTGTTTTTCAAGACTCGTTTCTTTCTAGGACCACTGAGTCCTATAATGTTCCATGAAATGAAATTCATTGAGAAATTGTAGGGGTTAGGGTTATGGCCTTTACCTTTCCTTCATTGATGAGGCGAGATCTCAACTTTTGTAGTAGTCGACCAGTCATTTTCCTCCCTCTTTTCCTTCTTGGTCATTTTGGATAGTAGTGTCCTGCCTCTAGAATGGCCATAATGCCATTGCCTTCAACTTTTCAGAGTGAGGCTTGACTTGAGCTTTGTTTCATTTCCTCCTGGAGGAGGTATGCCCCTTTTTATCTTCTGGAATCGATGCTATACCATTTTTCTGCCATTCCTCTACAAACGATATAAGGTATACTCTTTCTAGTGCTTCTTTAATGGATTTCTCTTCCAGTGTGGGTGCCTCATGGGCCTATTCCATTTCTATGTCTTCTTGAATGTTTTCATCTTCATTGATGTTGTGTTCCTCTTTCTTATCTTCTTGCCTCTGGTTTTCTGTTATTTTCTCGTTTTCTTTGGGATCCTTGTCATTAGAGCTGAAAAATAGTTTCTCTTCTTGTGTTGCATTCAAAGCGTCAAATTTGTTGTGGCTTGTTTCCTTAGGCTAGTATTTTTTAGTGTGTGTATTATTGTTATTTTTTTCTTGTTTCCTACCTTTGTAAAACCCCGCTCGTCCTTTTTCCTGTGAGCTTGCTCATTGCTGTGAGGGGCCTTGTTTTGTGGACAATCCATAAAGATATGCTCGTGTTCATGGCACTTCCTGCATTTGAATGGGATGTGTTCATAGTCAATGCTCTGGAGACAAAATTCATCCTTGTAAATCATCTTAATGGATTCTCGGATGGCACCAAAAACATCTATGTAGACACAGATTCTTGCATAGGAGACATAATGACAGTTTCTAGTACCCTCAGGCATTTTTATGTATTCTCCTAGTTCGTCTCCAATGCATTTGAGGACTATGGGAGTCCAATAGTCCGTAGGAAAAGAGTAAAGCCAAACCCAAACCGAGACCCTAGTGAAGTCCTCTTTCTCTGGGGTGAAGTTTTTATTCCAGAACCTCATGTAGAGACCAGCGGAGTTGAAGAATTAAGGTCATCCCTCAAAGACATTGTCTCTGTCCTCCAGGAGATCAAAAACTACTGTAAAAAATTCCTTTGATCCTAGTTGAAGTATGATATCTCCCTTTGGTTTCCATTTGGACTGAATCCATTAATTAAGAGCCTTCTCTATGGGCCAAATGCCCATGAATTTGCAGATTACTGCATTTTCTTGCATGTAATCCCGGTAAAAAACCATCTCTGGGTCTTGGATAGCCAACTTTGGGAATTTCTTAGCTTTAGGGCTGTAGTTTTTTTTTTGTTTAAATATTTCATTTTTCTGATCCTCCTCTATAAATTTTTCATCCAAGGTGGCCAACGGATGAGGAGAGCAGTTATCTAGGTTTCTTGAGGATTTTTTCGTCAAAGGAAGGACCAAATGTATTTTCCCTTTTCCTTTCTGATTTTCTTTTGATTCAGGGCCAAATCCTGAAGAGGTGAAGGTAGTGATTAAGGAAAATATTATGAAGAAGGAGGATTCTTGAACCCTTGGGTAACTAGACACCAAGTCATAGAAGGAAGGGGCCATTGGGCCACCTTCCGATTCCTTCATGGGAGCCCTCGATGAGGACTGGTCTAAGCCTCTGTCGGCTAAGACCACAAGGCGCTAGCAGCAGAGCTGAACTAGGTCATCATGGTTGCAGAGAAAGTTTTTGGACCTCAACTATGCATGAATCATCAATTTTGTCCCTACCATCAAGGTTTCCAAATAATATGTTGTGTGAAGGCTCTTTCATTATAATTTCAAAGGTAAATTTGGGTCATGGTATTTTTCTTTGCCTCCTAAATCAATTTCCAACTAGGATAATTTCGAAGAATTGTTTTTGAAATTTGTTGGAGATGATAAAACACCTGCCTCTTTGATAAATGAATTTTATAATATTAAAGTATGAGCTAATGAAAAAATAAAATATTTTAACTCTTGATTTAATAAAACTTTAAACAATATTTCATACACATCTAAGCCATGAGAAGTTATACATGTTGACTGGTATATTAGAGCTCTATGTTATTCCATGTCTATGTTTGTGGATAGAGATGAAAAAAAACACTTATAGATAATATGAAGTAAGCTTTATCTATTGAACAAAAAATGTTTTCACTTGAAAATACAATTCCCGCAGAAGAGAAGAAACGTTCCAAGAAAGTCACATTCAAAGATGAAGTAAAAACGAAAAGCACTAAGGATCCATTTGATATGGAAGGTTTGCAAAAGGTTCTCAAAATTATATCAAATGAGGTGGTTAACCTAAAGAAACAAGTGGCTAAAGGATCCTCCTCTAGAAGATCTTATAGATCCTTTAAAAGAACACAACAACCCCCACCTTCTCCTCCACCTTCGGCTCAAATTTTTTCTACTGAAGAAAATGATGACGAAAATGAAAAAAAAGAAGAAATTGAGCAAACAAAAGAAGAAACTCAAGATGAGGATGTATCTGATGTTAATGGTCTTTAGGATTACATTCTTTCTCAAGGTGAAGAAGAAGAGGCACTTCTTGTTACATCTAGAAGTAAAGGTTATGTTGGTACATCATCCACAAGTCAAAACCATGTTAATGATGTTTCATCAGTCAATGGTACACAAGCTACTTCCACACCTTCAAATAAGAAGAATTCAACACCATTTTCTAGTCATTCTTCTCCCACTATTAATAACACTACTCCAGAAAGTCTGTACCTAAAACACTCATTGTTTATGATAATATTGAATATAATATTGTCAAATATACGAAGAAAACTAAAGTCAACATATCTCTTTATGAATTTAGAAAACTCAAACAACAACAAAAATTCTTATTAAATACTTTAAATGCAATATCATATTCTCCTTTGCTGATGACTATTGTTAACACTAAAAATTCAAAAAATAAAAAAAACCTAAGCCCTCTTCTTCTTCCTCCGAAAAATTCAACCAAACATATGCCATTCTCATAGGTGATATATATAATTCTCACACTCCACCTTTCCTTCTAATTTTTGAAGTGTTTAATAAAAATATACATAACTGTCTCGCTGATTCTGGAGCTTCATATAATATCATGCCTTATTCTGTGTGCTTAAAATTGAATGTAAAACCACAAAAATGAGCCACTCAGATGGTACAAATTGATAGAACAAAAGTTATAGTTTTAGGTGAAATGAATGGAGTTATAATCAGGTTATCATTGAAACCCAAAGTCTTCCAGATCATTGCTATTTTAGTGGACAATATTCAATAATTCCATTGTTTGATCTTAAGCACGAGGGATTCACTCAATGAACCTTTGACATATCACTTGCATTCGTGGAATATCAAACAATACCCTTAATTTTATTACATATTGGAAAATACCTCTAAAAATCACATTATTTAAGCCCCTACCAATATGAACCCAATAAACCTTCCTAATTTAAAAAACCCCTACTTTCACTAGATATTGTAGTTATCCATTTTTTCATTAACATTTTTATACCCCTCTATATTTTTTCATTAACTTTGAGCTCCATTTTTTGTTCCTGCCAATATAAAAGCCCTTTACCCCCTATATATGCCCCAATATATTATGTCATATTTTCCTCAATATATATCCCCCAATATGAATGCATGTGGTATGGTATTACTCCCCCAGTGAAGCTCCCATGATCTTAAGTAGAGACTGATCAGAAAAATTGAATGGATACTTTGCAATTGATTGGTGTCATCTTTGGTTACCTTACAACGGAAAACCCAATAAAAACAAAATTGATAGATAAAAACACATAAAGTACATTGTTACTAATTTGGAAGGGGCAAAAGAACTTGTCGCTTTCACGAATGATATTTTAGGGAACTATTCAGTAGAATAATTTTTTAGGACTTTCCTTGCTCAACTATAAACTTATCCTTCAAAATTTGTTTCTTCAAAAATATAATTTTTTTGACAAAGTGATACATAATGTCGTATAAATATTGTAGAAACACTTCTAAATAATGTTGTAGATAATTCATTTTGGACTTTATACTTTGAAGAATAACAATCAAATGATGGTGCAGGTGCAGGGTGTATCCTACTCAATACCAATAAAGAGAAAATCATGCTAATATGCATGCTTCAATTCAAGCGTACAAACATTGTTGCACAATATGAAGCAATCATACAAGTTTTTCGAAAAATAGTTAGGTTAGATGTCAAGTATTTAAAGGTTTTCAGTGATTCAAAATTTATAATTAAATAGGTGAGAAATACCATCCATTGCGTTTTTAATCATTTGAAACACTATCAATATTTAGTTTAAAACTTGAAATCTTACTTTCTTGCATTCAATATTTTCCCCATACCAAGATTATAGAATTCAATTGCTGATCCATTAGCCAATGTTTCTTCTAAATTAAGACCGCCTGAGGATTTCAATACCAAACTATTTTCTATTGAGTTGATTTTTTGACCATAAATTCCTTGCAATATCACTAATTGGAGAGTCTTCAATGAAGATGCAGATATCATAAACTTCCTTACTCCCGAGGGGACCTATGATGTTCAAATCATTGATGAAAACTCACATTAAAGGAATTGAATAAATTCGTCATAGAAAGTAAGAATGAAAATGCATTACCTAGATATGTTGTCAAGTTAGAAGATTTATATGATCTTAAAGATAGGTTTAAGAGACCTTCCAATTGCAAAAATACATCATCAAATTTGATATTCAAAATCATAAATATTGGATGTAAGGACAAGCCTCAAAATGTCAATTTAGGTTTAGGATTTTCCCCTGATGAAATGCTGACTTTAAATCATCAACTCAAAAGATACAAAGTTGTTTTTGCATGGAATTACGATGATCTTGAAACTTATGACACATCAATAATTGAACATACTATACCCATGTTACCAAATGAGAAGCCCATTTTACAAAACCTCAGAAAAATCCATCCCAATCTTAAGCCACAAACAAAAGCTTATTTGAATAAATTATTACGGGCCTAGATATTTTTTCTCGTTAGGCATTCAAAATGGGTATCAACTCTGGTTCCCGTTCATAGAAAAATGGAGATATTAGAATTTGTATTGATTTCAGAAACCTAAATAAGGCTTATGAGAAGGATAATTTTCCCTCACCTCCTATGGAACAAATTTTACACTTCATAGTTGGTTATGAGTTGATGTGTTTTCTAGATGGCTCTTCAGGTTATAATCAAATTCTTGTTCAAACTGCTAATAAACTTAATGCTACTTTTAGAACCAAATGGGTAACATATGCATATCAAAAGATTCATTTCAAACTAATCAATCATGAACAACATTTTAAAGGGCCATGAACATCACTTTCAGAGGATTAATAAATAAAATAATGGTAGTTTATCTTGATGATATTACCATTTATTCTAAGAAATGAAGTGATCACTTCCACGACCTTAAAAAAATATTTGAACGTTGTAGGAAATGTGGAATCTCATTAAATCTGAAAAAATATTTCTTTTCTTTGACTGAAGGGAAACTTTAGGATTTATCATTTCAAAATAAGGAATAATAATAGATCCCAAAAGATTTAAGGCTATCTTTGGAATAGCGCTCCCACTTAAAAAAAATCGATGGAGGCTTTTCTAGTACAAATCAATTTTGTAAGGTGTTTCATTCCTAAATTTTCACAAATAGTATTACCTTTACAAAATATGATTAAAAAGAATGCAATATTTAAATGGGGTACTATTGAAAAGAATGCCTTTGAGCTAATAAAGCAATCCATCATATAAGTTCCATCATTTTCCTCCCCTGCTTTTGATAAAGAGTTCATTTTGTATACTTTTGCTTCTAATCATTCTTATGTAGTCGTTTTAACATAGAGAAATGATGAAGGATAAAAAGCCTTGATATATTTTCACAGTTCAGGGTTACAAGGAGTCGAGTTAAACTATTATGAAGTTCAAAATAATACCTATGCAGTTTTCAAGTTAGTAAATCACTTCAGACCCTTTCTACTTAAGTCTTATACCAAGGTAATTGTTCCTTATTGAACAATGAGAAATTTATTAATTCAAAAGGACCTTGGTGAGAAATGAGCACATTGGGTCGCTTCACTCCAAGAATATGATTTAGAAATAAATCCTGCTGAAATTTTACAAGGACAAGGTTTGTGTAAGTTGGCTATTGGAATTATTGAATTTCAATCGGAAAATAGCTTAGTTGAGCAAGAGGATGCCCAAAAGGTATGTTTCACCTTTAATATTTCTGATTCACAATATTTCTATCTAATCTATTTTCTGACTCATGGAAATGTTCTTCCTAGTGTAGAACCTAAGAAAAGAAGAGATTTGAGACTGAAAGCAAACTAGTACCAGCTAGTTAATGGCGTGATGTTCAAAATAATTATGATTTTGCATTACTTAGATGTTTGGAGAAAACGAAAGCTCAATTTTTTTTCAGGAATTGGACGACGACCTTGTTGTTGGACACTATGGAGGAGATAATACAACATATAAAATACTCCATGTAGGCTAGTATTGGCCAATGTTATTCAAAGATGCACATGCATATGTAAGAAGATGTAAATTGTTCCAAAAAAATTCATAAAGCGATAAAAAATAAGTATTATCTTTGCAGCCAATCAACATTGATAAACCATTTGAAGAATTGGGATTGGACGTAATTGGTGAGATCATTCCTCATTCTTCTAAACAACAAAGATATATTCTTACTGCAACATATTATTTCACTAAATGGGTGGAGGCCACTCCCTTGAAAATTGTCAATTCTAAATAGGTTATTAATTTCATTTATCAACATACCATAGCCAGACTTGGTATACCAAACTTGTTAATTTTTTTATAATGGTACCTATTTTTCTATAAATTCCCTTACTGAATTTGCATTACAGGGAGGTTTTAAAATAAATTATTTAGACAACTATTGCCCACAAGGAAATGGTGTTTATGAAACCCCAAAAAAAATCTCTTAAGAATTATTAAAAGAACCATTCATAATAAAAAAAAAGGGTTGGCATAAATCCTTGACTTTTTCCCTGTAGACTGACCAAATAACCTATAAAGCATCTTTAGGTACTTCACCTTACTTCCTAGTGTATGGGAAGGAGATTGTTCTCCCACATAATATTTTTTTACCCTCTGCAACATTAGTGCAATCCATTCAAGAGCATCCTTGCTCTAGCATGCAAAAAAGGTTGTAAAAAATCTTCAAGCTAGAACAAGAAAGAGACAAGGCTAACCAAACCTATGCCAAACATCAAAATATTATCAAAAAATGGTTTGATAACAATTCATTGAATTCCTGTTGAAATGGGATAAAGTTCAAGAAGAGAAAGGAAAGCATACAAAATTTCCTAAATTATGGCTAGACCCATTTCAAATTACTAAAAAATTAGGGCCATATTCTTTTATTTTGCAGAATATTGAAGGGATTGAAGATAATCTCTTGATAAATGGACTTATTATTAAAAAATACTTCTCTGGAGGTTTTTGTAATCCCTTTGCAAATATGTAAATAATCATATATAAATCCATTTTTTATGTTGCTTTTTAGTAACAATAATTAGTGACTTGTTGTATCTTTATATATCTTGTTTATACACCTTTTGATAATTGAGAATCAACTTAAGCTTTTTTCAAAAGGAAGCATTAATTGTTCTCACTATCATCAAATCTTTTGTGGTCAATTCATTTTTATTAAGGTATATTTGGAAAATACTTTGTAAGTTTGTCCTATCTAAAGATATTAGTTTCCCTTTATATAATAAGAATGGAAAATATAAAGATGAATAACTAACTGAATTCTATGAGATGCATTTTTTTCTCAATTACTTTCCTTATCACCCATCTTCTCTAAATGCCATTGCTAAATACACACTCACAAATGATGTTATCTAAAGGCGGATAATTTAATAAATAGAAGAAGTATTGGGAAATGCCTGTAAACCCACCGGAGTATTGAATAGGCTCATGGGCAGTGGGTAAATAAATAAATGATACAAAGGTAACTTCATCAAGGTACTGAACAAGCCTGATGGAAGCGAAGAAATAAAGTGTAACATAACACCGAGTTATTCCAAGTAGTCAAATCTAAAGCCATAATTCTTATAAAGTATTCTTGTTCCCTCTGGATGGAATAAGATCTAAAAGGTATGAGTACAACACAATCCTATTGTATCTATTTAAAGACTATGAAATTTTCTTCATGAATATTTAATAAATTTGTTGGTTTTCTTTATAAAAACTCATTCATATTTAATATAAACAGAGATAACTGGTTCTCCCAGTATATCGCTAAATTTTGTAGCAATAATAACCCCATTTTCACATTATTATGACCATAATAATAATAGGGACCTTTTAAAATTTCTATTAATATTGGTGTATGTTAAATCAGCTCTTCGCTTTAATAAATTTCTATTATTATTAGTTTAAGTAAATAAATAAAATATTAAGGCCCTTTGGCCGAGAACCATCACGACCATGACTTAATAAAATTATTAGAATATTATTATAGGCTATTGGATACATTATATTGTTCTTTATTTAATAATCCACACTCATGGTCACATCAGTTAACACGTGGAATTTCAAGATTACCCTGATCCTTTTCTTATCTTACGATTTTTATTCTGTCGAGATACCTTTAGAGAGATGATGGGTTGAAGCCCCGCTTGAGCCCAATCATGTTAAAATATGATTGGTCCCTTTTTTGCATTTAAGAACACGTCATCCTTATTGTATTACCCCATAAGATCTATATTGAAGCACTTTATGCAAGCGCAAATGTTAGTACAACTCATCACTAATGGTTCCCTCCTTCTCCTCTTATAATTGGTCAGGAGACATCACATATATTTACATCATCCCACTTTGTGTTTTTTTTCACACATAAAATATATTTATCGAGGATTTATCGAGCAAGCCACCTCATTTGATCCACTCGATGAGTAAATAACTCCACATTGGTACATGTAAACATTTTCTACACACAAGCATGCATCCTATTCATCCCGTATACTTCCAAAGAAGAGAAAAACTAACATTTCACTCCAACGTCCAGGATTTGACCCCACGGGATGATGTATATGACACATCATCGTCCAGTTGACCATTTCCTTCAATATGAATGCACCAATTGTGATTTTAATCGTCGCAACTGCAATATTGTGAATTGAAAGTTGCACCTTGGTTTTAAATAGAGTACTTGTCATAGTGAATTCAAATTTTGACTCCATTTAACTCACTCCTACAATTTATTGTCATTGATTTAACTCATTTTACGCGATTTTATGCCTTGTTTTATGGTAAATTTCTCTTACCTTTGGTATTTTCCATTACAGGAGAATATTTTACATAACACTTCACAAGTTACTACCATGGCCAAAGGAAAGAAGAAAGCTCATATACAAGTGGTGACTAGGCCTTTCAAAGAAGAAATTAATGAGAAGTTCCCTGATACATTTCTTTTTTCTGACACCGTATGCACAATGGACGCTGATTACTTGTCATGGAACACCATTTATGAGTACTTCAAAGAAGAATTACCAGAGAAGCAGGAAGATCTAGCTACAGTTGCAACAAGGGACCAGGGTGCCCACAGAACCTCTGAAGGAATAATTTGGTATGCTTCAAAATCTCACCTACACAGAGTTGTAGCGTGACCAAGGTTGCTTCCCTACACAAATATGATACGCTGGGTGGTAGAAAATTTTGATATTAGTGAGAGGAAATTTATTACTCGTGGAGGCATTACCATTGGGTCTTTCAAGCCATAGAGCATTCATGGTATGAATCATTTACCTGACCCCAAACAATATTTAATAATTCGTGTATCAATTTTTTGAAAAGGAACATGATGGTAAAAATGAGGTTTAACCTAAAATTATTAAATTATGGAGGCATGATCCCAATAAATTCATGTAAGAAACCTCTGACAAGTATTCCATCACTACCCTAACTTCCTCTTCTTTTTTTTTCTATCACTACTATACTTTGATTATATATGGCCGAAACAATGTATCTCAATTTCTTAGTGATTGGGTCCCGCTTATTGAAATTTCCTCTCATGGTTATATATTTGACTAGGCTCAACTCCTATCAGATAATTTTTTCCCCAGACAAAATTTGTAATTTCCATTATATAGAAATATTGAAAATTACATGTTGTAGTTTCTTCATATATATCATATCCCAAAATTGTGGCCTATATGCCACTATACAAAAAAAAAGACTGATATATCTTGTCACATAGAGAAGATTTTAAAAGCACTATAACATAAATATATACATAAATAGATTAGTTTTCCAAAAACTAAGTAAGAAAAAATAAATTCAGTCAATAGAATGCATGTAAATCATGTAGCTTCATCCACTAGTTGTTGATGTTCTATAAATGGCCTATGGTAGTACTGATAATAAGTATGTACCTGTTATTCCTGAATTATCTAATGACCACGAGGTTGCTGCACTACCTCCTTGGATAGGTTGTCAGAAGTCTGGTTCCTTTCCCTGTATATATGATGACATGAAATAAATTCAAAATTTTATTTAAGAGTCATAATTTCATCCAAACAACTTTTGAGTGTGTGCACGTGACAATGAGCTTGTAGATTGAACCAATTAATAACAATTTTGGAATCTACAAATATTTAAAGTTGCATGCATCCTTTCTCAAGGGAGAATATGAGAAGAAGCTTGAGGGAGTTTAATTCTGAGTAATTGTTGGTGCCTCTGCCTAAGCCCATTTTCATTTTGAAAAATATGATCTTCTGCTAAGTATATGATAGCTCCCCCTCCACATCCATTCTTTTGAGTAGAACTGTCAAAATATTCCTAGGGCTTCGATTTGTCAATAACTTCAGGGTGGATGATACGATGATGAAGGTTTTTTTCTTCATCCGGGATCAAGGAGAATAAAGCCTCAATATCAGAGCATGTAAATGCCAATCAAGCCTCTTATCATGAAAGATGTACCAATTCCTACCTATCCAAATTCCTCATTAGACCAATATGGGAATATTCTGAAGCTTAATTGGCTCGACATTATTCCAGCAAGATAGCCATGCAGATTGAAAAGATTCCCCTTGTAACCAAATGCTGACTGATAAAGATTGATAAATACGTTTCTAGATGAGTTGAACCAATTGACACCACAAAAAAATCTGGTCAATAGATTTAGTGTTATTTTTACATAAAATGCACCAAGTAGGGCTCTGGAAGGATCTGTGCTGAAGGTTTTCCCCTATCAGAACCTTATTATGCAAGAGACACTATAGAAATTATACAAACAATATGTATACCAATGGACTCAATCCAATCATGTAATATACTAAAACAAGATAATGAATCCTTCTACAATACTTGTGGAAAATAAACACGATCGCACAATCATACCAAGTAAGAGAAATAAGAAAATCAATCACACAACAAAGATATTTTTCCCGGGGAAAGCTTTTTGATCAAAACCCCTCTATCTTTATTGTATAATAAACCAAGGAATCATGAAACAATACAATGCACTCTTCTCACAAGAGTCTGTTACACTCTACCAACTGTCTCACACTGATATGGACAAAATTGACCAACACTTAACCAATTTCTTGCCTCTTCTTAGCTTGCCTTGCTTGTGCAATTCTAAGAATAATTGATCCCTATTACTTAGTAAATTCAACCTTCCAAAATTGCGCAATACATCATGGGCAATCCTATGGTTGTCTAATTGCGTGCCGACAATTTACTAATAATACACCTGATAGATAAAATCCCTTTAACCTTTGTCTCAATTGGGTCTTCATTAGAACTAACATGCATGCAACTGTTAATAGTAAATCATCAGATACTTGAAAAGTCACTGCATGTGAATTAAATCTGATTTAGTTCACTTGACCTCTCACTAGTACAAAAATTAGTTACAACTAGTTAGACTGACTTTAACTCACTTATTTGAGTTAACTGATTTCTCATGCATTAAACTAATACACTAACTGCAACTTGGACTCTAAATAAAATAGAATCACTCTACGTGCCTCACCAACCACCCTCAACTCGAATTTCATGATCTAATTGAGTCTATCACACTCAGTTAACTGTTACAAGTGATTATGGGATACAATTACAATTTATTGTCTAATTTAATTAAGGGAAAATTAAATTAGACACACATTTCTTGTTGACTTTTCAACACTCCATCTCAACAAGAAAGGGATTATCAGCTACCCCAATCCTGTCTCTATGGTATTCAAATTTTCTCTTGGCGAGAGCCTTTGTCAAAATATCTGCATCTTAATCCTCCGTGGAAATGTACTGAATTAACATAATGCGTCTCTGAACACGATCTCTGAGATGGTGGTAACAGATGTCAATATGCTTGGACCTGTCATGGGATACTGGATTAACCAAGATTTTTATGTAACTCTGGTTCTCATAATGTATCACCGTCGGATCCATTTGATGACCAAACAAACCAACAAGTATCTTCCTCATCCAGATGGCTTCACATGCCACCTAATTAGCTGCCATTTAGTCTGCCTCGACTGAACTAATTGCAACTGATCTCTGCTTCTTGCTGTACCAAGGCACTGTTGTCAATATTATGTTGAAGATCCCTCCTGATGTGCTCTTCCTGTCTGATGGACTTCCTGCCCAATCTGCATCGGTGAAGCCCTGAAGCTTCACTCCCTCTATCCGTTTATACCATATTCCATACTCTGTAGTGCCCTTGAGATATCTCAAGACATACTTTCCCACCTTCCAAAAGAGCTTGGTCAGCTTTACCATATCTTGACTAAGTTGGTTAATTGCATAACATATGTCTGGTCATGTGTTCACCGAGTACATGAGTGAACCCACAAGCTGCCTGTAAACAGTAGCATCCACTACTTCACCTGAGGTAGCATCTTCCTTCCTCCAATTTCCTGCAAGAGGAGTTTCCATGGATTTTCAAATCTCCATGTGGAACTTCCTCAGAATCCATTTGGCATACTTTCCTTGAGAAAGAAATAGCTCCCCATCCCACTGTCATATCTCCAAACCAAGGAAATAATGAAGGAGTCCCATGTCCTTCATCTCAAACTCTCTTGCAAGATCCCCTTTGCAACAAGTTATGAATTGTTCATCACCTATCAGAATAATATCATCTACATAAAGTACAATAATCATAAGCTTATCATCAACCACAATATTGTACAGGTTTGCATCCACTTCACTCTTCGAGAAGCCCAACCTAGTGAAATAGCTATCAATCCCGGTGTACCAAGCACAAGGTGCTTGCGTCAGCCCATACAGTGCTCTCTTGAGTCTGCACACATGCGACTCCTTGTCAAAGGTTTCAAAACCTTTTGGTTGCTCAATATACAATTCTTCCTCAATAAATCCATTGAGAAATGCAATCTTCACATCCATATAATGTATCTTCCAACCCATCAATGCTGAGAGTGCAAGGATAGGTCTAATTGATGAGTACTGTGCAACTGCTGCAAAAGTCTCCTCATAGTCAATCCCCTCAACCTGTGAGAATCCCCGGGCTACAAATCTAGCCTTGTACTTCCCCACACTCCCATCCGCTGCCTGCTTCACCTTATAGATCCATCTAGATCCAACCACTGACTTTCTGATTGGTCTTGGGACCACATCCCATGCACTGTTCCTGATGATGGAGTCATACTCCTCAACCATGGAGTCAACCCAAGTTGGTTGCTTCATTGCTTCCTCAAAAGAGGATGGTTCTGTCATAATGCAGTTGCTCATAAGAGCCATGTATCCAGTATACCCGTCTTGTGACTGTCTATGTCCGTGTTGGTGATGTAGGTGCTCCTACATGTTTTGCCGCATCAAGTCTCAATATGTCAGCCTCTATGGTGTGCTTCCTACCATTTCTAGTGGATGGATCTACATGAGTGGTTTCTTCCACTCCATGATCCCCATCTTGTGGTTGCTCCACATCCTGAGGTTCATCCTTTGGAACTAAGATTTCCTCATCTGCATACAAATCAAGCTCCCTCTCAAGGGACAATTGCATGGATTTCTCATACTTTCCCATGTTACATCCCTGGCATGTGTCTCTCTGCGCAAGAGTACCCTTTGGAAGCTCCATATAAATTTGCTGCATGACCTTCAAAGAACTGTGGTGTATATGGCCCAATCTCCTGTGCCATAAATCACCCTCATCTCGGCTCACTACTTTGTCTTCTTTACTCATCAATGTTGCGCAACCATCTAAATCAATTTTTTAGAGGTTATTCATACGAACCATAATCTTCTTAACCTATCTTGTGGCTTTGTGACAAAGGAATGCTTTCCCTTCACTGAAAACCACATCATATCCTCTATCCTCCAACATAGCAACTGAAACTAAATTATTTTTCAAGCCTGGTACATGCATGGCATATTTTAATAAGAATGGTTTACGTGACTGTCTCTGGAAAGTAATTGTACCAATCCCAGTGGCGTTATACCTCCTGTCATCACCCATCTCGATGTGCATATGAAGATCCTTATCCTCCAAGCTACTAAAGAGTTCTTTGTCTCCCCTCATGTGGAAAGATGCACCACTATCCAAATACCACACTGATTCCATCACACTAGACATCATGCATGCAATGATTGAGAAGTCCAACTCAAACTGTGAAGCCAAAGCATCACCCGCTGCAGATCCTAAAGCCTTCTTGTTATTCTTCTTATTTTGTGGACAATTAGTGGCATAGTGACCATGCTCGTGATAGTGAAAAAATTTCACTCTGTACATGTCATGATCCTTGCCTTCTTAGCCAGTCTCAGATTTGGAATAGGATTTCTTTCCCTTCCCCTTCTTTGCCTTACTATCCAAGGCGCAATTTTCCTCATCATCTGTCTTGGATGGGGATCCATCCCTAGTATTTCGCCTGAATTATTCTTGTACCAAATCCGACCAAAGTCACTCCCAATCAGGTATCTTCTCCCTTCCATTGAAAGAGTCCTAATAACTATGCCAGCTCTTGGGAAAGCTTAGAAGTGATAGGCTCACCAAGTCATCATCCGCTATAGTAATCCCAACACTTCCAAGATCATCTCGACATTGGATGAACTTGGTAAATTATTTCGGAATAGTGTCACGTTTCTCCATTTTGATTTTCCTGAGCTTGTCATTCAATGCCAATTTTATGTGGTCACTCTTGTTCTGAAACAGATCCGTCAAGGCCTTCCACATTGCATATGGAGTCACCTTTCCATGGAGACTCGAGACAATGTGATCTAGAACTCCCTCTAATAAGATCCTCCTCGCCTTTGCAACCTTCTTTTTCCAAGCATCAAGAAGAGCGGTGTCTAATGCTGCGGGCCTTGGAATATTAGTGTCGATAAATTATTTCAACCCGTTGTCCTCCATAACTACCTCCATTCTGTCTTTCCATGCAATATAATTATAACTTCCCTCAAGTGCATATTCCAATCTTAATCCATTGAAAGCCATCCTGATTTGCCTGTCACACCAACGAATATTTTTGCAAATTCGAATGTTGTTCAACATAAGCTCAATTTATTCTCCACTAAAGTGATTTTTGGCGCTCTGATACCATGTAGAAATTATAAAAACAATATTTAAACCAATGGATTCAATCTTATCATGTAATATACTAAAACAAGATAATGAATCCTTCTACAATATTTGCAGAAAATAAACACGATCGCATAATCACACCAAGTAAGAGAAAGAAGAAAATAAATCGCACAACACAAATATTTTCCCTGGGAAAGCTTTCTGCTCAAAACCACTCTATCTTTATTGTATAATCAACCAACGAATCATGAAACAATACAATGCACTCTTCTCACAAGATTCTGTTGCACCCTACCAACTGTCTCACACTGATCCAGACATAATCAACCAACACTTAGCCAATTTCCTGCCTTTTCTCGACCTGCCTTGCTTGCAAAATTCTAAGAACAATTGATCACTATTACTTAGGAAATTCAACCTTCCAAAACTGCGCAATACATCATGGGCAATCCTATGGTTGTCTAATTGCACGCCGACAATTTACTAATAATTCAAATTATATATGACATCCCTTTAACCTCTGTCTCAACTGGGTCTTCATCAGAACTGACATGCATGCAATTATTAATGGTAAATCATCAGTCACTTGACGTATCACTATATGTGAATTAAATATGCTTTAAGTCAACTGACCTATCACTAGTACAACAATCAGTTACAACTAGTTAGACTGAATTTAACTCACTTAATTGAGTTAACCGATTTCTCATGCATTAAAATAATAAAATAACTGCAACTTGGACTCTAAAACAAATAGAATCACTCTACATGCCTCACCAACCACCCTAAAATCAAATTTCATGAGGTAACTGAGTCTATCACACTCAGTGAACTATTACAAGTGACTATGAGATAAGAGTACAATTTATTGTCCAATTTAATGAAGGGAAAATTAAATTAGACACATTTCTTGTTGACTTATCAACAAACACCTCATAAAAACTTTTAATTTTGCATGACCTTTTAACTTCCATAGCTATCGCCACCACCATTATTTTTGTTCAAGTTCATGGTTCACATAGATGTATAGGTAGCCTTCCTCTGGAGTATATTTACCTTGTGATGAAATGGCCCATATAAGATCATCATCTTGATTGCTTATAGTAACATGTGACTTTGACAAGGCATTGATGTAATAGGTCCATTCCTATATTCAATGCCCAGGGATCAGTAATTCCTGAGAATTTCTCCACTTTTGACCATAGATGGTCGAGTTATCTGGATCTGCAACCTGATGAAGGTGACTGATACGTGCCTCCTCCAAATACTAAATAAAACCGTGAGGAAGAATATGATAATTTCCACACCCTGACCAAAAATCCATACCAATTTGAACATTTATGCCAGCCCCAATTATCCAGGCCAATTCGGACCTAATGAAACTTGTTATCACCAAAATCGTACCTAATTGGCTGCTGATTAGACAACTTTAGTGTAACTATTTCAAAACAATCTTGTGACTGAGGCTTAGCCTCCTCAGCCTGATAGGGCTCTCTCAAGGGTTAATGATATTGATTAATGATAAAGATAGATGGCTAAATCTATGAATTGTGTCTTGGTTTTGTATGTTTATAGGTTGAAAAGATGAAGGCTAATACTACCATTGGGCTTATGGAGTCAACAAATCAGTAGGTTCAGTGGCAAGGTTTCTTGACATGGAAGCTGAGGAAAATAGGGGTCTTTAACCAAGAAAATTCACTTAATAACATAGGTCAACACAATAATTTCATTACTAAAGGAAGTCAGAGCATAGAGTTATGAATTCTGAGTAATAGCAATGAAATCCACTGCTTGTGGTTCAAAGGCAATTCACTCATAAAACATAGAAAAACACAGTCATCTCATTACTAAAGGAAGTCAGAGCATAGTGTTATGAATTTTGAGTAATAGCAAATAGATCTACTGCAAGTAGTTAAACATAATATGTAGATCAATAAAACATTAAAACCCCATGAGAATCTCAGGTCTGTCAAGAAGAAAACCTGCTGTATTACTGATCACAGTCAATTACATAAAGCCGCAGTTTTTCCAGAAAGTCTCCAACCCTTGAAAAATTTGACCCTATGGCATTTAATAGACTTCTTACATTATCAGATGATCTGAATCTAGGCAAGATACATCGAATTTCTATCTATTGACACCTTGAATAACCATAAAACATGAAATTTATTACAAAAAGACACCTATCCTACTTGACAGTCCTATTTCGAAATGACTCAAACTCCTTATTATTATATATAACAACCTTATCTATTTTAAATTACATCATTTACAAGTGTATCATCACATGGTTGAATTTGGATAATGGCATTCAGTTCTTCATGACCACTTAGCTGACCTCCACAAAAATGGGAAACAGTACCCTGTTTTTTAGGCATAGGATCTTTTTCCTTATTTGAACATTCTGACTATCATCTAATCTTCATTTTGTGGTCCTTGGCTGTTGAAATTTGGCTTAACATGTCCCATAACTCTTTTCTAGCCTCCAACTATCTAAAACCACTTCAAAAACTACAAAAAAGGATGTAATGTATTGCGCTACGAAAATACAACAGTTTTGTAGTGCTGCCATTACAAGCCTTTGTTCTCCAAAAACTTGACTCTTTCCTCTTGCATCATTTTAATCACCCTTCAACACCTCTTTCATAGAAATTTCAGCTCTTAACTCAGCCTTTAAACCCTTAAATACTGATCAAAGGAAACAAAAAAGGCAGTTATAGTAGTTTCATAGCACTTTTCTGCGTTTTAAGCCTGGAGGCACTACGCAACTGCTGAGTATGCAGATTTTTTCATAAATTTGTCAAATGAAAAATGTGGTTGCCCAAAAACTTATAATATAACATATTTTCATCATCTAAAAATCATACAAGCCCTAAACCAACTTCATTTTAGTTACCTTGAGGTATTTCTTCCTCATATTTAAGACATCTTTGCAGTTTTTTCCTCTTTTTTCCTGAAGAATAGGTCTTGGACCAGAGCCTATATCTCCTAATCCATGATGTAGTTTGAGAAACTGAAGGAGGTTTTTATAGGCCATTATGTATTTAATTAAAACCACTCTTTTGTTTTAGAAACACATCTCCTGCTGTCCAGAAATTGCATTTGAAAAACATGTGAAAAACAGGAAAACTCTGTTTCTAAAAATAGGGATTCAATGAAATCATTGTATCTCCCAACTGATAACGCTTGTGAGAAAATTGAGAGTGGTTTTTTTAGCTGGGGCTATGATGAAGACAAAACTCTTTTTGAATTCCAAAAAACTATTTCATTTGGCCAGAAATTGAACTTGAAGTTGATTGCTAAACAATCATGTACATGACAGTTTCGTATCAAATTTTAATTTATCAATTTCTGTCACCTCCTAATGAATTTGAAGAAACTGAAAGAGGTTTTTGTAGTTAGGTCTGTTATGAAGAAAAAATCTTTCATATTCCAAATTTTTTTTTCATTTGCTCAGAAACCGCCTTTGAAGTTGACTTCTCAAAGTCTGAAAATGGAGTTTTGCTTCATATTTCGCTACGAAACTATCAGCAGTTTCATGGTGCAAAGTGACTTTTTTCAATGTAATGCACTATGAAACTGTGGTTTCTTAGCTAATTAGGCAGTTTTAATACAAAAACCTTGGGAAATGAAGTGCAATGGAAAATGATGAATGTTTGACATGAAAGAGTTTAAAAATGACTTTGTTTAAACCTTAGGGACAACTTCAAACTATAAAAAATTTAATACTTCCCTTGATCAAACTTAAAATGACTCCTAAAACCCTATTTTGACCCATGAACCTATATAAACTTATAAAAATGATGTTTGAATTTTTTGAGTGATAACCGTGGCTCCACTTGGGATGGTGTGCCCCTGTGGTACACCAAAGAACCTGTAGTTCCAGTGCTATCCATCTTCTTGGAAATAAAAAATCTGAAATTTATGAAAAATTCGCCAAGCTCTTATGGCATTCACCTCGGGCTCAAGCTTGATGATTACTGCTGGAAAACCAATTTTGTGCCAATTGAAAAGATGCTCATTCAACTTTGAGATTATTCACACACTCCTACTTACCCTAACAGCTGCAATCTCCATTTTTTAATTCAAGCAAAATGAAACTTCCAATGAAGCCGGTCATTTATTTGATTTGACATTTGAACCTCTTGAATGCACTTGAAACAAAAATAATCATGATATTGAGATGCTCAAGGCAACATAAAATATATCTGATCTTCAAAATGAAAATATAACCGGAAATATGAACTGTAGAACTCTTCCATGTAGTCAGCTATAGGATCAAAGAAGACATGATCTGTTTGATGCCTCTCATGACATCCTGCAACTTTGGAGAACTCATACATGCTTTGAGCAACCAGACAAGACTTCATTTTTTTGCTATCAAACTGATTTTCAACCTGATTTTCAAAAACAGGGTATTCTTCCTCAATATCAAAAGAGAAAGGTAGCAACACCTTCTCTTTGTGTTCTAGCATTAAAATTTCTTGAAAAGACTGATCTTGATCATGAAGACTATAAGATTGAATTTGATCTTCTAAAGTTTCAATGTCTTTTTTAATGTTCTTAGCAACTTCATCCACAAATTGAATCTCATCTACTGACTTGCACTCAAATGATTTCAAATGAGAAGACAAGGATAAAGAAAAAATTTCACCCACTTCTTCATAAGTGTGATCAGTAATTGATGTTGACTGATGCAAGAAATAAGATGAAGAATCAATTTTTTCCTTTACCTGAGAGTTATAGTAATTATCTTCCAATATTTCCTCTTGTTGTTTGCAATGATTTTCATACTCCTGGTGATCAAAATACCGACAAGTCTGCTGCAACTTTTCATCAAACTCAAAGGATGTAACATGATTAGCATAAATAAACTCCTGTTGGGTTTCATTTTCATCCAAGAGAGAGGATATCCTTTCTTCTTGGTGATGAAAGGGATTGTCATGAAGGGCCTCTAAAATTTCCTCATCCATGAACTCATCATCTTCATAACAATTCTCCAAATATTCAATAAAACTCACACAGTGTTTACAGCAGTATTTGACCAACGATAAGGAGGGATGACGCTCTTCATACATCTCATAAAATGCAACATGGAAATCAGAAAGATAATATAATGAACCATTTGGCAAGCTTTCATACCAAGACCATGCTTTTCCTTCTAAAGTGGCCATAAACATCTTCATGAGAGAATCCTCAGGGAACTGAACCTTAAGACTATATACATGCATATGAAATCTAACCAAATGAAGAGTAGCATTGTCTTTCTTTTCATCTTTAAATATTGGAAGATCAATTAACCATTCAACCTTTAGCATAGACTTTGGAAAACCAGGGATGTGAGACCGATTCATAGGTGCATACCAGGCATTTATTCTTGCAATGTAATTCATCTTGAAACTTCATCAAGCTACTGACCTTCAAGCATTGGAGTCACCTTCCAATTGATTATTTGATGTGTGGAGTCGCTAGAGCAGAAATACAACCAATATGTGCCTAAGTGTCTTATGCTCTCAGAACTTAGAACTAAAACTTTGTCGTTCTTCCCAGGGAAAATTTATAACTTCGGTCCCTGACAACGACGCCAAAATGTTATCACCAAAATTGTACTTGATTGGCTGCTGATTAGACAACTTCAATGTAACTATTTCAAACCAATCTTGTGACTTAGGCTTAGCCTCCTCATCCTGAGAGGGCTCTCTCAAGGGTTAATGATATTGATTAATGATAAAGATAGATGGCTAACTCTATGAATTGTGTCTTGGTTTTTTATGTTTGCAGGTTGAAAAGATGAAGGCTAATACTACCATTGGGCTTAGGGAGTCAACAAATCAGTAGGTTTAGTGGCAAGGTTTCTTGACATGGAAGCTAAGGAAAATAGGGGTCTTTAACCAAGATAATTCACTCAAGAACATAGGTCAACATAGTCATTTCATTACTAAAGGAATTCAGAGCATAGAGTTATGAATTCTAAGTAATAGCAATGAAATCTACTGCTAGTGGTTCAAAGGAAATTCACTCATAAAACACAGTCATTTCATTACAAAAGGAAGTCAGAGCATAGGGTTATGAATTCTGAGTAACATCAATGGGATCTAATGCAAGTAGTTAAATATAATATGTAGATCAATAAAACATTAAAACCCCATGAGAATCTTAGGTCTGTCAAGAAGAAAACCTCCTGTATTACTGATCACAGTAAATTACATAAAGCTGTAGTTTTGCCAAAAAGTCTCCCACCCTTGAAAAATTCGACCCTATGTCCTTTAATAGACTTCTTACATTATCAGATGATCTGCCTCTAGGCTAGATACATCGAATCTCTATCTATTGACACCTTGCATAACCATAAACATGAAATTTATTACAAAAATACACCTATCCTACTTGACAGTCCTATTTCGAAAAGGACTCAAACTCCTTATTACTATCTATAACAACCTTATATATATGAAATTAAATTATTTGCAAGTTTATCATCACATGGTCGAATTTGGATAATGGTATTCAGCTCTTCATGACCACTTAGCTGACCTCCACAAAAATAGGAAACAATACACTGTTTTTTAGGCATAGGATATTTTTCCTTCTTTGAACATTCTGACTATCACTTAATCTTCATTTTGTGGTCCTTGGCTGTTGAAAGTTGGCTTAACATGTCCCATAACTCTTTCCTAGCCTACAACTATCTAAAACCTCTTCAAAAACTGCTCAAAAGGATGTAATGTATCGTGCTACGAAAATACAACAGTTTCGTAGCACTTTCTGTAGCGATGCCATTACAAGCCTTTGTTCTCAAAAAACTTGACTCTTTCCTCTTGAATCATTTTAATCACCCTTCAACACCTCTTTCATAGAAATTTCAACTCTTAACTCAGCCTTTAACCCCTTAAATACTGATCAAAGGAAGCAAAAAGGGCAGCTACAACAGTTTCGTAGCGCTTTTCTGCTTTTTAAGCCTAGAGGCGTTACAAAACTGCTGAGTATGTATATTTTTTCATAAATTTGTCAAATGAAAACTGTGGTTCCCCAAAAAATTATAATATAACTTGTTTTCATCATATACAAATCATACAAATGATAAAAAAAATTTATTTTCGTTTCCTTGAGGTATTTCTTCCTCATATTTAAGACATCCTTGCAGATTTTTCCTCTTTTTTCCTGAAAAATAGGTCTTGGAACAAAGCCTATATCTCCTAATCCATGATGTAGTTTAAGAAACCAAAGGATATTTTTGTATTCCATTATGTCCTGAATACAAACCTCTATTTGTTTTTTCAAAAACATTTCCTGTTGTCCAGAAACGACATTTGGAAAACATGTGAAAAATAGGAAAACTTTGTTTCTGAAAATAGGGCTTCAATGAAATCCTTGTATCTCCCAACTGATAATACCTGTGAGAAAATTGAGAGAGATTTTTGTAGCTGGGAAATGATAAAGAAAAAACTCTTTCATAATTCCAAAACACATTTTCATTTAGCTAGAAACTGAACTTGAAGTTGACTGCTAAACAATCATGTACACGAGAGTTTCATAACAATAGTTTCGTAGCGCATTTTAATTTATCGATTTATGGCTCCTCCTAATTAATTTGAAGAAACTGAGAGCAATTTTTTTATTTAGTTCTATTATAAAGAAAAACCTCTTTCATATTTCCAAAATTCGTTTTCCATTTCTCAGAAACCACCTTTGAAGTTGACTTCTCAAAGTCAGAAAACATAGTTTTGCTTCATATTTCGCTACAAAACTATCGACAGTTTTAGAGCACAAAGTGTCTTTTTTCATTGTAATGCGCTATGAAACTGTGGTTTCTTGGCTAATTAGGCAGTTTTGATACAAAAACCTTGGTAAATGAAGTCCAATGGAAAATGATGAATGTTTGACATGAAGGAGTTTAAAAATGACTTTGTTTAAACCTTAGGGAAAACTTCAAAATATAAAAAAATTAATACTTCCCTTGATCAAACTTAAAATGACTCCTAAAACCCTATTTTGACCCATGAACCTATGTAACCTTGTCAAATTTATGTTTGAATTTTTTGAGTGATAACAAAACTAATTGAACTAAGTATCACTTTCCAAATGTTAGATACATCCATCCTGCTTCTAGTAGGTCTCTGGATCCATTCCATAATTGATATCAAGGAAATATATTTGGTATAAACTACATCAGTCCATAGATTTTTGGAGGTGAGAAGTTTCCAGGCTAATTTGGTAGCAAGTGCCTTAGAAAAACATCCTAGATCATTCAAACCCCAACCACCCTATTTTTTTGGTCTAGAAATCAGGTCCCATCTAACCCATGAAAATACCCTATCGTCCTTCGCTCCTCTCCATAGGAATATGCAACATATTTGTTGGATTCTGCTGATGAGACATTTGGTAATCCATGATAAAGCCACCCAGTATACAGGAATAACCTCCAAAACAGATTTTATGAGAACTAATCGCCCAACTCTGGATAACCAATGATGATGCCATATTTTGATCCTAGCTTCAATATTGGCCTTCTTCTAGGGTCATATGCCTATAAGAAAATTTTTGACGTGCATATACAAGCTCATGATGTGTATAATTTGAGGAGGATAAGGTAGATTTTCTTTGATTAGCTTCCATCCTAGTTGCCTTGCAAAATAAGAATAATATGTTCTGAAATATAGTTGAGTCACTGATGGAGCCATTTAAGAATATAAGCACATCATATACAAAAATATGTTGAGACAAGGTAATATTGTCTGCTAGTTTGATACCTTTGAGTCTACCAAAGTTCTTCTCATGAGTAATAAGCCTGCTAAGTCCTTCCATGATCAACATGAATAATAAAGGTGATAAAGTAAATCCCTGTTGGAGACCCCGCTCAAAGAGAAAAAAATTGATGTCGAACCATTAGTCAGAATACTATAGGAAATCGATGTGATGTAGTATATAATCCAATTGATGAAAGAATGAGGGAATCCTAAATGATTCAACAACATTCTAATGTATAACCAACTGGATCTATCATATGCTTTTGAAAAATCAATTTTGAGGATTATACCTTTTAGATTATTGACTATGATAGACTGCAGACCTTCCTGGGTAGTGCCAATAGCCTCGTGTATCTGTGCATGATTTAGAAATGAAAATTTGTCCTTTGATATATGTTGGAACATAATTGGTTTGATGCAGTTTGCAATAATTTTAGAAATAATCTTGTATATTCGGTTACATAGGGATATAGGCCTAAAATCATTGAAAGATAGGGGCTTTTCAATTTTCAAGATCAGGGAAATAAAGGTTGAATTGAAGGCATCATACATTCTGCCATTTATCTTACATTATTCAATAACCTTAAGGAGATCCTTCCCCATTAGCTCAAAAAAGGAAAAATAGAATTCAACGGGTCATCCATCCGAACCTGGGATTTTTTCCTTCTTGAACCATTTCAGGACCTCCTCTATCCCCCACATAGATACATGTCTATTCAACTCCTCATGTGCTTCCTCATCCACAAACTAGGGGAATAGAATGAAAATTCCAAAAATATCAACAAGAAATGCTTCACGTGGTGCATTAAATAACTGATCAAAATGACAAGTGCCCATGTCTTCTGGCTCCTTGAAAGAGAAAATTGTGCTAACATCATCATTGTTCAAGGACCAAATATTATTAATGGCCTTCCTACCTCTGGCACACTGTTGGAAAAATTTAGTATTATCATCACCTACTTGAAGCTAAATGGCTCTACTTTTAAGCTGCCATGCCTCTTCCTTCTCTCTTAAAAGCTTGATCCTTTCTTCTTCCAACCTTATAGGCTAGAGTTTTGATTAATTGGAAATAAATCCCCCATTATTAGGATATTTAAGTTTGGCCACCTCAATCACATTATTGCAAAATTTTCCTTCACCTTATTTTTCTTTTCCTTTGCCCATTCGACTATTTTATGTTTAATATGAATCAAATTATTTGAAAAAGCAACAACCAATGATATATCTTCGTATTGTGAACCATCCAACCATGTCTCCTTAACCAGACGATGAAATGCCTCCTCCTTTAGACAAGATGAATTAAATTTGAAAGGAGCCCTCAGTTTAGGAAATGAACCAATTATTTCAAGAAAAATGGGCAAATGATCCGATATATCTCCTAATCCCACCCATTTTCTGCTTTTGTCAATCCTATCTAACAGAGGGGCATTTATAAGAAATTGGTCAAGATACCTCACCAACATGGCATCCCATATCCTTTTATTTCTCCAGGTTGGTTGAATCCGAGCTAATTCAATATCATGGAGATTATGATGATCCAAGATCTGTTGAAAAAAATCAGTAAGTGGGTCTACTTGGGCGAGGCTTCCCTAGGATTTGACATTACCCAAAGAAGGGTTTATCTCCCCACCAAGGATAGTGTTTTCACTCCATATCACAGATGAACCCAGTAAAGCTTCCCAGAAATCCACCCTATTGTGACAGGGGCAATACATATTAACATATCTAATTACTATCCCCAACTCTTCCAAAACAACCTCCATTTCTATGACACCTTTCCTTCCCAGGACATTATCTATTCTCATAGTTATGTTGTTTATTCTGATCACAATTCCCCCTGATCTTCCATGAGCATATAAACCATGATAAGTCCATCCAGGGGTGAGGGATGATAAAAAATCAGATATATGAGAACTGTCACCCAGAGTCTCTTTTGGAGATATGAATATCCAACTTCTCCATCTCAATTAAACTTCTAAGGGCTATTTTTTTTCTCACATGGATAGCCATACCCCTGTAGTTAAATGAAATGACGTTCATCGAGAAACCATTGCAGGGTTTCTCTTTTCTCTAAGAACTTGATCGATAGGAATTTTCCTACTCGCCGCAACATCCACCCCAACACTATGGATGACTTTGGATATATAGGAGTGTCGCCCCCGACCCGGATTTGGACCCTTGGGGGTGAGGATGAGACAAAGTTGCATCTTGACACCGAGACCTTCTTGGAAAGGGATCTCAGATTATATCTGTGGTTGGAAATACTGTCATATGGTTCATCCGCAATATTAATTACGGGAATAAGGGATCTGGCCAAGGTATATGGAGAGGGAGAAGGGCAACATATCGGGGACGAGACCAAAGGACATGCAATAGAATCTAACTCACATATAGAAAGATCCATTCCAGCATTTGATAATGATCATGATGGAAAATAACATGTAGAAGGAGCTTGAGAAAATAAAGGTACCAAAGAAAGGATAGAAAAATCAATACCAGAATGAGGAATGAAGCCTAATGTTTGAGAGCGCATGACCCTTGAAAATGGAGGGCGAGCCAACTGAGGATGTGGGCCTTTTTACATGTACATTTGAAGCTTTTACGTGTTCATAGGTTTATGATATTTTTGGACTGTCCCTAGTCCATCCACATCCTTGACATCCTCTCTGACCTTCCCATTCTTGAACTCAACAACCAATTTTTCTTTTGCAATCATGGGGAATTATTTAAAGAGATGACTGACCTCATGACATCTCCTTCGCCTAAAAAAAACCCCTTCATAATCCAATATTTTCAACTGAGTTGTTCCTCTACATTGGAGTTTCATTCTTTCTACCAGTCCTTCTCTGGTGTCTAGGTGAACCATAATGCACGCATAGACCATATTCCATTTTTCTAAAAAGGACTTATCATGATCCAAGTAACCCCCAATTAATATCCAATGCATCAGAAAACATCCTCTGTCCAAAATTGTAGTGGTAATCTTGACATATAAACCCATATAGGCCCTGCCCCCAATTTTTCACAATCAGGGTCGAAAAGAGGATACCACCTCTTCAACATAACCGAAATCATCTCTATGTGCCAGAACTTTGACAAAACCCATGTCCCATGTTCAACCATTGCAAATATAATGCAAAACATCCCCTAGTCATAGTAAAAAATAAAGGAGAAATATCCAGAATTTGACCCCAAATCTCTGCTACCCATTTCTCAAGATGTGCTGAGGAGTAATTCCTTCCTCAGGTCCTTTCTACCAAGACACTTCCCTCTTTATCCATCACTTGGTCCAATTTTATACGCTCTCTGAGCACCAACAATCATCCACGCTCTCTAACCTTCGTACTCTTCGATTTATTGATTGCCTTCTTCAGATGACCCTCTACAGATATACCTCCCTCCCCCTTTAGTGTCGGGTTTTATTCCACTTTAGAAACCCTAACATCCTTTTGAGTGCATACCAGTACATTAATGGGAGCACCTTTAAAACATTCAGAGGTCTGCACTGGATTTGGAGAATTATTCTCTTGCGATAAAGGGTTTCACTCTGACCTTCAAACTTGGCCAACTACCTTTGAAATATGATCCCCAACCAAGCCCTTATGGCACAATGTTCACTTTCTGGTTAGACAGAAGGAAAACCTCCCTACCTTGAGACCGTATTAGGGCCAATGTATTGTTCTAAGAACTGCAATTCATATGGGGAAGGTACTGAAAGAGACGATTGTTGTTGGTAATCTTAAAATAACATCTTCATATTTTGAGCATCATATTGAAACCCTAAGGAGGTATTGCTGGAGTCCGACAATATTGTATCAAAACCTATAAACCTGGATGTGCCATATAAACCTTCTAATCCTTCCAGGGCACACCTAGTGGAATAAAATTGAAGCTCCAGTTGTCCAATGATCACTGGTAACTCCATGCTGGAATGATGAATTGGATATTTTGTATAGATCAACATAAAATCTAGGGAGTTAGATGAAAAATCTATATTATTCGTCCATAACAGCGACAAAGGCCTGGTGATATTCTGACATCGAATATTACGACAACTAAACCTCCTCCCAAGTATTGTGCTTGCCCTTCACCTCTTGACCGCAGATCTTCCTCGATTCCTCCACTGCTACTACCTGTAGCTTCTACTGCAGATTAAACAGAATAAACCCTAACCAAACCCTAACGAAACACTTACTTTCGATCTCTCGCACAGGCTCATAGCCATTTTTCCTCGATAAATCAGTTTCTCCATTGTGTAGGGGAAATTTTCTTTGAACTCCTATCAGATAATATGTCTCAACACGTTTTATATTTTTGTACAAAGAAGAATTCCCCTAATCTATCTCCATTATACATGTCCTCTTATGTAATGGATGTCATCTGATTTTCATTGGGCTTCGCATGCATGGGTTAGAAGTGGACACTTTCCAACCCCCTTCCTACACATATATATTATAGTATTCTCTAGGAAGAGAATTAATTTGACCAATTATACTGCATATTTCATCTAGTAATGATTCCCTATATAGAGCCATCTTCAATTCCACAATTCGCAGTATGTCTCCCGAGTGCTAGGGGTTGGAAATTACTTGGTTGAAGAATTTTTTTGTTGTGTAACCAGCTCCAAAAATAGAAGAAAAGAGATATCAACGCCTTAGAAATAAGCCACTTCGAGGGGGCAACCTCCAATACATTACATAAATGAAAAATTCTTGAATGATACAATTTACAAAACCTCCTTTCTATATATAGGAGTCCATGGGGCCATAATGTAATCCTAGTGGGCCACAATGTAATCCTAGCCGACCTAACAATAATAATTTAAGGGCACAATAATAACAAAATGGGGGTTACAAGGGTACAATAATAACAATAATGGGGTTACACTTACAACAATAAGGGACTATACTAGTAATATAGGGACCTAACATGCCCCTCTCCTTCAAAAAAGTGTTGTCCTCAACGCTTGAGTAGGTCTGGGTGCTTCTGTATAAAATTTTCATCCTCCCATGTAGAATCTTCAGTGGGTAAGTTCTTCCACTTGATGAGATACTCTGAAATTGATCGATTCTGTAGTTGTCGAGCTCTTGTTTCCATGACCGCTTCAGGTTCCAATATGATTTTTCCTTCCTCATCAAGTTCTGGCAACATTTTTTGAACTGGAAGATTTTCACCTATAACCTTATTTAAGCATGAAACATGGAAAACTGGATGTACTCGCGAAGAAGCAGGAAGCTCCAATTTGTATGCCATAGTACCAATCGTTTGCAACACCTTGTAAGGACCATAGTACTTTGGCGATAATTTATTATCCTTCTTAGCTTGCTTGAGGGACATTTGTTTATATGGTTGTAGGCGTAAAAATACCCAATCTCCTACATCAAAACTTCTCTCGCTGCGATGTTGATCTGCCTGTTGTTTCATTCGATTTTGTGCCAAATTCGGGTTATCCTTTAAGAGTTGGAGAACTTCTTGCTGATGCTCGATGTGATCTTCCACTGCTTGAACCTTCGAATTTTCTCTTAAATATGATGTGATTGATGGTGGATGATATCCATAAAGTGCCATAAATGGGGTCATTTTTGCTGCAGTATGGAAGGAAGTGTTATACCACCATTCAGCGAGAGGTAACCACTTGACCCATTGTGTTTTTTTATCAGATACAAAACAACGAAGATATCCTTCCAAACATTTATTTAATATCTCAGTTTGACCATCAGATTGAGGATGATAAGATGAGCTATGAGCTAATTGAGTACCCAAACAAGAAAATAACTCCATCCAAAAATTTCCAGTAAAAATGGGATCTCTGTCGCTCACAATGACCCTTGGGCTTCCATGTAGCTTTTGAATTCTGTCCATAAATGTAGTAGCAACCGTACTTGCTTTAAATGGATGAGATAATGCACAAAAGTGTGCATATTTGGTAAGTCTATCAACTACCACCATGATGACACTCTTTCCTTCAGACTTAGGTAAACCTGTGATAAAATCCATTGAAATCTCCTCCCAACGTTGACTTGGAATGGATAAAGGTTGTAGAAGTCCCGGGGTCTTAACTGTTTCCACTTTATTCTGCTGGCAAACCAAACATTCCACCGCAAACTTTTGAATATCAGATTTAAGGCCATCCCAAAAAAATTCTTTCTTCACCCTGTGGTAAGTTTTTAAAAATCCTAAGTGTCCTCCTAAAGGAGAAGTGTGCAATTCCAGAAGAATATTTTGTTTTAGTTGGGAATTCTTACAAAGATATAAACGATCTTTGTACCATAAGGAATCATTTTTCCAACTAAATGTATCAGATGTACTAGGATCTTGCTCCAACTTTTGAATGAGTGTCCATACATCTTTGTCCTTCTTCCATTCATCTCTTGCTTCGGTTATCCAATCTGGTTGGATAATAGAAATGGCACAAAGCAATGCTTCCACCTCTTCATTCTTTCTTGAGAGTGCATCTGCAACAACATTAAGTTTTCCTTTTTGTAGATTATTTCAAAGTCATAACCCAACATCTTTGTGACCCATTTTTGTTGCTCTTCTGAAGATAGTCTTTGTTCCAAAAAGTGTTTAAGACTATCATGATCAGTTTTACCTTGAAGTGTCTTCCCATTAGGTAAGTTCGCCATTTCTTTAGTGCATGCAGTATTGCTAACATTTCCTTCTCATAAATAGGTTTATGTAAATAATTTCCTTTGATTGGACGACTTTCAAAAGCAATGGGTCTTCCTTCCTGCATTAAAACCGCACCAATTCCATTTCTTGAGGCATCACATTCCACAATAAAGGTTTTTGTGAAGTCTGGCGTAGCTAAGACCGGTGCTAGGCACATTGCCTCTTTAAGATGTTCAAAGGCCTTAGTTGCTTCAGGAGTCCATGAAAATGCATCTTTCTTCAATAATGTTGTTAGAGTTGCTGCTATTCTCCCATAATTCTTAACAAACTTGCGATAATAGCCTGTTAACCCGAGAAATCCTCGCAACTGCTTTATTGTCTTGGGGACTTTCCATTCCTTAATGGCTTTAATTTTGTTAGGGTCTACTTTAACACCCTCGTGAGATATAATATGACCCGGATATTCCACCTCTTGTACTCCAAAGAAACATTTGGATGTTTTTGCATATAATTGTTTCTCCTGCAATAGTTTGAGCACCCTGTCAACATGTTCAACATGATCCTTCCAAGACCTGCTGTAGATTAGTATATCATCAAAAAATACTAGCACAAATTTTCTAAGGGTGGGTTTGAAAATAGAATTCATCAACCCTTGAAATGTAGGAGGTGCATTGGTAAGGCCAAAGGGCATGACCAAAAATTCATAATGACCTTCATGAGTTCGAAATGCTGTTTTTGGAATATCTTCGGTCTTCATTCTAATTTGATGATATCCTGAACGAAGATCCAACTTGGTAAAATAAATTGCTCCATGTAATTCATCCAATAATTCATCAATCACAGGAATGGGAAATTTGTCTTTAATGGTGAGCTTGTTGAGCTCCCTATAATCTGGACACATTCTCCATGATCCATCCTTCTTGTGTACCAATACTACAGGAGCAGAGAAAGAACTTTGACTAGGTTGAATTATACCCGCCTCTAACATTTCTGCAATCATACGTTCAATTTCGCTCTTTTGGAAGTAACGATATATATAAGGCTTGACGTTTGGAGGAACACTTCCTGGAATCAAATGAATAGCATGATCATGATCATGAATAGGTGGGAGTCCTTTGGGAGTTTCAAACACCTTGTAATGATTGTCCAAGACTTGTTGGAGATCTGTAGAAATAGATGATTTTGATGTCGGAACTTCTAGTGAGCATAATTGTGCAATTACGCCTTGTTGTTCTTTCTTTAGAAGCTTTGTCATGACATTAGAGCTTATTATCCTTCCCGACTTCCCTTCAATACCCCGTAATTCGACTTCCTTTCCTTCTGAAAAAAATTTCAAGAAAAGTTCTTGAAAATTAAAAGCTACCGTCCCCAAAGATTGTAACCATTGTACTCCTAGTACAACATCAACACCTCCCATAGGAATGGAAAGCATTAGACTAGTCAATACATATTCCCCCATGGTTAGCTTGATATTGTGGCATTTTCCAAAGCAATTTATAGTTCCTCCATTTGCAACCATCACTTGACATTCTGGTGCTGGGTATAGGAAACAATTTAATTCCTTGGCTACCTTACAATGAAGAAAATTATGGGTGCTATCTGAATCAATCAACACTATTACCTTTTTCTTCTTGATTTGTCCTTCTATCTTGAGAGTTTGAGGAGTGGTAATTCCTGCCAGTGCATTACACGATATGGTCGGATTCATTTCTTCCTCTTCTAGGGCTGGTTCTAGGTGTATATCCTCTTCTTGTTCATTTTCTTCTTCCTCTTCACAATCTATGTAGAATAATTTCTTCTTAGCACACTTATGAACTTTAGTGTATTTGCTATCACAACTGTAGAAAAGCCCTTTTGCTCTTTTTTCTTCCAATTGTTGTGGTGTCAACCTTGTAGGTTGTGGAAATCTAGGCGTAGCAACACTTCCTTCTTTATAGAATTGAGTGGTAGGCTTCCTTGTCACCATAATTTTACATTCAAATTTTTTTGCCAACCTGAATGCCTTCTCCAATGAATCAGGTTCCCAAACACGAACTTCATGTTGTATGTTATCCTTTAAAGTGCCTATGAAGAGATCAATCCTGTGTTCCTCTGGAATATCAGTTACCCTTATATTCAATTTTTGGAAGTCCTCAATGTGTTGCCTCACGAAACCCTTTTGTTTGAGATTTATCAATTGTCTAAAGAAGGTGTTGCTCTTTGTATCCTCATAATGTGCTATCATTTCCTCCATAAAAATTGACCAAGTGAAATTTGTTTTATAGGAGCAAAGCCATCGATACCATACAAATGTATTTTGTTCTAAATGTAAAGTTGCAATGCGTACCTTTTGTGTGTTTTGCACGTTATGGAGATCAAAATATTGCTCAATCTGTAGTATCCATGTTACAGGATCCTTTCCATCAAACTTCCTCATATCCATTTTTGGAATATGGTGGTTCTTCCCGCCAACATTAGAGTTTATGAAATCACGATTAACATTTATTTTGTTCTCATCATGAGGTTCTTCTACTATCTTTTCACCATTAGGAAACATTTCTTGTATCAACTTTGTCAAACCTTTGATGTCTGCTTTTAGATCATTCTTCATGTTTTCCATGTTTTATTTCATGTCATACATCTTAGCTTCCATGCCAGCTTCCATGCCATCCATCTTAGCTTCCATGCCTTTCTTCAAAACTTCCATTTCATTTTTTTTTCTCTTTGCGAGAGTGAAATTTGTTGCACTTGCTCTTGTAATTTTGATAGATCATGTTGCAATTCTTCATCTTCATGAGTCATAGTAGAGCCTTTTGAAGGCTTAATGGGTGTTGAATTATTTTTACGAGGCATATTTTAGAACCAAATAATAATATCTATTCTACAATATGCCCTTGGAATCAATTCAAATTGATTCTTCAAACAAGACTTACGCAATTCGGAAAAAAAAATATACACCTTTTTCTTGCTTTTGAGGAGCTTGATATTGAAATTGGATTATCTCTGTGATTGCGGAACTTCAATATTTGAATTTTGGCACCAACGTAGCCCTATGAATTATATTTCGAATGCCACAGGTCTGACCTGATTTGGTTTCTCCAAGGCAAAGTTGTGTCCAATCTCCCACAATGACCTAATTATGGACTGGTTCAGTATAGTGAACTTGTACGACTTGCCACATGTTACTTTTTCATCCTTCGGCTCTGAAATTTATAGCCAAGAAACTAAAATTTGTTTACTTGCGACCACTTTTTACGGCACTCCAATCCGATGCTCAGAGAGAGAGTTATGAAGATTTTCCCACGATCACCTCTTTGAGATGAAATTTAGGAGCTTGAAAAAGCACTACCTTCCATAGATCATATGTGAACCAAGCTCTGAAATTTTTTGACAAATTTCCTCAGGATTTCAGCTTCGCACCATTTGAATTTCAGATTCTGAAATTTTGTAGAAAAAATGTTATAGCGCAAATGCCACGATGACCTGTTTAGGATCATGAAAAAAGACCTAACTTCCACAGATGATATCTCTGAAAATATTGTGAACCAAGCTCTGAAATTTTTAGAAAATATTCCTCAAGATATAGGCTTCGCACCCTAAAAATTTCAGCTTCTGAAACTTCGTAGAAAAAAAAGTTATAGCGAAAATTCCACGATGACCTGTTTGGAGCAGCGAAACCCTAGAATCCAAAGCTCTGATACCAAATGTTGTGTAACCATCTCCAAAAATAGAAGAAAAGAGATATGAACGCCTTAGAAATAAGCCACTTCGAGGGGGCAACCTCCAATACATTACATAAATGAACAATTCTTGGATGATACAATTTACAAAACCTCCTTTGTATATATAGGAGTCCATGGGGCCATAATGTAATCCTAGTGGGCCACAATGTAATCCTAGCCGACCTAACAATAATAATTTAAGGGCACAATAATAACAAAATGGGGGTTACAAGGGTACAATAATAACAATAAGGGGGTTACACTAACAACAATAAGGGACTATACTAGTAATATAGGGACCTAACATTTTTACCTATATTAGGGTTTGGGGAAGTAATGAATCCTCATATGTTCTCTCTATTTACATCCCAGATAAAATATTATCTAGATAAATCACCTATTAGATTGTAGGGACTAGAATTACCCTTGAACTGAAGAAAGCTTCCAAAAAGCTTTGGTCCAAATTTCCCTGTCAATTCGTCCTCTTCACTCTTCAAAATTATCAACATGATGAAAAGGAGATCTTATCCTTAAATTAACTAAAGCTCGCCACCATTCCTACCATAGCTTACGAACCTTCTCAAGTAGCTCAAAATCTAGTCGTTGAATCTTACATAAGAAATTATGTTCATGACCACAATCGATATGACAATTTGTTTTTCCATGCATCAAAAGCTGGTTTGTTATAAAGCAAAGCAGCTTTCTCCAGATAAATTTTAGCACTTCATATTTTTTAGAGATTCCATAAGGGCTCCTCTTCCTATGAATTTTCTAATGCTACGTTATGGAGATGGTATTGTAGAAAAAACTTTCAATTCTTCTTCACGGACGACTCCTCAGGTCTCTACACCAATATATATTTCTTCCATCGATTCCAAAGATCAAGGTTCCTAACTCAACCTATTTGTTAATGATATGAATAAAGAATGGAAGTAATTTTTGGAAATTGTGTCACCACCAAATGATGTAGCTAAGGAAAAGGAAACCCCTGAAAAGAACACTTCAGATACCGTTTATCAACAAACATTGCCTATTACTCCCCACTCTTCAAAATATATTCTTGCACATCTTGGTGCCATTTATAAGACCCATCTTAATACTCAACTTAATGTATAAGTGATTATTGCTCATCCAACTTCATAAATTTAGTTAAATTTTAAAGAAATTTTTCTAATTGAAGTTTTTTACCATCCTCAACATAAAGTTGTAATCATGAAAAGCATGAAGAAAAAAAGAGTGGAAAACATGGCTTCTTCTAAAAGTGACTACTTTAGAAGCCACTTCATTACAATTAATTTGGAAGAGTGCATCGATTTCTCCTCATGAAAAGTTGGAAGAGTTGGATCAATATGTAGGGGCTTGTGCTTTAGCTAGCATAGATAAAGCGGCTCATGTCAAACACTTCATTACAGAAAAATGCATCAGGATACAACAACTGGAATAATATATTGCCCAATATCAAACTCAAATTCAAGAAAAAATTACCTTAGTTAGGAGTCAACATTCTGCAGAGATCAAGCAAAAGAATGAACAATTAAACTAAATACAGTAGAGAACTGAGCGAATAAAAGAAGAAGCTTTAACTTTGGTCTAGTTCAAACATGAAGCTTATGAACTTAATTCATAGCTCCAAAAACAACAACATATTCTATGTGATAAGTTAAGTTTAATGCAGGTGCAATGTAAATTGAGTGATTCATTGGTTGATGTGGAAACTCAATATGACAAGGCCAAATGTTACCTTAATGATCTCTTAGAATGACAAGATGACTCAAAGGAAATTCAACCACATCTTCCAAAAATTTATGACATGCATACTTATTATTCTTGGAAGTTGGATAAACAAGATACATTTTGTAAGGAAAATGGTTATTGATGCTCAATAACTTTGAAGCTTTATCGTACAGTTCATCACTTGGTCACTATTGAAGGAAATTATAATATCAATTTGTCAAGAGCAAATAATGCTAGATGTGGATGCTTTGCAAAATATATAGATGGATAACAGGGAAGAATGTGGTAAAAACATAGAGCAACTGTCAAAAGTAAATTTTGAGTTAAATTGGGAACCACACAACTATTTACAGGTCCCTAAGATTGTTACAGAAGTATCAAGTCAATTTTTTCCACCTTTTCAAGCTTGTGTCTTCAATTTCCAAATAATAATTAAGCCTCATTCTCCTCATGAGTTGGCACCTCTTCTAGAAGTCCATTGACAATGGAAACAAGCTACTAGCTCAACATCAACAACAATTCACTTGAATTAATCCTTTATTTTCAAAATGTAATTATTATATATTTTATGCAAGTTGTTTTTAGTTTAGTTGAGGAAATATGAGAGATTTAGTTTCTCCTTTTAAAAAAAAAAAAACTATTTATATGGTTCTCAAAATCAAGCAAAGGGTTCTGAAATCAATAGAAGAAAAGGTCTTGTTCCACTTTTGTACATTGCAACTTCTTAATTTAAGATCTGACCCATTTTGGAATCCATGTCAAAAAGGGGAAAGGTGAAATTGGTACTACTATTAATTTATGTCTTTTTATTTAAAAGTGGGATCTAATTCTTGGATTTTGTGCATATGTTCCAGTTTTTAAGGAATTATTGTCACTATTGATGCAATTTGTATCTTGAATGTAATCATAAGTATAATGAGATCTGTTGTTGAATGTGAATGAGTTAGTATTAATTTAATTGAATATTTAATTAAATTAATCATCTAAAATTTCTTTAATTAACATTATCATCTATCCATCTTCATTAACAACTATTCATTATCATTTTGGTTCACATTCTTATGTTATCCCCTAGGTTAATACTATAGTTATTAGTTTATGTTATTATTAATATTTATTTCTTATAATTCAGTCACATATTATCAAATCACTTCCCTATTATATCCACCCCATTCATTTCTTTAAAGTCTTCATATGTTGGAGTAAGTCCATATCAAGTAACTCGACCGAAGTTAAACTAGTCAGAACCACCATCTCAAATGGAAAAAGGTCTGATTCATGATTTTGATTGGGAGGTATCCTCAAATGTTTATGTGTGCAATGTTGGCCATCAACAAGTTGTAATGAAGTAATCATGGCTTACATTAGTTGGCCTCACTCTCCATATCATTTAAATACCTATGGACCAAAAGTGGTGTTAAGGAGGTTCTTACCTAGAAAAGTAAAATTATTTTACTATGTTGAGAAACTCTAAGTTGAGGTCTAGAAATCAAACCTACAACTATGAAATATGAGGGTATTTTGTTAGTAGTCTACCCGTAATATTTTTAGACAAAATAAATTCTTAAATTGAGAGACTTGACAATTTTTTTTTACCTTGAGGGTATTCTAGTAGCCATGGCCTTGAACGACATATTAAAAGCACACTGGTAGTCAAGAATATGAGAAGCATATTTGAGGTTATAATATTTAAACTAGGAAAGTGGGGATTCACAAAGCATAAAACTTTTTCCTCTACAATATATTAACAAGAATGAAAAACCCAAGTATTCAAGAAAACATAGAATAGTAAAATGGAAAATAGGTAGTTTGATACCTAATGGAAATTATCCATCTTCACAACAAGCTTTGACACCAAGCTAACAAGGGTTTTCTTCAACAAGTGTTTCCTTCAATAAAAACGCTAAGCGGAATTAAAGCAAGAAACCCTCACATTGCCTCCAACTGAAACCCTATGAGAAATCAAGCAAGAAACCCTCATGTTATCTCCAATCGAAACCCTAAGAAGATTAAAGAAAGAAACCCCCTTAACAATTAAAATTTGAATGCAACAATTTAAATCACATATGAATTCAAAGCTAAAGGTTAAGGAAGGAGCATGGGGGCTTCACTAAGGGAACAATACCACACGTGCATTCGTATTGGAGGATACATGTTCAAGAAAGAATGACATAATATATTGAGCATATATTAGGGGGTAAAGGGATTTTATATTGGTAGGTATAAAAATGGAGCTCAAAGTTAATGAAAAAATATAAAGGGGTATAAAAAATGTGGCCATTCTGACTAATATTTTAGAATGATAAATGGCTATGGGGAAGGGAAGTTAGTTATTTGCAGCACTGGTGAATAATATTTACAATTATGCTTCTCACCTTCTTCTACCTACCCAATTTGACTGCTAACATTTTTTCTTCCATTTTGATCAGGTGCATTTGTGCTAGCAACCTTTACAACATTTATTCTTTCTGAAAGAAATAAAAATATCTAATTCTACACTTATTTCATCCAGGAATCCAGATTAAACTATTGGATTCACTTATTCTCTACCTAACTATTGAATTTATCATGGTTAAACTGTATGACAATTCATTATTCTCTATCTATAACAAGTGAAATTGAAAAGTGACAAGTCAAGATTAAATTATTCAACTCATCACAGATTATGGCATTTATTGACACTCTACCATAATCAACTGCAAAAGATAAAAGTAGTGGCATTTATACTTGCACACTTTCATGGTTTATTCATCTTTTTTCTTTCGGGGTATATTATTTTTCTAAGTCCTTTGATTTTTCTTTAGTAGTCTTGATAATTTTATTCCACAAAAAATTCTATAGTAGTCTTGATAATTTTATTCCACACAAAATTACTTCAAAGATTGAAGTATTTATACAAATTCTAAACTAGAATATCTTGAAAAAATATCAAGATTGGTTCACAAATATCTCTAACTGTTTTACATAAACAGAACTTAAGTAAAGGACACTCAAGACTAATGCATCTATTTGGCACTATTTTTTATGGATAGGTGATGACTAAGAGGAGAATTTGAATTTGATCCAACACTTAGTTGATGATGAGGCATCCAAGTCAGTAACTGCTTCCTTTCTTTGTGCATTCTGCTCCAACAATTCTGCAAACTTCGGGTCCAATGATATCTTTGTATTTCTCAATCCAAAATATATATGTAAAAAGTGAAAGAGGTTATTATGGATAAATATGTTGGTGAAATAAACCTCTTTCATTTTCCTAAAATTCCTCTCTAGCTATGCACAATATGCTCTGCAAAATGATGTGTAAAACAAAGTTTTACAGAGTTTGAAAAATAGGCTGTAAAGATGTGCATGTATCTCTCATTATGAAATGCCAATGCAAACAGTGAGATAGGTTTTTTTAGATGGGTCTCTTAGGAACAAAAAAATCCTTCAATTTTGTATGATGTATTTCTAATTGGCCACAATCTTCTCTGCAAAATGATGACTTAACAGGAATTTTCTACAAAAAGTGCTCTCCAATATTGTTTAATATTTCCCATTCCATAATGGATGTTAGAAAAGTGAGAGAGGTTTTTTTAGATGGCACTCTTAAGAACATAAAAATCCTTCCGTTTTGAAAAATACATCTTGGATTGGTCACAATAGGTTCTGCAAAAAAATGACTAAAGCATGAAATTTCTGCAAAAATGTTCATTCTTGTTATGTTTTCATCTTTTCACCTTTTTTGTTCTTTTAACTTTTTTACTTTCACATTGGATAAAATTCATTGTTGGTGAAAGTATTTTCATCTCTTTTTACCAATTTACTGTCTCTGTATATACTTTTATTGTTTACCTTTGACTACTCTGTAACTTTGTTTTAACTTTTACTCTAACTTTTACCTGATACACTTTAACCATTGATACTCTTTGACTGCTATGTTTTCAATGTCATTGTGAATTCTGATTTCACTATGAAAACTTCACATTCTGATCTCTCTCTGACTTGATTTTTTTCTTTCTTTGTATGAAAACTATTTTTTGAATGAAGATATTGAGTTAAAATCTGAGAATTTGGAGCAAATAATTTTGTCAACTAGTATTGAAACTGTTGGCCCAAATCCATATTTTGATAATAACCTGCAAAATTCAAATAATTTGTTAATGAAATCCAGGTCTGCAGGGAGGTGATTGAAGGCTTTTTTGAAAGACTTGTGGAATGAGATCAGTATATGAAGGCTTAACTCTGTTTTTTAGGCATTTTGGGTAGCTATTGCAAGATTAAACTATTTGCAGGAGTTATTCACTTTAACATAGATGAAACTGAGCAATTTAGGCTAAAGCTGGCTTCTTTTGGGATTTTTTGTTCAATTAGGTTTTCTGAATGGGTTTGATTGAAAACAGGGAATATCAAGGTAATTCCGAGGTTTTAGTTGTTTAGATCCTTGAATTTAATCTTTAAACTGTGAAAATTGAGGAAATTGGCTTTAAAAAGGTTCATAGTCGAAAACAGGGCTTTCTGGGAAAATTGGTCAGGGAGGCTCAGCAATGGTGTCTGTGAGTAGTTTCTAAAGGTTGAAGGTGCAAATGCATGTAAAAAATAAGAGCTAAGTCCAAAACCTTAAGTCTTATAAAAAAAAATGACATTAATTACAGTTTGGAATTAATGGCGAGAGTGGTTTTTCGTTTGAAAGCAAAAACCAATGGTGGTTATTGCGTTGCTTTCAAGTGGTAGCTGGTTTTTAGCTTTAGCAATGCGATCCAATACAATTAGGACACATAGTGGGAGATGGTTTCACGAAACAACTTTTTTCACAAAAAATTTTGGCAGCTTTGCCCAATCACTTTAGAAATGAGATATGGGATCCGCGCCGTCAGATGTGGTGGAGTGGAGCGAACAACTGAGATGCGTCAGGAAGATGTAGGGAAATAAGGTGGGACCACGTAGTATGATCTGCACCGTTTATTCGGTAAGTGGAGATCGATGGCTCAGAATTAACCCGATAGGAAATGGTAGGGACGGGAAGGATTTATCGGGTTTATTTCGGACTGTTAGATGAAAGGGATTAGGATGATCAGAGGGTCAGGAACGAATGCGAGGAGGCTTCGTTTATGTTTAATAAAACTTATGTATAAAAGGATTTTATACATGGAATGGATGAGTTATTACATTAACCAGGGTTTAATATTGTGGTAGGAGAATATGTATCGGGAAAATGGGATAAGGCTAAAGCTTTCACCATGGGTAACTTATGAGGGGAAAGGTTAATACAATTCGTTTTCTTCGTTGTTCTATATACACATGGTGTAAATAAATAGCGCATTTGCAATATTATTTTTATTATATAGTTTCAGATTTGTCAAAGGTCTAAAACTATAGGGGAGAGGGGAAATATTTTTATGGGTAGTTTTGTGTCAAAGGGGTAACTTCGGGATGTTTTTCAACATGTGCTTAATATCTTTGACACAAAAGCATATATTCAATGCGTTTTTGGGATATTAAATAAAATGGAACTATATAAAATAGGAAAAGGTTATTTCCTAAGGAGTTATTAAATAAGTTTTAAAGTTAAAATGACAAGGGAACAATGGATACTCAAAATACATTAACATAACTAAGAAAAGTGAATTTTAAAGGAAAATTTGCATTATAATAACTTCATCACTTCAACTTAGGATAAAATGTAATTTTGAGGGTTTTATGCTTTCAAATGATGTGGGAAGTTAATCAAATGAGGATTAGAGTATCTTTTAAGTAAAAATGAGGTTTTTACTTATGATTTTTCATGGAAACGAATGCATGAATGGAAAATGATGTGATTTGTGGGATTAATATAGACAGTTAACACTTTCAACTAATCAGCCATAGAGCCTTGGGTCTAGTCCCAACAGAAGTCAAGGAAATTCCCTAGCCTTTCTGACTGATAGTTTAGAATGATAAATGGCTATGGGGAAGGGAAGTTAGTTATTTGCAGCTTTGGTGAATAATATTTACAATGATGCTTCTCACCTTATTCTACCTACCCAATTTAACTGCTAACCTTTTTTCTTCCATTGTTATTTGGTGCATTGGAGCTAGCAACCTTTAAAACATTTATTCTTTCTGAAAGAAATAAAACTATCTAATTCTACACTTATTTCATCTAGGAATCCAGATTAAACTATTGGATTCACTTATTCTCTACCTAACTACTGAATTGTCATGATTAAACTCTATGAAAATTCTTTATTATCTATCTACAACAAGTGAAATTGAAAAATGACGAGTCAAGATTAAATTGTTCAACTCATCACAGATTATGGCATTTATTGACACTCTGCCATAATCAACTACAAAAGGTAAAAGTAGTGGCATTTAGACTTGCACACTTTCATGTTTTATTCATCTTTTTCTTTTGGGGTCCATTATTTTTTCTAAGTCCTTTGATTTTTCTTTTAGGATTTTTTTTTACCCTCTTTTTGATTTATTTATTTATTTTTTACTAAATATGGGAATACAACTTGCAGAAGGAAAAATATGTACATATTTACAAGATTATCATCATTCAAGTCAAAATTATGAATCCTATATTTATAGGTTGCTAACATCGGCTTCACTTGGGGATGGAATTTCCTGGTGAGATGTCAAGAACACCATTGACTAGTAGCCTGATCCATTGGGCCAATGCCAAACATGCATTTGCTGTGGCTAAAAATCTTGAATTGAATATAGTCCTTTTTCTGCAACTTGAAATATGATATGAAACTAACAAAAACATACTGCAATTCTCAAACCAAACTGATTAGATCTTAGATATCTTTAGGACCTTCTCCTTAGCTTCAAACCTTAATGATTTATTTCAAACTATCTAAAAATTGAAAAATGAAATAAGTTGAAATCCTACCTACTTACTCTAATCAGCTGTCCAACTACTGGTTAGGTAAAATGAAATAGCCAATGCAACCATTGAAGCATTATGTACTTTGATAGATTTTGTTGCATTTTCTTGTTGATTATCAAAACTGTACTTCTGCAACCTATTAGAAACTTGTCAACAAATGATAGGATAAGGAAATACTTGATTTCCTTTGTTGACTTTAGAAACTATACAAAAGGATCTTCCAAAATATATACACTGATGTTTAATTGATCTGAACAACTGTACATTTGTTCTGAATGGCCTCCATACCATGAATATGAAATGTTATTTGCATCTTTATCTCCCTGTAAAATTTCAGATAAGATTTGTGATGATATTCCTACTGATTGTAATGTTTGACTGTTGAAACCTTTATCATCTTGATTCTGAAATTCATAGTTAGTTAACAGAGGAATGCTTTGAATGCATTTAATATTCAACATATCTGCTATTGCATCATGAAAAATTTGGGAAAATTGCTGCAACCTATGGCTTATAGGATTCCATGGGACTTCATAAACTTCAACAAGTTTCTCATCCTTTTCTTTAAATATGTTATACCACATTTCCTTTAAAAGTTGAAATGGTTCAAAACATAGTGGTATGGAACTTTCTTGTGTCATTTGATCATTTATTTCAATAGAATTTGATAATTGTAATTGTGAAACTGAAATATCTTGATCAATAGTTTCATTATCTTCTTTGTTGTCAATCACAATTCCTAAAGATGGTTGATTATTAATGGCATGAAATTTTTTTCTAATGAACTGAAATGAAGCAAAACAAAGAGGTAAAGAACCTTCACTTATTTCCAAATTTTGTGCTTTTTCTTCCTCACTCTCATGGCTGATTTTTATTGGCTGATCACTGTCTTCAATCTGTTGAAATTGAGTTTCTTCATCCCACAAACTAGCTTCTAATTGCTCTGTAAAGTTAGCTTGAGTTTGGAGAACATAACTACCATCATAATGATCATACTTAGGAAAATCATCGAAAGAAGGGATATCATCAAACATACACATTAGATCAGCAGATTCCTCTTCCTCATATTGATCTATAAATTCATTTTCTAATCTATGATAATTTGAATTAAAAGGAATTTGTTCATGGCTATCAACCTCTTCTATTTCTTCATGGTGATTTTGAATAAAAAATTCATCTTTCATAGTGACCTCATGTGTTCTTTCATATAGTTTTCTTACCAAAAGGCTGAGTTTTACCTCTGCAGTGATTTTCTTTTCCTCTTCTTCTGCTTTCAACTTTTCCTGTCTGATTTGCAGATTAACTTCTACATCAACTGCAATGTTTTGCATCTGTACAAGTGTTTTTGGATCTCTTTCTCTTAACCGAAATTCTATTTATGGATCAAAGGCACTTGGATAATGCAAGAGAGTTGAATCATGAGGAGGTCTAATATTTTCTGGCATTGAATAATAAACTTGATTAAATCTATCAGAAAATTGTTGTATTGTTTCATTTGGATGTCTTTTTAATTGATTATATTCTTCCATGATCCCAAAAGGATTAACTTTGATTATCCATCTATCAAGGAAAAGTTTGATAAACTACTGGTAATTTGAGATGCTATCATTAGGCATATTTTTGAACCAACTCTTTATTCTATTTTGCAAAGAAAGAGAAAAAAGTCTAATTTTAACATCATCTTCATCAATCTCAAATAAATCCAAATAATTCTCAAAACCTTGAATATGTTTTTGGGAAGTGATACCATTCTCTCTATCAAATATAGGAAGATGTTTGTAGTAAGTTTTAGGAAAATCATGGAGTATAGGAGGTAAAATAAGGGGCTTATATCTATCTGGAACTTTATATGGTATAGGAATATGTACAGGGATTGTAACATCAGTCTTGATTATTTGAGGCTTCTTAATTGGATAATTATCATCATTAGATTCAGAAGAAAGCTACTCAAAGAGATTAGAAGAATTATTATTTACAATTTTTAAAGGAAAATAACTAAAAACTAATCTAAGATCTTTTATAAAATACAATATACATTGAAAAAAATTCTTAATGAGAAAGAACATTATGTCTTGGATTAAGATCCAAGTTGAAAGCCTGATCTTTCCATATTGTTCTTTGAGGTTCATTCCTCCAGCGAAGTCTTGATTGTGAAATTGATTTAGAGTCGCCAGGTGGATGATTTTAACCTTTGTGTGTCTGATCACTGTCCACCATCATAGATCAGATCTGAACCTGTAAAATATTTCTAAAGAAAATGTTAGGTCCCCAGTGGAGTTTTCATTATATTACCCACAACCTTTAAACTTAATCTTAAAGTAGAAAAGATATGTTTTTAAAAATCTTCCTCTAAGATTAAGCTTAAAACTGGAGAGTGGTTAGTTCCCCAGTATGGTCACCAGTATGTTATCACCCTATTAATTCTTAGGTCGTGGGATTTTGGTTTAAATTTAAATAAAACCAGGGGTAACCAAGAACCTATTTTAGATTTCAGGATCTAGCCTCCCTGAATTCCGGAGAGGGATCTCTCCTTAAGATTTAACTTTTTTTTGTAATGGATTTTAGATTAGCTTATGAGTGGAAAATTTGGTTTGATTTTTTGAATGTTGGTGGGAATAAAGGACTACAAGGGAAACCACAAAAATATCTACTTAACCATTGGGTAATGGAGTCAAATTTAAAGCAAACAAGACTAGAAAACTAAGGTCAAAAGAACAAATATACTAAGGGCAAGATAGATGATGTTTAGAGGGTTTTAAAAGGCTATTTTGATGAAGTGGTATGATCTGGACTAAGGGAAATTAGGAATCCTTAGATCACAGAAAATGAAGAGGGAAATTAAGGTCAAACGAGACTAAAGAGCAATTAATAATTCTAAAGTCTGGAAATCAACAGAAAACATAAACATGAAAACTAGTAAAAATAGAGAGCTTTTTACATTGATTCTGTAATACCTTTCCTAGTTATTCATTTAAGATAGAAAATAACACAAGATGTATGAATGAAACTTAAAGAAATAAACAATGAAAACTCGAAGATACAATACTCATCTGATCAACACGAGGATCATTAGTTATGATGACTATTTGCTTCAGTTTCTAGCCTGCTGCTTCAACTTAATTCACATAAAATCCCAATGTTTTCAACAAAAAATTCTATAGTAGTCTTGATAATTTTATTCCACACAAAACTACTTCAAAGATTGAAGTATTTATACAAATTCTAAACTAGAATATCTTGAAAAAATATCAAGATTGGTTCACAAATATCTCTAACAGTTTTACATAAATAGAACTTAGTAAAGGACACTCAAGACTAATGCATCTATTTGGCACTATTTTTTATGGATAGGTGATGAATAAGAGGAGAATTTGAATTTGATCCAACTCTTAGTTGATGATGAGGCATCCATGTCACTAACTGCTTCCTTTCTTTGTGCATTCTGCTCCAACAATTATGCAAACTTTGGGTCCAATGATATATTTATATTTCTCAATATGAAATAGATGTGTAAAAATTGAAAGAGGTTATTATGGATAAATATGTTGGTGAAATAAACCTCTTTCAGTTTCCTAAAATTCCTCTCTAGCTGTGCACAATATGCTCTGCAAAAAGATGTGTAAAACAAAGTTTTACAGAGTCTGAAAAAAAGGCTGTCAAGATGTGCATGTATCTCTCATTATGAAATTCCTGTACAAAAAGTGAGATAGGTTTTTGTAGATGGTTATCTTAGGAAAAAAAACCTCCTTCAGTTTTGTATGATGTATTTTTTATTGGCCACAATATTCTCTAAAAAATGATGAATTAACAAGAATTTTCTGCAAAAAGTGCTCTCTAATATTGTTTAATATTTCCCAATCCATAATGGCTGTTAGAAAAGTGAGAGGTTTTTGTATATGACCCTCTTAAGAACATAAAAATCCTTCATTTTTCAAAATAAATCTTGGATTGGTCACAATAGTTTTTGCAAAACAATGACTAAAACATGTAATTTCTGCAAAAATGTTCCTTGTTATGTTTTCATCTTTTCACCTTTTTTGTTCTTTTAACTATTTTAATTTCACATTGGATAAAATTCATTGTTGGTGAAAGTATTTTCATCTCTTTTTTCCAATTTACTGTCTCTGTATTTACTTTTACTGTTTAGCTTTGACTTCTCTGTAACTTTGTTTTAACTTTTACTTTGACTTTTAGTAACCTGATACACTTTAACCACTGATACTCTTTGACTACTATGTTTTCAATGTCAATGTGAATTCTGATTTCACTGTTACCATTCACTATGAAAAATTCACATTCTGATCTCTCTCTGACTTGATTTTTTCTTTCCTTGTATGGAAACTGTTTGTTGAATGAAGATATTGAGTTGAAATCTGAGAATTTGGAGCAAACAATTTTTTCAACTAGTATTGAAACTGTTGGCCCAAATCCATATTCTGATAATAACCTGCAAAAATCAAACAATTTGTTATTGAAATCCAGGTCTGCAGGGAGGTGATTTTTTTGAAAGACTTGTGGAATGAGATCAGTCTGTGGAGGCTTAACTCTGTTTTTTAGGAATTTTGGGTAGCTACTGCAAGATTAAACTATTTGTAGGAGTTATTCACTTTAACAGAGATGAAACTGAGAAATTTAGGCTAAGGATGGCTTCTTTTGGGCTTTTTTTCTCAATTAGGTTTTTTGAATGGGTTTGAGTGAAAACAGGGAATATCAAGTTAATTAAGAGGTTTTAGTTGTTCAGATCCTTGAATTTAATCTTTAAACTGTGAAAATTGAGGAAATTGGCTTTAAGGTCAAAGGTGCAAATGCATGTAAATAATAAGAGCTAAGTCCGAAACCTTAAGTCTTATAAGAAAACATGACATTAATTACAGTTTGGAATTAATGGCAGGAGTGGTTTTTCGTTTGAAAGCAAAAATCAATGGTGGTTATCGCATTTCTTTCAATTGGTAACTGGTTTTTAGCTTTAGCAATGTGATCCAATATAATTAGGACACGTAGTGGGAGATGGTTTCACGAAACAAATTTTTTCACAAAATTTTTTGGCAACTTTGCCCGATCACTTTAGAAATACGATATGGGATCCGCACCGTCGGATGTGGTGGAGTGGAGAAAACGGCTAAGATGCATCGGGAATATGCAGGGAAACAAGGTGGGACTAGGTAGTATGATCTGTGCCATTGATTCGATAAGTGGAGATCGACGGCTCAGAATTAACCCAATAGGAAATGGTAGGGACGAGAAGGATTTATCGGGTTTATTTCGGACCATCGAATGAAAGAGATTAGGATGATCGGAGGGTCAGGAACGAATGCAAGGAGGCTTCGTTTATGTTTAATAAAATTTAAGTATAAAAGGATTTTATACATGGAATGGATGAGTTATTACATTAACCATGGTTTAATATTGTGGTAGGGGAATATGTATCAGGAAAATGGGATAAGGTAAAGCTTTCACCATGGGTAACTTATGAGGGGAAAGGTTAATACACTTTTTTTTCTTCGCTGTTCTATATACACATGGTGTAAATAAATAGCGCATTTGCAATATTATTTTTATTATATAGTTTCAGATTTGTCAAAGGTCTAAAACTATAGGGGAGAGGGGAAATATTTTTATGGGTAGTTTTGTGTCAAAGGGGTAACTTCAGGATGTTTTTCAACATGTGCTTAATATCTTTGACACAAAAGCATATATTCAATGGGTTTTTGGGATATTAAATAAAAGGGAACTATATAAAATAGGAAAAGGTTGTTTTCTAAGGAGTTATTAAATAAGTTAAAGTTAAAATGACAAGAGAACTGATGTAGGAAAATTAGAATTTTCCTACTCTTAAAGAAGTTGCAATTATTAATAAAAGATTCCCCTTTTCTTTAATCCCAGAATCACTGCCTTAACTGATTGAAATAAGTTACCTTTGTTCTTTGGTATGCAAATTTGCATTATTAATAAAATGTGATGTTTTTTTTATTGGATCAGTTTGATATAAACTTCATTTAGAAGCAGCGTGAACGTTTATTTTAAGAGAGAAACTGCATCTACATTCATTTGAATTGAGGAATCGATGGTCATAACCATAAAATCTATATTATATACTATCGATTAACACAAAAACAAAAAACCAACTTCAATTCGACCAATCCAGCAAACAATTCGATGGCTATACATATTCATACAGCAAGAATTGAAACTTGTATCGATTATCACAACAAGAATCGATGGCTTTAATTTTATATTGATTTCTCTTGCCAACGTACAATCAACCACAGTCCTTCACAAATCTTGAATACACATTACCTTTGCTGCGTCTAAAAATTGTGCCACTGTTTAATCTTGGTCAATACGTTGTCTAAATGCCTTTCAACGCCGCTCATCTCATCACCATGGTCTTTATAAGCCAACGTAGCTGCAGTTCCCCAACGTGTGAACCAAGTTCACACAAGGCTCTTCTCTTGAAGATGTTCCAGGCTTACGCAGAGCTTTTATTCTCCTCTGGATCTCCTTCAAGTGACTACAGGCCATACACCAATACTACGATTTGTAAACCCAGAAAAAAACAACGCTGTCATAATTCCATCCTGGCGCTGGCTACCTGCAATGTCAGATACGTACACAATACACACAAAAATCGATCTTGTACAAAAATAAATGAGTGAGCTAAAATTCTAATCGATAGAATATTGCATGGGCGAATAAGCATTAGCTGCCCCTCAGCAATTTCAATAAATAATTCAGATTCTCTCACACACACACTTTCACACCTCCAGCTTCTCTAATTTATACAATTATGAGAAACTATTCTTCTCAGAATAGATTTCTTCTAGAGTTTCTCAACAAACTAATACCTCCCTATTATTTAGCATTTATCCCTATTTTGGTTCTATTCCACGCAGGGAAAGAAACACATTCTATTATTATGCCTAATCTAATTAAATAGAAAACAAACTAACAATTCTCTAAAAATAAATAACAAATTTAAATAAATATATTATTTAAATTATTTCTAAGTCTAATTTATTCTAACTAGCCACAACATGTGACCAAGATGTCACATTGTTGGCTAGGTGCTTGATGCTCCTGCATTAGACTCCCAGGGAAGAAAGTGATCTTGTAGCTCTTTAGGATCGATTCCCAACTTCTGCAGCTCTGCTGTAGTCATCAAACTGGCGTCTTCTACTAGTTGTCCTTTCCATTTGATCAAATAATGATAATAAGTTTGATGCCTTGTTTTCTTTGACTCTTGTTTATCCAAAATAGCTTCTACCTCTTTCTTCTCTGCTTTGGGCATCTGCTCTTCCCAACTCACGGTTGGGCTTCCTCCTGCTGTCGTGTCTCCTGGTAGTTCTTCTTCTGGCTCTCGATATAGATACAAGTCGGCAATGTTAAATATAGGGGATATTCCAATTCCTGTTGGCAGATTAACTTCATATGCATTTGAAGAAAATTTCCTTATGATTTTACATGGTCCTATCTTCTTGAGTTTCAACTTGTTATATGTTCTAACAGGAAATCTTTCCTTTCTCAAATAGACCATGACTAAATCACCTACTTGGAATTCCTTTTCGTGCCTTTTCACATCTGCTTTTTGCTTGTACTTTGTGTTACTTACTTGTAATCTGTTCTTTACCTCTTCCTGTAATCCCTGCATCTGTTCTGCAAATTCTTCAGCCTTTGCGCTCCTTCCTTTTTGTTTTCCTAAGTCTCTGAGTTCATATACACCTCTTGGATGCATTCCAAAAACAATCTGGAATGGACTCATACTAGTACTTTGATCCGGAGTGTCGTTATAAGCAAACTCAGCCTGAGCAAGGGCTAAATCCCACTGTTTGGGATTGTCGTACACCAAGCTCCTCAGTATGTTTCCCAGACTTCTATTCACGACCTTGGTCTGCCCATCCATTTGAGGATGATATGATGAATTGAAACTAAGGTTGGTACCTATTTTCTTCCACAGAGTTCTCCAAAAATGTCCCACAAACTTGGTATCCCTGTCAGACACAATACTCACAAGCAATCCATGCAATCTCACAATTTCTGAAAAGAATAGATTAGCGATATGTGTTGCATCACTTGTTTTCTTGCATGCAATAAAATGAGCCATTTTAGAAAATCTATCCACAACAACATAAATAGAATCATTTCCTCGTTGAGTTTTTGGTAAACCCAAAATAAAATCCATACTAACTGCATCCCATGGTCGGTCGGGTATTGGTAACAGCTGATACAATCCTATATTCTGGCTTTTTCCCTTAGCATGCTGACAAATCCTGCACTTTTCCACAAACCGTTTAACATCAGTTTGCATATTTGGCCAATAATAAAAAGTATTTACCTGAGCGAAAGTTTTGTCTTGTCCGAAATGTCCAAACAGACCTCCACTGTGCTTCTCCTTGATTATATTTTCCCTCATAGAACATTTTGGAATACACAACTTATTACTTTTGAATAGTAATCCCCCTTGAATTGAATAATCCAACCACTGGCTTCTATTGTGGATTGTTGGATTTTCCACTGCTGCATAAACATATTTAAACTTTGCATCATCTTTATACATGTCAACCATTTCTTCAAATCCCACAACACCAACCTGCAATTCTTGCATGATCAAATTCACCCTACTTAAAGCATCAACAACTTTTTTCAATTTCCCACTTGTATGTTTGATTAGAAAAGTGAAGCTTTGTAAATATTCTACCCATTTAGCATGTCTCTGATTCAATTTTGGTTGATTGTTTATAAATTGTAATGCGTGATTATCAATATAGTACAAAATATTTTGGCAATAAATAATGTCTCCACTTCTTTAAGGCCTGGATGACAGCATAAAATTCTTTGTCATATGATGAATATTTCTGTTTAACTTCATTTAGTTTTTCACTAAAGTATGCTATGGGTTTCTGTTCTTGACTTAAAACTGCTCCAATTGCAATTCCACTAGCATCAGTTTCAACTTGGAAAATTTTCTCAAAATTTGGTAAGTCCAAGATTGGTTTCTCAGTAATCTTCCTCTTTAACAATTTAAAATTTTGATTTGCTGCCTCTATCCATTTGAATGGCTATTTAGTATCCCTGATTGTTTCGATGATGGGTGCACAAATTTGACTAAAACTTTGAATAAATTTTCGGTTAAACTTGCCAACCCATGGAAGCTTCTTACCTCAAATGTGTTTCCAGGAGTTGGCCAATTTACAATTGCCTGGATTTTCTCTAGATCCATTTTCAGCCCTTCCTTAGAAACTACAAAACCCAAATAAATCAGTTCTTCCTTCATAAAGCTGCACTTCTTCAAATTTATTAACAATTTCTCTTTTTGCAAAGTTCTTAGAACTAATTTGAGGTGTTCTAGATGTTCTTCCTTATTTCAACTGAAGATAAGTATATCATCGAGGTAAACAATCACAAATTTACCTATATACTCTTTCAAAACATTGTTCATCAATCTCATGAAAGTACTAGGTGTGTTAGTAAGTCCAAAGGGCATTACTAACCATTCATACAAGCCATTATTTTTCTTGAATGCAGTTTTCCATTCATCCCCCTCTCTTATTCTTATCTGATGATACCCATTCTTCAAGTCTATCTTAGAAAAATAACTCGACCCACTCAAACAGTCCATTAAATCATCCATTAAAACGATACCTGATGGTGATTTTATTTATAGCTCTAGAATCTGTGCACATACGCCATTCACCTCCTTTCTTCGGACTGAGTACTGTTGGTACAACACATAGACTAAAGCTCTCTCTGATCAATCCTTTGTCCATCAACTCTTGGACCTGTCTTCCAATTTCGGCATTCTCCTGTGGCGTTAACCTGTAGGCTACTTTATTTGGAAAAATGGCTCCTGGGATTAGATCAATATGGTGGCTAATACCCCTGATAGGTGGCAACTCATTTGGTAACTCATCCACAACAATATCAGCAAAATCATTCAATAAACTTTGAATTTCTTCAGGTAAATCTTCCAAATTTTTAGAGGTTAAGATTACCTTGGGTTTTCCGATAACGGAAAAATGCATCTCCTTACCCTTCTCAACCTCCTGCAATAAGGTTTTCCCACTTATCAACATGACGTGATTTCTAAATGCTTCTTCATCAGCTTCAGCTTTCAATGGTAGTAGTGTATGCTTGTTCCCGTCTTTCTCAAGAGTATAAGTGTTTCTTCGACCATCATGTATGGCTTTTCGGTCAAATTGCAAGGGCCTTCCAAGCAATATGTGACATACATCCATCGACATTATATCACATAAAATAACATCCTTATAAGTACCAATTTGAAAGTCAACTTTACATTGTTCAGTTACAAAGATTTGATGGCCTTTCTGGAGCCACGATACTTTATAAGGAGTGGGGTGTACTGTTCTTTCCAACTTCAATTTGTCTACCATTTCCATAGAGACAAGGTTATCAGTACTACCACTATCAATTACTAATTTGCAACACTTACCCCTTGACTTACATATAGTTTGGAATAGATTTTTCATTTGAACAGGTTCTTTGGTCTCCTTGGCTTCTTTAAGCAATACTCTCTTCAGTAACAGGGATTCTCCAGCTTCTGGTGGTTCCTCTTTGGCTTCAGGTTGAGGAATCTCCTCCTTGGCTTCTGCAACATTAACATTACGTGGGTTTGCCGACTTCTGATGAGGGCAATCCCATTGCATATGTCCCCATTCACCACATGCATAGCATCGTACATCTCTTCCTCACCCTCTGCCCCTGGGCACGAATCTTCCGCGGTCAGAATATCCTCTTTGTGGTGGTTTAATGCTTGCACTCCCTGTCTCATTCTGCGAGTGTTGAATTTTTGTTCTGAATGTTTCCTTTCCTTTTGCCGGGTTCTTACCTCTGTTCCTCTGGTTTTGTTTGCATACCAATTTTTACTCCACCCTCAAGGCTGCTTGATAGGAATCTTCAACCGAATTCAAATTCAATAAGCTGATCTCATCCTGTATATCATACCTCAAACCATTTATATATCTAGCTACCTTTTCTAGATCATCTTCAACATGGCCAGATCTAATACTCAGCTTAAAATTCTTCAGTATATTCCTTGATTGTCATCCCTTTCTGTTTTAAGTTCTGCAATTGTCTGAAAAAATTTAATTGGTAATCCTTCGGAAAAAACTTACCCTTCAGCTTACTTACCATTCTGTCCCATTGCTTGATATTGGGCTTCCCCTTTCACTCCCTTGATAGCTACAATTCGTCCCACCACAAAGCTGCATGGCCTTTTGAATCTCGTGGCTGCAAACTTTACTTTCCTCTTGTCATTGACCTCTTCATAGTCGAAGTACTTATCTAATGAACTGATCCAGTCCATTAGCACCTCCACACTAAGACTTTCGTCATATAAAGGTACTTCTATTCTTGGTCGACTGCTGGCTTTGACTAGCATCTTCATGACCTTAGCTGCTTCATTTTCTTCCTCCACTTCTTCATTAGTGGTCTCTTCTTCATCACCACTATCGACTGCACCATTCGCTGCTCTCCATTGAGTAGTTTCCATGGTAGCCATTCTTGTGCGTAAATTCCGGATCTTATCTAGAAAAATTGCATTTGCTGCAGGTCTCCCTCGACCTATCCCAGCTCCTCTTCTGGGCAGCATTTTCTGCAATAATTCAAAACAGCTTAACAGGCTCTGATACCAAAATGATGTAGGGAAATTAGAATTTTCCTACTCTTAAAGAAGTTGCAATTATTAATAAAAGATTCCCCTTTTCTTTAATCCCAGAATCACTGCCTTAACTGATTGCAAATAAGTTACCTTTGTTCTTTGGTATGAAACTTTGCATTATTAATAAACTTTGATGTTTTTTTTATTGAATCACTTTGATATAAACTTCATTTAGAAGCAGCGTGAACGTTTCTTTTAAGAGAGCAACTGCATCTACATTCATTTGAATTGAGGAATCGATGGTCATAACTGTTGGGGATCTGTAATTTATTAGCAATATTGGCAGAGTCCAATTACAGAAACAACATCGTTTCAACCAACTTTGGGATTCTAGGATCTAGCCCTCCTGAATCCGGAGAGGGATCTCTCCAATGAGTGCAAAGATGGATTTGTCTTTGATGTTTGGGATAATAATATTAGGCTAGTTATGAATTCTAAGGGTTTTGTTTGTTTTTTGGATGGTTGAACATGATTTTTGTTAGAGGTGAAAAGTCCCAAAAGTAAAGAGGTTCAAAGGTGAGAAGTTGCAAGAAAAAGAGTAAGTTTTGATCAAGAAGAAATATGAAGGCAGGTTTTCAGTCCATTGGGCTATGGAGTCATAGGAGGATTTAATTGAAACAATCAGGTTCAAGAGTGGTGTATGGGGCAAGTCATCTATGCCTAAGGATCTCTTTAAGGTTTGATTTATGGAATGGAATGATACATCAAGAAGGGGAAATAAATAGATGCAGAACAAAGAGTAGCCCAGGATCTGGTAAGTACTTTGAAACTAGCCAGCCTTTGACCAGGCACTTAAGAAAGACATGAAAGCAAACTAGGATCTGGTAAGTACTTTGAAACTAGCCAGCCTTTGATACACTTTCAATAGAAAACATACAAAAAACTAAGGGAAACCTGAGCCTTCTTGGGAGACACAGAGACCTGTTGGTAAGGGCTCCCCACAAATCCTCTCACAGCTATTCTTTATGGCTACACCAAGAAAATCACATATATAACACGGAATGGCCTAAGATGCAGAGTAAAAGTACTTTGAAGCTATCAAGCACACTTACCACATTACAAGGGAAACAATCAACAGCAGTCATGCAAACAAGGCGGACAGGGCCTACCTGTCTTCCTCAGACATCTTCACAGCATATCTTGAAAGTAACATTCCAAAAATAATATTATTAAGACAATACGTGAGGGCATGTACCGATTATATGTAGCCGGATAAAATCATTTTCAAATAACACAGTTGGAAGAAAACATTTAAATAAATATTTTTCAGCCAGAGAAGGTTACTGGTATACAGTAGGTCCTAACACTGTTTAAACTGTTCTTTACAGAAGAATATGAAACATAATGAAAACATAAAATAAATAACAAGTTACAATAAGAATAACATCACCGTCAACATAGACCAGGATCCCATAAATCAGCTTGTATTGATGCTCCAAACCAGTTACAATCTTCAAGTCCAGTGTTTTAATTCGTCTTTCCTTCATAACCTAACTTATCTGTTACAAGCAGAGCTCCAAGAGCCAGTGAATCACTATTTACAATCAGGGATCTTTAGCTCAATTACATTACAATGCTTCAGCAGTTACATCAACAACCAACCCCTCACTCATCTTCTACTGAAGTATATATAGAAGGATGAGGAGGTGAGATCTGATTAAAGATCTCAAATACAATTAATACAAAGTTAATGTTTTCTTGGCCCTTGGGAGGCTCAATGAAGAAACTGTACAGGTGTTTCACTGTATTAATTGGTTTACACTTATGAATTAAGCTTGGTGGGAGCTTTTGTTGACCTTTGAGGCTCTGTGTGATGCTAGGGCTACTTTGCAGACATTCTTTCATTAAATCTCTGGTAGAAGTAACTCTTCGGCTGCGTCGAGGAAAAATATCTGATCCCGATCAATAAATTCAGCTTCTGTTTGAATACTTTGAGGCACAGGTGGCACTTTAGTCGCTGGGAGGAATCAATTCGCCTCCATTTGTGGCGGTGGAGGGTTTTCCTGATAAAAAAATTTAGGTTTTTCTTTAAACTGTGTTTTAGATTGGGGATTAGGCTTTTGATAACTGTCTTAGCCGTAATCCCCATTAATCTGTCCATCAATTCTCTGCTTTGTTTCATCCTGGTCTTCGACACTGACAATCTTTGACTGTGCCTGTTTCATGGTTTTCTTGCTGTCGTGCCGGGCTGCACAGGGTTTATAAGGCATCAATGCCTAAGAAAACATGGATGAAACGTGCATTTCAACCCTGCGGGTGATTTCCTCGGATGAATCGAAGATGGGAGGGTCATCACCCTCCTTCCCCAAATCTTCTTTGAAAACCACGAACAAATGATTTAAACCCCGCAAAATGCGAAAACTCGTTAAGAAATCCTGCTTTTATAGGCTTAACTGCATCGGAAGGCGTGTGGAGGAGCATGGCCGTCGGATGGCATCATCCGACGGTCAGGATTGATCGGGGGAGATTATATAATAGGTGGAAGAGGATCAAATCTGAGCCGTTGATCACGCATGATCGACGGTCGAGAGTGGGCAATGGAAAGTCAATGGCGAAGAATCGTTGATTGGGCAACATAATCAGGCGATGCAATATGGGCCATTGATCTGTAGATCAGATCGACGGTGGGGATTGATTTGCTGCTGTACAAGGGCCTGTTTATCGCGCGGGCACTTTTGTTAACCATCGGACACTTTCGAAGAGGGATAGCCGTTGGATGAGTGGGCCCAGATCGGACGACGGAGATGAATTTCGCTGGGCATCCTGGTACGAACTATAACGTGCAATGGACGATGGTTTCACGGCGGTTTTCAAATCGTACAAGGGACATGCGTCAACCGTCATATGGAATCGCTGGCCAATGGACGAAAACAGCTTTTGGCCCGAAGGCGGTGCGAAGGATACCAGGCGGGTTTGAAAAACAGCGCACGGATGGGGGGGGGGGGCACAGGAACGGTGCACTCCGCACCATCCGATCTGTGAAGTAGATCGACGGTCGAGATTGCTCCACAATTTATACGATGGAAAACTTTGGAAATAAATTAAAAACCCAAAAACACGAATTTACAAAGGTTTTTAATAGTTTGGTAGAGAAATTTTAATTAAAAAGGATAAGCGCCCAACGGGTTTAGCATTTGGTTCTGGCGCTCGGGTGTATGGACGAAAAAAGGGTTAAAGGCTTAGCCCGAGGGGGCTTAAGCCCAGAACATAAAAAATATGTGTTTTCTATGGTTTTTTCAAAAGAAATGAAGGTTGCGGTAAGGTTAAAAAGTGGGTTTTTAACCTTATAAAATGAATTTTGATGAGGGGAAATAGCAGAAACATGAAAAAGATGGATTTTCATGGGGAATGGAGGGATAGAAGAGGAGGTTAGTTTTGAGGAGAAGGAAGGGGAAAAAAGGGGTTTGCAGTAGTATTTGACTTTGGATTTTTATAGGATTTCAGAGGTTTTTCGGATGTAAACAGTAGTATGGGAAACTGGACAGAGGCATGAGGCCTTAAAGAGTATTCAAGAGCCAACAGTTTTTAATAGGGAAAAATTGTTCCTTGAAGGCTCAAAACATATTTAGCCACCTTTGGTATGATCAAATTTTTACAGGTGGCTAACAGTGGCTCCACTTGGGGATGGTGCCTTCTTGAAGGCATCAAGAATTCAGACTTGATTTCTCTGGGAGGCTGACTTGTGCCTGATCCATTGGATTGCTTTTCCTTTGCTGGATGATCTTGCTTTGCTCTGAAAAATAGTATCAGTTATGAAAAAATAATGGACCTCATCAATACAACTTTCTACCTACCCAATCCTACTGATCTAACATTTTTTCTTCATCAGAGTGCACTTGGATTGGAAAACTCTTTTCACAACATTTTATTCTTTTGAAAGCATAAAAACTAATCTAACTCTACTCCTTATTTCTCCCTGAACTCAGATTAAACAGTTGAGCTCAGATTATTCTCTACCTAATCTACTGTCTGTTGGGATTAAGCTGTCCAACAAACTTTCATTCTCTAAATTCTACAACAGAAATTTAAAAAAAGCCAAGTCAAGATTAAGCTGTTTGACTAGCTGTGATCTATGGCATAAAAACAAGCTGCACATAGATTATTATTTGCAGAAAAATAAAATAAAAAATGGAAGGCTTAAGATCTGAAAACACAGCTCTGTTTTTGCTTTTGTTTGAGCTGTCACTTCCTTGTTCTCTGATTCAGATTTTGGACAAATTAGAACCAATTTTTCTCCTTTGACTCAAAAGATAAAAGAGTTTGAGTCATCTCCCTTTGGAAACTTTGGTTCAGATTTTGAGCTTGTTTGAACCTTCAATTTCTATCCTAATCTATCTACTGATAAGCCAAGATTGAACAGTTTGGCAAATCAAATTCACTATCCTATCAGCAGAAAATTTAAAGCTAATTAGTCAAGTTTAAACAGTTTGACTAACTAGAAGTGTGTTTTTTAGGAGTGGCATTTGAGCTTGCACACTTTCATATTTTGTCTCTCTTTTTGGCATGGGGCTTTGCCTTTCTTGTTTTCATTTCTGCCCTCTTTTCTTTCTTTTCTTTGTCTTTGTATTTTTTGATTTTTTATAAATTTGAATGCAATGGTGAATGGAATATTCATAACGGAGAAAGATAAAAGGGCTTTAAAACAAAAAATGGATCAAGAGAAGTAATTCTTAAGCATCTTGCCATTGACAGGACCCCCAAAAAATTTTGTTCCATCCAGTTCCTGTAAGAAAAATGCATTATTACCGGCAATTGAATGAATAGAGTAAGGGCCAAGCCATAGGTTATCAAATTTTCCATGCTTGCCCTTTTCTTCTCTCCTTGAGTCCCACTTTAAAACTTTGTCCCCAATCTTGAAATTGCTGGCCTTTGTTCTTCTGTCAAAAAGCTTTTTGATGCTGTCCTGTTTCTGTAATGCTTTGTTATACACTTCCTCTCTGGTCTGCTGAAGATGAATGGTCTGATTTATTCTTCTGATCATGTCATTTTCTTCAGTCTGCAACTCTTGAATGAGCTTCATCACTGGTACACCAAGGCTGTTAGGAAAAATTGCATCTGTACCATACACAAGCTGGAAAGGTGACATACCAATAGATTTCTTCAAAGTTAATCTATCAGCCCAAAGTGCATGGACCAGCTTTGTGTGCCAAGACTTTTTGTTATCCTCCAACAGTTTCTTGATTATATTTACTAAGCTTTTGTTGGAAGATTCTGCAAGTCCATTACCTTGAGGGTAATAGGCTGTGGAATTCCCCAATGATATCTGATATCTATGACAGAAGTCAACCATCCTCTTTGATCCAAATGTTGCTGCGTTATCAATGAAAATTTTGGTAGGACAGCCAAATCTGGAGAGAATGTTAGTCTCCATAAATTTTATGATAACTGAATCATTGGCCTGCCTACAAGGAATGGCTTCTATCCACTTAGTGAAATAGTCTGTGGCAGTAAGAATCCACCTATGCTGGGCAGAAGATGGTGGATGGATCTCTCCTATGAAGTCAAGTCCCCACTGTTGAAAAGGAGCTTCAACAGTGATTGGGTGCAGAGGAAGGGGTAGCAATTTTCTCTTGCCTTCAAATAGTTGGCATTTATGGCAAGTAGTGGTCATCTTGTGTATATCAGGAAAAAGAGTAGGCCAATAGAAACCAACCCTCAAAATTTTGTTGGCTGTTGACTTCCAGTACAAATGACCCCCACACTCTCCTTCATGGAATTCCTGCTTAACCTTCTCTGCATCAAACTCAGGAAAACATTTAAGCAATATACCACTTGCATTTTTCCAATAAAGACATCTATCTATAATGCAATAGTTTACTGCTTTCAGCTTCAAGAACCTTGCCTTTGTTTTTGATAAACTAGGAGGTGTATTTAAATTAAGCAAAACATAAACAATATCGGCATACCAAGAGGAATTCATGAAATGGTTTTCAACAATGGGTGTCGAGATTTCCTCTTGATCATCTAAAGCATTAATCATATGAATATCAAGAACTTCACAATTTGACTCGGCCATTAATCTGGCTAGACCTTGGCCTTTGATGAGCTTAGTGGGTTTTATCTCTAAATCATATTCAAGAATAACAGCAATCCACTTACCTCTCTTACCATCTGGGTCCTGTGTTAGAATGTCTTTAATCACTGAATTTGGGACAAAGGCAATGATGTGTGAGTGAAGGATGTACACCCTGAAATCTTTTAAAGCTTTAACCAAAGCAAAAGCTTGCTTTTCCATAATGTTGTACTTCAATGGGGCATCCCTCAATGCCTTACTAAAGAATGCAATAGGCTGCTCTTGTCCTTGTGGATTTTTCTGTAAAAGGACAGCAGCTATGGTATGTTCTGATGCGAATGAAAAGATATAAAAATCTTTTGAAAAATCAGGACTTCTGAGAACCGTGTTTTGGGTAATGCTTGTTTCACTAGCTCAAAATATGTCTTCGCTTCTACGGTCCATTTTATCCCTTACTCCTTCTTCAACATGTTTGTGATATTCCTAAGGAGCTCAGCCAAGTTGGGGATGAACCTTCTCAAAAAGTTAATCTTTCCAATGAAAGACTGCAACTCTTTGATGTTCCGAGGATGAGAGATTTGCAATATGGCCTCTATCCTCTTTGGATCTATCTTTATACCCTCCTCAGAAATAATGTGACCAAGAATCTTACCCTCTTGGAGACCAAACAGTGTTTTCTTAGGGTTTAAGGATATTCCAAAATTTCTGCATTTCTCGAAAACTTTTCTTAAATGTTCCAAGTGCTCTTCATCTGTTTTTGAAAACACGGTGACATCATCGAGGTATATAATGATGAAGTAGCCCAGTTCTTCAGAGAATGCTATGTCCATGGCTCTTTGAAAAGTTGCTCCAGCATTCATTAGACCAAAGGGCATTTTCACATACAAGAAAGTGCCCCATGGTGTAGTAAAGGCTGTCTTTAATTGATCAGCAGGGTGGACTAAGATTTGATTATACCCTGAGTAGCCATCAAGCAAAGAAATTCTTTTAGATCCTACCACCCTTTGTAAAATATGATCCATTTTTGGTAAAGGGTAGTTGTCTTTCAATGAAGCTTTGTTTAAATCTCTAAAATCTATACAAAGCTTGATTTCTCCAATCTTCTTCCTAACAGACACCAGATTAGATACCCATTCAGAATATCTAATAGGGACAATAATACCAGCATCATACATCTTCATGATTTCCTTCTTAACCAAAGGCAGCTGTACAGGGTTTATTCTGTGCAGTTTCTTTTTGAATGGTTTTTGGTTTTCTCTAAGAGGGATTTTGTGTTGTATTATTTCAGTGTCATAGGATTTAAGATCTTCGTAACTCCATGCAAAAACATCATAAAAATCTTTGAACAACTCTATGTATTTGAGTTTAATGTGAGCTGGCAAAGTTTTGGACAGTTTGATCATTTTCGGTTTCTTTTCACTGCCAATATTACACTCTTCTACTTCAGTCTCTACAGGTTCCAGTTTAGGTTTTTAGGCCACATCATTAAAATCGAACAACTCTTCTAAAGGTGTTAGACCACTTGGCAAACTTTCATCCTTAGAATGCAGAGTTTCTAATTCTTCTGTGTCTGATTCTGCACTCAATTTTGTTTCGTTTCTAAGTTTGCAAGTCTGAAGGTTGATAGTGACTAGCTCAGGAGAAGGTTCTTCTTCACCAAGAAAATTTTCTTCACTGCAATCAGTATCATAATCTGAATATGAACTATGCAGTTCAAATTCATTTCTGAATTGCATGAAGTCTTCTATTTGTTTATCTCCGTCAAACACCTGCCAATATTTCTTATTATCGGGCACAGCTGGTCTAAATTTTATATGAGGTGAACAATCTTCGGTGTCATATGGTATTAGACATGTCCTAGCTGCAAAGGCTAAATTGTGGGCTATAAGATTTCTTTTTCTCGGGACAAAACTCAGTGTGGACTCCTCAAATGTTTTCAAAAGATCCATGACATCATTCCGATAGGCCCTTAGTCTGGGATGATTTGCATTATACTCCCCATTGAATTGCCTAATTATTAACTCAGAATCCCCATACACAGTTATTCTCTTGGCTCCTAACTTTTTCAGCAACTGTAAGCCTAAGAGCAGGGATTCATACTCCACTATGTTGTTGGAACACTGAAAGTTTAATTTGCAAGAAATACATTCTGTGTGCCTGCTTTCAGTGTTAGTAATCCAGACACCTGCACCAGCATTTGTTTTAGTGCATGACCCATCAAAAAACATATTCCAGAGAGGATGATTTTCAGTTTTATCAGTTTGGTGAATGTCCTTTGTATGATTTGATTCCTCAAGTTTCTCATCGGGTTGAGGATTGTTCTCTTGACTATCAAGATTTGAGTTCAATGGTTTGATGACTTGTAGTTCAAGACCTGTGTTTGGTTTGCCAAGGTTTTCAAATGTAGAAAACTGTTCCGACACTTCAGTGTTGTGCTCCTCTTCCTCCGTTTTGGCCATTGATCTGGGTAAAGTGATTTGTTCAGTGAGGGTTTCATCATTAAACATGATAAAAGAATCAAGGCTTGTACTTATCGAATACAGAGGGGAGTTTTGAGGCCTGTCTTGACTTGTAACTGTGTATTGCATATGAGACTCCCTGTAAAGTCTTCTAGTCTGATTGAAAACAGGGATAGTCGCATAGGTCATGTCCATTTGCATAGTCCCCTGTAACTTAGCCCCCCAAGATCTTGATAAAAGAATTCCATACTTTGGGGGTACATCAGCCACAACAACATCCATAACTAAGCATTTGGCTGGAATCTGGGCTAAGTTAACACAAAGGTCTTTGATCAATCCTAAACACTTGACTCTGCTTGAGTCAAAAGAGTAAAGATCTTTATAAGGTCTGGTGATTTCAAGACCCAGGCTCTCCATTACAGCTTTTGGCATTAAATTATGAGAAGCGCCTGAGTCATGCATAGCGTTGTGTAGAATTTTGTCATGAACGTTCAAACTTACATAAAAGGGAGGGACAAGTCCCTCTTGAAACTTACCTTCAATCTTTGGACCAAAAATAAGCTCTGGCTGGTCGTCATTAAGATTGAGTGTATCCTCATTTTCTTCTATGTTCAAAGCCTTCAAAATTTTGGACCTATATACATGTTGGGTAGCTAACTCAGTCAAAGGGACAGGAATTTTGATCCTTGAGATTTCCTGTTCCAGGCTGAAAGGAATTTGATTCTTTAAGGTGCTGGTTTCAGCCTTGTTTACTGCCACTCTATCAGCAACAACAACTTGCTGATTTTTTTTATCTACAGTTGACATAATGGTTGAAAAAGGAGTACTAGCTGAAGTGTTAGTACTGCTGATGTTTGCACTCTGTTTTTCAAAATTTGGAGTGTCTTTCTCTTTACCTTTACCAGAATTAACAGCCACCATTTTGTCCTTTTGTTTGACTGTTTTAGGCTTGGTTGTAGTGGTGTTTTGAGAAGATTTTTCAGAGGTTTTGGTGTTGGGGGTTTGTTGACTAGATTTACTTCTGAGTTCATATTCTTTTGAAGGTTCTGTGATGGCATTTTCCATGTCTTGACAAAAATTTTCATTATCATCTCTTTTGTCATCATAGGGTGTATAAAGACCTTGTTTCCTATCATAATGAACCTCAAATTCATCGTCATCTACCCCAAATAGGTTAATATCATCTCCCTCTGTCATTTTATCTGTTTCCTCAATCTCACTCACATAGTTTTGATGAAAGGGAGGAGCGATCTGTTGATCATCTTCCCTAGGTCTGTTTGGAGGCTGGTTTCTTCTTATATTCTGATTCTGGTTTTGGTTTATGTTTTGAGGAGTAGTTTGGTTTTGACTGGCTTGTGCTCTCTCAAGAATTCTCATTTTCTTCATCATTTCTTCCATCATTCTTTCCATCTTTGAGCTTGAGGTAGTAGGTGTGGATTCCTCTCTAAAAGATACTCTCTTTTCAGCTTTCATCCTTGCCCTCTTCTCCATTAAGTTGAATTCCACAGAAAGAGCACCTCTTTGCATGTCTTCAAGGGTTGCAAAATCTCTTTCTCTCAGCGACTAGGTCATGTCAGCGTCAAACCCTTAAGGCTAAGCCTTGTGGAGGTTTTAATTCTGGTGAGAGTGCATTATACACACTATTAAATCTAGTACAATAGGCTTGTACACTTTCCTCGGGGTTTCTATGGAGATTGTTGTAGTCAGCAAGGACTTGGAGAGGATTCTTCCTCACTTCCAATTTGTTTAATAATGTTTGATGGAAGCCTTGGAGATTTTTGATACTGTGGGGGGATAGGGCTTTAAACCATTTTCTTACTTCTCCCCCTAAACTCTGAGCAAACAATCTGAGTTTGACAGAATCATCATCAATTTCATTTCTGTCAAAGTAGTCATTCATCTTGTCCACATGTTGTGATGCTGTTGTAGTGTTGCTAGCATCATATAATGGAATTTTGGACTGATAGTCATGTGGAAGATTGACTAATGGCACAGGAAGGACTAAGGGCGCATACCATGCTGCCATGATATGTGGTGGAGGTGGATTGACAAGAGGGGGTGTGGGCTGAAGTGAAGTGGTTTGAGCAATGGATGAAGGATGAAAAGAAGTGGATGGGACATCGGTAGATTGCTGAGATGATCTTGGATGAGAGGCACCTAAGTTAAGAAGGAGATGTAAATCAGGAGGTGTTGTTCCTCGACTACCAAAAGGTTCACTTGTTTGAGGAGATGAAAGTGAAGACTCAGAATCTAGCTGATCTAAATCACCAAATGACCTAGTCCTAAAGGGATTGACTAAGTCAGCTTGTGATTGTTGTAGAGCTGAAAGGTTTTCAGGGACCGAATTAGCTCTTAGGGATGATCTGAAAATAGTTGAAGATTTTATCTTAGGAGACTTCCTAAGGATTATTTCTGGGTTATCAACTATCTTAGGTGGATCAGGGTCAGGATGGGATCTAGTGTGAATCTTTCTAGGAGCCACTATGCTGTGTTTTTATACCCAAAATAACAAGAAAAGTTCAACCAAATATGACAATCTTTGAGAGGTAAACTAATCTGTTTTCACAATTTTAATCATACAGTCCTCTAACTAAGTTTGAAAGATATTATAATGATAAAGGTTCTTCCCAGTGGAGTCTTAAGGTCTGTTCAGGATTTGTGGAGTCGCCAGGTGGAAATTTTAGAGTGTTTTCAAAGAGATACACTGTCCACCACAGTGCTTGTGAAACATCCTTTTTCAAGGATATCCCGAAACACAACAAAATATAACCAGAGATTGATTGGGTGGGCATTTACCAGATATGTCACCTCTTAAAAGAGGATGAGATCCAGAGGCTACCTGGACCTTTCCATACTCTGTCTAAGAGTATGAGGTAAAACACAACCAAAAGGTAAATAAGATGTAAGAGTAAGTGTTTTACTACCAATCTGAAATGTTTTTGGTATTTTCTGAGTTATTTTTATTTGCGTGGTTTCTAAGAATATGCTAACTCTATTTCAAAACTTAGCTACGGTTATGAGACAAAGGCAGTCTACTCTTATGGCTAAGCTAGCTGATTTTTCAAGGTTAGATGAAGTCTTATCAGAATCCTAGGGTTGACCTAGATTGTCACTGACTCAAACTAGTTTCATCATAATTACCAATTCTTTGGTAGTGCTTGAAAAGGCTGCTTTTTACTCACAATGTTATAAAGATTTTTTAAGGGGAAATCAAATCTCTGATGTCCTATGGTCTTCCCCAGTGGAGTCGCCAGAAATGTTGCTGGTGGCTCCAGCTGGTTAATAAAGCAAATGCTCTATGAACCAAATCTCTAATATCATATCGTTAGCTTTAAATGAAAATGATTCGGGTTTTCTTCCCCAGTGGAGTCGCTAGAAATGTTGGGGATCTGTAATTTACTAGCAAGATTGGCAGAGTCCAATTAAAGAAACAACATCGTTTCAACCAACTTTGGGATTCTAGGATCTAGCCCTCCTGAATCCGGAGAAGGATCTCTCCAATGAGTGCAAAGATGGATTTGTCTTTGAAGTTTGGGATAATAATATTTGGCTAGTTATGAAGTCCAAGGGTTTTGTTTGTTTTTTGGATGGTTGAACATGATTTCTGTTAGAGGTGAAAAGTCCCAAAAGTAAAGAGGTTCAAAGGTGAGAAGTTGCAAGCAAAAGAGTAAGTTTTGATCAAGAAGAAAGATGAAGGCATGTTTTTAGTCCATTGGGCTATGGAGTCATAGGAGGATTTAATTGAAACAATCAGGTTCAAGAGTTGTCTATGGGGCAAGTCATCTATGCCTAAGGATCTCTTTAAGGTTTGATTTATGGAATGAAATGATACATCAAGAAGGGGAAATAAACAGATGCAGAACAAAGAGTAGCCCAGGATCTGGTAAGTACTTTGAAACTAGCCAGCCTTTGACCAGGCACTTAAGAAAGACATGAAAGCAAACTAGGATCTGGTAAGTACTTTGAAACTATCTAGCCTTTGATACACTTCCAATAGAAAACATACAAAAACTAAGGGAAACTTGAAGGCAACCTTTGGAGTAGAGACTAGCGGGCCGGGCTCACCACAAATCCTCTCCTAGCTCTTCTTTACTTGGCTACTTCCAAGACAATCACAGATATAACACAGAATGGCCTAAGATCTGGTAAGTACTTTGAAACTATCCAACTTTTAACACATTCTAAGGGAAACAATCAAACAATCATGCAAACAAGACTAGGACCAGGGCTCACCATATCTTCCTCAGTTCATCTTCACACAACATATACTGAAAGTAACATTCAAAAATAATATTCAGCTAAGACAATAAGACGAGGAAACGCCAGCATTCCTATGCTTAAACTAAAACTAAATCATTTTAAAATAACACAGTTGGAAGAAAACATTTAAATAAATATTTTTCAGCCAGAGAAGGTTACTGGTATACAGTAGGTCCTAACACTGTTTAAACTGTTCTTTACAGAAGAATATGAAACATAATGAAAATAGAAAATAAATAACAAGTTACAATAAGAATAACATCACCGTCAACATAGACCAGGATCCCATAAATCAGCTTGTATTGATGTTCCAAACCAGTTACAATCTTCAAGTCCAGTGTTTTAATTCATCTTTCCTTCATAACCTAACTTATCTGTTACAAGCAGAGCTCCAAGAGCCAGTGAATCACTATTTACAATCAGGGATCTTCAACTCAATTACATTACAATGCTTCAGCAGTTACATCAACAACCAACCCCTCACTCATCTTCTACTGAAGTATATATAGAAGGATGAGGAGGTGAGATCTGATTAAAGATCTCAAATACAATTAATACAAAGTTAATGTTTTCTTGGCCCTTGGGAGGCTCAATGAAGAAATTGTACAGGTGTTTCACTGTATTAATTGGTTTACACTTATGAATTAAGCTCGGTGGGAGATTTTGTTGACCTTTGAGGCTCTGTGTGATGCTAGGGCTACTCTGCAGACATTATTTCATTAAATCCCTGGCAGAAGTAACTCTTCGGCTGCGTTGAGGCAAAATATCTGATCCCCATCAATAAATTCGGCTCCTGTTTGAATACTTTGAGGCACAGGTGGCGCTTTAGTCGCTGGGAGGAATCAATTCACCTCCATTTGTGGCGGTGGAGGGTTTTCCTGATAAAACACTTTAGGTTTTTCTTTAAACTGTGTTTTAGATTGGGGATTAGGCTTTTGATAACTGTCTTAGCCGTAATCCCCATTAATCTGTCCATAAATTCTCTTCTCTATTTCATCCTGGTCTTCGACACTGATAATCTTTGACTGTGCCTGTTTCATGGTTTTCTTGCTGTCGTGCCGGGCTGCGCAGGGTTTATAAAGCATCAATGCCTAAGAAAACATGGATGAAACGTGCATTTCAACCCTGCGGGTGATTTCATCGGATGAATCGAAGACGGGAGGGTTGTCACCCTCCTTCCCCGAATCTTCTTTGAAAACCACGAACAAATGATTTAAACCCTGCAAAATGCGAAAACTCGTTAAGAAATCCTGCTTTTATAGGCTTAATTGCATCGAAAGGTGTGTGGAGGAGCGTGGCCGTCAGATGGCATCATCCGACGGTCAGGATTGATCGAGGGAGATTATATAATAGGTGGAAGAGGATCAAATCTGAGCCGTTGATCGCGCATGATCGACGGTCGAGAGTGGGCAATGGAAAGTCAGTGGTGGAGAATCGTTGACTGGGAAACGGAATCAGGTGACGCAATATGGGCTGTCGATCTGCAGATCAGATCGACGACAGGGATTGATTTGCTGCTGTACGAGGGCTTGTTTATCGCGTGGGCACTTTTGTTAACCATCGGACACTTTCGAAGAGGGATAGCCGTTGGATGAGTGGGCCCAGATCGGACGGCGGAGATGAATTTCGCTGGGCATCCTGGTACGAACTATAACGTGCGATGGATGACGGTTGCATGGTGGTTTTCAAATCGTACAAGGGACACGCGTCAACTGTCTTATGGAATCGCTGGCCAATGGACGAAAATAGCTTTTGGCCCGAAGGCGGTGCGAAGGATACCAGGCAGGTTTGAAAAACAGTGCACAGATTGGGGGGGGGGGGGGCACAGGAACGGCGCACTCCGCATCGTCCGATATGTGAAGCAGATCGACGGTCGAGATTGCTCCACAATTTATACGGCGGAAAACTTTGGAAATAAATTAAAAGCCCAAAAACACGAATTTACAAAGGTTTTTAATAGTTTGGCGGAGAAATTTTAATTAAAAAGGATAAGCGCCCAACGGGTTTAGCATTTGGTTCTGGCACTCGGGCGTATGGACAAAAAAAGGGTTAGAGGCTTAGCCCGAGGGGGCTTAAGCCTAGAACATAAAAAATATGCATTTTCTATGGTTTTTTAAAAGAAATGAAGGTTGCGGTAAGGTTAAAAAGTGGGTTTTTAACCTTATAAAATTAATTTTGATGAGGAGAAATAGCAGAAACATGAAAAAGAGGGATTTTCATGGGGAATGGAGGGATAGAAGAGGAGGTTAGTTTTGAGGAGAAGGAAGGGGAGAAAATGGGTCTATAGTAGTATTTGACTTTGGATTTTTATAGGATTTCAGAGGTTTTTAGGATGTAAACTGCAGTATGGGAAACTGGACAGAGGCATGAGGCCTTCAAGAGTCTTGAAGAGCCAACAGTTTTTAATAGGGAAAAATTGTTCCTTGAAGGCTCAAAACATATTTAGCCACCTTTGGTATGATCAAATTTTTACAGGTGGCTAAGAATAACCATAAAATCTGTGTTATATACTATTGATTAACACAACAACAAAAAACCAACTTCAATTCGACCAATCCAACAAACAATTCGATGGCTATACATATTCATACAGTAAGAATTGAAACTTGTATTGATTATCACAACAAGAATCGATGGCTTTAATTTTATATTGATTTCTCTTCCCAACATACAATCCACCACAGTCCTTCACAAATATTGAATACGCATTACCTTTGCTGCGTCTAAAAATTGTGCCACTGTTTAATCTTGGTCAATACGCTGTTTAAATGCCTTTCAACGCCGCTCATCTCATCACCATGGTCTTTATAAGCCAATGTAGCTGCAGTTCCCCAACGTGTGAACCAAGTTCACACAGAGCTCTTCTCTTGAAGATGTTCCAGGCTTACACAGAGCTTTTATTCTCCTCCGGCGCTCCTTCAAGTGACTACAGGCCATACACCAATACTACGATTTGTAACCCTAGAAAAAAACAACGCTTTCATAATTCCATCCCGGCGTTGGCTACCTGCAATGTCAGATACGTACGCAATACACACAGAAATCGATCTTGCACAGAAATAAATGAGTGAGCTAAAATTCTAATTGACAGAATATTGCATGGGCGAATAAGCATTAGCTGCCCCTCAGTAATTTCAATAAATAATTCAGATTCTCTCACACACGCACTTTCACACCTCCAGCTTCTCTAATTTATACAATTATGAGAAACTGTTCTTCTCAGAATGGATTTCTTCTAGAGTTTCTCAACAAACTAATACCTCCCTATTATTTAGCATTTATCCCTATTTTGGTTCTATTCCACGCAGGGAAAGAAACCAATTCTATTATTATGCCTGATCTAATTAAATAGAAAACAAACTAACAATTCTCTAAAAATAAATAACAAATTTAAATAAATATATTATTTAAATTATTTCTAAGTCTAATTTATTCTAACTAGCCACAACATGTGCCCAAGATGTCACATTGCTGGCTAGGTGCTTGATGCTCCTGCATCAGGAACAATGGATACTCAAAATACATTAACATAACTAAGAAAAGTGAAGTTTAAAGGCAAATTTGCATTATAATAACTTCATCACTTCAACTTAGGATAAAATGTAATTTTAAGGGTTTTATGCTTTCAAATTATGTGGGAAGTTAATCAAATGATGATTAGAGTATATTTTAAGTAAAAATGAGGATTTTACTTATGATTTTTCATGGAAATGAATGCATGAATGGAAAATGATGTGATTTGTGGGATTAATATAGACAGTTAACACTTTCAACTAATCGGCTATAGAGCCTTGGGTCCGGTCCCAACAAAAGTCAAGGAAATGCCTTGAGCCTTTTTGACTGATAGTTTAGAATGATAAATGGCTATGGGGAAGGGAAGTTAGTTATTTGCAGCTTTGGTGAATAATATTTACAATGATGCTTCTCACCTTCTTCTACCTACCCAATTTAGCTGCTAACCTTTTTTCTTCCATTTTGATTAGGTGCATTTGAGCTAGCAACCTTTACAACATTTATTCTTTCTGAAAGCAATAAAACTATCTAATTCTACACTTATTTCATCCAGGAATCCAAGTTAAACTGTTGGATTCACTTATTCTCTAACTAACTACTGAATTGTCATGATTAAACTATATGACAATTCTTTATTCTCTATCTACAACAAGTGAAATTGAAAAATGACGAGTCAAGATTAAATTGTTCAACTCATCACAGATTATGGCATTTATTGACACTCTGCCATAATCAACTACAAAAGGTAAAAGTAGTGGCATTTAGACTTGCACACTTTCATGTTTTATTCATCTTTTTCTTTTGGGGTCTATTATTTTTTCTAAGTCCTTTGATTTTTCTTTTAGGACTTTTTTTTACCCTATTTTTTATTTTTTTATTTTTTGCTAAATATGGGAATACAACTTGCAGAAGGAAAAGTATGTACATATTTACAAGATTATCATCATTCAAGTCAAAATTATGAATCCTATATTTATAGGTTGCTAACAACGTCTAAGCCATTTATAATTTCCATTTCCATTAAATAAGCATCATATCTCCTTTTGGATAGTTCACTAAAAGAAGACTTTACATTCTCAAGTGTAGTGACCCTTTCCACCCATCTAGTTTCTAATTTCTTCACTCGTTCAACATTTGGTAACTATTGGTTTGATTTTTTAAATCAGAGAGTATTGCTAGCCTATGCTTAAAAGTATTTAATTCATTTTCAGTGAATTTCTTGTATTTTGTAAGATTACAGTTAACCAAGTGTATAAATTTCTTCATTTTCTCTTGCAAACATGTTAAATAAAAAATTGATTTCCAAGCATCTTTAATAATTTTTAATCTTTGGCATATGTTCTTAAGGATATATGTCTTCACTACATTAAGTAGATTCGTTGCCTTATTGAATGTTTGCGGGGTTGCAACATAAATAATTAACAATGAAGGTGATCGTATTGCCAGTGGAGTCAATAACAGAGGAACTGGATTTGCAATATCTTGCAATTCTTTTAATTTCCTTTTCAACATTTTATTTTCTGCAATCACATTGGTAACACTTTGAGTAACTACATCATCGGTAGATTTTTGCAATACCATCAACCCCATCGTAACAATGCTAGACATATCAATAAACATTTTCAACTCTTTTTTTTTGTTGGTCTTGTCATACTTTTCATTTTGCAATGTTACAGGACATTCATCGAAAATACTATCCTTTTCTACAATTTGCTCCATTATTTTATGATTTTCTACTAAATGAGTAGCAACCTAGTTAGTTTGTTCACCGCTATCACTTTTTATGTCTATAGATTATTAAATTATTTCTCTCTTGATGACACTTTTGGAATTCGATGTTTGAAATGTATGAATTTGGTATGGAAATAATATGTGAAAAATATCTTGCTCATCTCGATGACTTGTTGACTGACCAATAACCAATTTTCTAGAATCACGTTTTTTCTTTTTGCTTGATTCATGGATGGCATTGCACCAGTAACAAGTGTGGAAGGTGAATATTGTTGTGACAAATTTAGCGATTTTTGTTTCTGTTTTTCCTCAACTATTATTTGGGCATCCATTGTCAATATTTGATACTTGGTTTCTTGCAAATTTAATAAACTATGTGTTGTGTAAATATATTTTCTTGCAGATTATGCCAAGCAAAAATTGCACTGGTTCTTTCTTTACATGCAATTTAAGCTATTAGGGAAAAAAAGTGCACATAACAGAGGAAAAATAGAAATCAATAATGAATTAATAAGATGTAATGAGAAAATACAAATACCTAAACAATTTCTAAACAATTGGTAGAATTCACGTGTTCATATAATGTGTAATGAGAAAATACAAATCCCTAAATAATTCTACACAGAAAGAAAGATGTTTTAGAGAGAATTGTGAAATAACCCCGAGAAAATGAGAAAATGACTTGTTGAATACTGCTAAATCCAGTGAGGAGTGATACTAGGAAAGTATTCACTAGAGAAAATGTATATGTTTTTGTTATTGTCCGTTGGCAGATTCAAATATCGCTTCGTTGTTTGTATAATTCAAAATAACTTGATTCGTTTATCTGCTGTGTATATTCACCTCCAATGTAGCATAAAGTTGAAATTTTCTATTGCAATGGAAATTTCCAACTATTACTATTTTCTGCAAACTAATAGATACGACACTCTTAATAAATAGTAATTGAAAATATCAAAGCCAACATATACGGGAAGTAATAGAAATAAGTATCGATATTGGAAACCCATCTTATCCACCAAATGTGTATTTTGCTTTTGATTTAATAGCATTGAAATATGGGTAATACAAACATAAATGGTGATACAATATAAGAATTTTGTGTACCTATACTACATTGTGAAAATTTTTCCGATTCATTTTCCGACTTAAATTGCCCAAAATCTGTCAATGATTTCTTGACAATAATACAATTTTTTGAAATAGCTAAATGCATATATGCAGTAATAATAGAAAAACTCATGAAAATTATGACAATTAGCTTTGAAATTTCCAACAATAACTATTAATAGTGGTACATGAATATCATACATAGACATGTTTTACTATTTCTATAAAAAAATGATTTAGTTACCAAGATGGCCCCCACTAGTAAATTGTTGACGATTTGTTTTATATTGTTATTGCCAAGGCTAATGATCTACCGAGGCCAAAAATTCTTCGAGAAAGATATTTTTTAGACATGATTGAAGTTTGACAATTGTAACCTAGATTTCCCCAAAATTTGTATGGGATTTTGGAAAAAGTCATGACAAAATTTCCACAATATTTCGAGCAAATTTGTCTCCTTCTAAAAAGGGTTTTTGTTTCCTAAAGCCATTAACCATGATTAATAGTGTGACGCCAGTAGTCCTCACCACCATTTTTCCTTAGATATTACCATATTCAGATCTGATTTATTGACATGTTTAACGCTTTCAATATATATCAATTGAAAATTCCAAAGCGAATGTTAGCGATAAATGGTGAAATAAATATCAAAATTCGAAAATTATTTTCTTTCTTACTTTTGTAACGGTTATTTCTTTAATGTTATCGATATATATGTACTAAATAGTAGTAATGTATGAAATAAAATAAATATGAGTTCATTGTGATCATATACATTATTTTACATGTATTCGATATGACAATACAAGAATATCATGTACAGGCACAAAGAAAAATTGATCACCTTGATAAATTCCAAACAATTCATATTTAATCTAGTAATAAAGGCCCTTGATTAATTTTTTTATTGACACTAAAGCATGTCACTAAACATTGGAATATAAATTCCTTTACATAGTGGTTAGTATATATATTTTTTGGATAAATACTGGACAAAGATTTGGGAATATTCAAAGCACTTCCAAACATGCATTTGTTGTCGGATATGCAAAACCATTTATGGATAACTACTTCTGTATTCAATAACATTGTGCAATGGACACAAAAAAAGAAATTTGAACATAAATTTTTCCTCCAGACATGCTTCTTCTGAATAGAATCTACACCATTTGGTAATATCAATCGAACACAACTACCTTCACATAGCTTCTACCACACATGATAGTCATTAGATTCAATGTTGTTAAATAATCGTTATTAAAATTGGATTAGAAATCAGTCTTCTTTATTTGAAATGGCAACGTAAGAGTTTCAAATATGTTCAAAATCATGGTGTTTCAAATGTGTCCAGAAGGACGGTGTGTAGAACAAGGAACATAAAATTTCACATTCATATACATCTAGACTTTGACGTTGCTCTACATAGTAAAATATTTGCACAAGGTCTGGTGTAGTATGGACATGTTAAATTTAATACAATTTATGTTCCTAAGTGAAAAAAAATATTTTTTTTTCATTATGTACTTTCCACTCTATATTATTGTTTGAACAACCATGAAACTTCTAGTTGGATTCAAGCAATAATTGTAGAAAGATCAAAACCATATATAATTTCAAATCTCATTTATCAATTTTATTCTTGCGTATTGTAGCCGGCTTTAGCCAGGTTAATATTTTTGTTTATGACATATTTTATCTCGTAACCATCATAACAATAGCAAATAATGTACAAATTTTTGAAATAATTCTCTATGTTCCCGATGAATAAACTTGGTATTCACACCTAGCATGCAAAAATTAATTAAAAAAAAGTACAACTATTAATATCCATTTAGTAAATCCACATGTAATGACATTATCACAACTAGTTGCAAAGATATCAATAGGGTCATATCTATCAATAATACAAAATACCATTTTCGATATTATTTATCTGATGAACTAAGTTCCTTTAATATTGAATAATATGAGTACAATCATCAAATGTGCAATTATCTAATTCAGAATTGGAAAATAAAAAAACAATTTTATAGAGTGAATATCCTGAATTATCCTGATATTGTTTTCTAAAGCATATGATAAGTATCTACCATAAGTAATAGAAAAATTGCAAGATTGGTGACGATCACTACTTAATGAATATCAATAAAATAAATAGTAACAAAATTTCATTTTATATTATTAACAACATAGTAGTTAAATGTAATTTGATATATGATCTATTAAATTATGACATAATTAAAGTGGTTGCAAGTTCTTCTCAAAAACGACGGTGAAACCATGCGGGGGGGAGGGAGAGGGATATATGAAGCACATATTTCATTATAAAAAAAACATAATTATTTCATACACTAGATATCAATTCTTGTAATTTGTGCAAACAATTTGTTGATGTTCATTTTCTATAATCTACAGATAAGGGAATAGAACAAATTGCAAATATTGGTTAAAGCTAGATGACAATATTCAAAGTAATAAAAAATGGTCTTTGTTATTGATATTATAAAAAAATAAAATACACCATTCATGTAAAGTCAATTTCAAATTGTAATTACCATATTTCGTATAGAAACAACTTCAATTATGTTTAAATTGTAATTACAAAGGCGAAACAAATTTCTGAGAAAAAAAATAGTTACTAAATATTCGTTTTCATTTCTATCAAAAAAAGAATAATTATGTTCGAATTGTTCACAAAACCGATAAACAATGTTAGAATTTGCACAAAGCAGTGATTTTTTAACAATAAGGTATACAATTTGAATAATAATAATACTATATGGTTATTCATAATAGTTATTCTGTCGATACCAACACATTTTAAGATATCACAATTCACTAGCATATTCACAGTTATCATTCCTGTTCTTTGTCTCTTTAACTTTTTTCTCTTTCATTTTAGAAAACTAGGAAAAATTGGTCCGAAATTAATTAAATGCATATAATAAATGATAATGTGACTCTGAAACAAATATATGGACAAAAAAGAAGAAGAAGGAGGAAACCATGTGTAGATGTAAACTACCTTAGTGATTTTTCATACATAATATAGCATTTGATTTGTAAAGAGTTTATTAAAACCTTTATAAAATCACGTAAACGGTTCTATGAAAAATCCATTTGCAATGAAAAAAAACCGCATCGAGAGGTTGACTTAATTCGTAATAACATATATAAAAATCTGAACATTTGATCACTTGTAAACAAAAGGCAAACATTCCAAGATTTAGGAGAACTTACACTATGTAAAATCATATGTCCTTATTGCTCAATTGTTAACTATTTTCAGAGTTATTGGTTTCTTGAAACAATTTCTTTAACTTTGTCTATATGCAGTGTTTCATAGGATCAACTGTAATTTGCAATTTAACACTTTGAATAAATATATGTTTTTCAATTTATGTGATCTTGTGTTGCAATTCCACATCCAAAAAATAATTATGTTCATTAACATTAACAAAGCCAATTAGCCACTCCATGCCTTCATGTGTATTAAAATCATCTATATCATCGAATTATAATGCCTTTGACTATTTTAGTTTATCCAATTCAACTGTCAATGTTTGTCTTGAAATTAAAGTAGTGTCACATGTAATATGCGGGCCATTCCAATTATTCACAATCTGTAGAGCTTTGACATACGCAAATGTCCTTCGATTCTATATTTTTTTATATTAAAAAATAATGTTTTCCATTATTTTGATTCTTTGAGACCATTCAACTTTGAGTTACTTCATTTTATTAGAATTTGGTAGTTCCTTCTCTCTTTTCTCCGCATTAGAAAGTAAATCAAGTCTCTGACTGAAAGAAAACATTAGAGGAAATTTCAGCCTAAAAGTGGCCTCCTAAGGAAAAATAACAAAATAATAGGAAACTAATAAAATAATAATTGTGAATTTTGGAGGGAAAAGAAGAAAACTAGTTTTTTCATTGTATTTGTGTCTTATCTCCTTATAGACCCAAATTTCAAGTGCAGACACTCGTTGGAAGTGGAGTAAAATTATGCATCTAACGAGTACCCATTATACATACTTTTGAGAAGACCCACATTGATAAAAAATGAAGATACATTAAAAAACCATGTTCAACACATGTTTTTAATGTACATTTTTTTTTATCGATGCGGGTCTTCTTTAAAGTATGCATAATGGGTACTTGTTGGATGTGGAATTTCATTCTGCATCCAATGAGTGTTTGCAATTGAAATTTGAGTAAACCTATAAGGAGATAAGTATAAAATACAATTAAAAAAATAGTTTTTTTCCCTCCAAAATATTTACATGTACCTATTTTTAAATTTAAATTATTTTTATTTGTTTACATATTATGTTCGCGAAATTTCATGGGCACTTTTAGTCTAAAATTTCCTCTAATGTATTTCATTGTTCAAGAAATACCTATCTCCTTTGATATCACGTTCAAGGCACTCGACAAATGACTTAGCTCTTTGTCCCAAGTGCTTTAGATCAGAAGATACTTTCCATGCATGATAAATGATTTGTAATCATTGCCATATATTGTTAATAATATATGTTTTCACAGCATTAAGAAAAATGATAGATTTAGCAAATCTATACAATGTGTCATGAACAGTAACTACGTGAACTATTGTTCACATTGCTAATGAAACCATTAACAAAGGACCTGTATCTATAACATCTTCTAGGTTCTTTATTCTTATTTTTAAGTTTAATTTTTCTAATTCTTGTTGACAAAAATATTTTGCAAACATGTTACTGGTAACTTGATGCAACTCCATGAGTGATGTGATTGCAGCTCCAAAAAAATGAACCTGCATTTTTGTTTGGTTTAAAACGTTATTTCTATGAAGCTTTACCTTTTTTATCTTCATTTTCTTACTGCTACTTTCATATTTTTCATTTCGTAATGTGAAAAAACCATCATAAAAAATAATAGATGCATTGAATATTTGTGTTACTGTTTCTAGATTTTCATAAAAACATACACTCATCCAATTAAGTAGCTTAACGATGTCAACTTATTCATTTATATTTTCATCAAAATTCAATTTCATCACATGACTTATAAAATTCGTTGATTCAACAACATACACTTTTTTTGAAATAAAACTTTGATCAGGATTTTTGTGCTTCACGTTATCATATATCTTTTCATAAATCAGTTTCATATTTTCAGTATATTTCGTCCTATTTTCACTTAATGATGAGTTCACATCAGTATCATTTATCCAATATATGTATTGCTCTATTGAAGTATTGATTCCTGATTCATGGATTATTTGTTCAACATCTATGATTAGCCCTTGATTTCCATAGCTATCGTTTATGCAATGTACAAACTGATCTTCACAAATACTAATAATTGATACTTCCACGATATCTTCAACATTTATGATTAGTGATTATGTTTTTGTCTATGCATGTTGACATTGTTCACTCTATTCTATAATTTCTAGAAACAAGTTTCCATATCCAATTCTTTCCAAGTGTGCGTGAAATAGGCCCTCTTCATCAGCAACTGTAATTGTTTCAACTTTACTTAAGTTAAAAGTGTTTAAAGTTTATGCGAGCTCTGTAACATGGGAAACAATTTTTATTGTGCTTTCTCCAATAGTAAATGACAAATGAATGATTTTTTTTTGTCTTTTTGCTTTCAAATATATCTAGTTAGTCAAGGTATTGCCTACATACTTCAACAACAAAATACCTTTCTGTAACAATTTCAACAATAGCAATGAATTACCTTGAAACCCATATATATTCGAATTAGTGTATTAATTTCTCTTTCTTCATGCATACCTTTTCCCCATAGGAAATCTTGTGTGTTTCAAGATATATGATGAGGCTCTTGTCCAATTATCATGTAGTTGATTTGCCTAACAAAAATGTCTTGAATTAGACAAAATTTTAAAGAAGAGTCTTCCACAATATAGGATACCAAAATTGCATTAGTTCTTGATTCACGTTAAATTTAGGATTACATGGAAAAAAACTAAACCTATCACTTTAAATAAAAGCTATTATGAGATACACCATCATGAAGAATTTTTTGGTCTTAGATAAATTGGTTAACTCAAAAGCTAATTCATTAGAAATTATATCAACCCAGTTGAATACACAATATTTTTTGCATGTCTGATAAAGCTTATAGAAAATATATTTTGGAACTCTTGCTGTAGTTTCTTATCATGTGACACGTGCACAAAGACAAAAAATCCTCTAAACAACTGTTTAAACAAAAATATTTCTAGAACGAAGAGATTGCAAGAAAGTTGGTGACTCGAAAATATTAAATTTGCAATAACATTAGATTCACATGCTTTTGAGCTCTTGAAACTATTTTCTTCAGACAATCATAAGTGAATATTAACCTCCACTAACTTCAATATTCGTCTAAATGTATTTTCATTCAAAGATATTCTAATTTTTCATAGCATAATTGTTCTCATTTTGGAATCAAAAAATTTCGTGCACAAATGAACAATTCCCTGAAATAAAAAATTGTTGGCACACATGTACCATTTGTTAATCCAATATTCTAAATCTTATTCCCGTTTTTTTCTTCAATTAGCATATTATCATAACGATCATATGAAATCGACCACTGGAGGTTCTCATTGACAACACCCAGTAAATTAAAGGTATCGGTGTAAACAACTTCTTTTCTTTTTCTGCTATACTTATCTGTTTCATAGATTAAAACTTTTTTTAAATCAATAATTTTCTCAACAATGTTGAATTGCACTTTTTTTTTTTTCTATTTTGTATATATTCACTAAATCTTAATTTTGCACACACAAAATTGGGTCTGACTATTGCAAGTTCAAAATATGTTACATAGTACATTTGTCAATAAACAAAAATAACATTGAGCAAAATCTTTGTTTATAAGGCATGCAAAAATGCGGAGGATGTTCATTGTGTGGAAGAAGCTTTCGAGTTTTTATTATGCAGATAATAAGGTTGTTTATTTCTATATTATTGATGATATTTTAATTGTAAATAAATTTTCGAATATCTCTTTGTTTACACAATTGTCAGTTGTATGATTAATTGATAAATATATTAGCATTAAAGGCTTTTATTGCTAATATTTTACTAAGAAATAGAGTTTGCATATCATCGAATGCGGGATCTCTCATAGTATATGCAAAATTGTTTAAAAAAAATAGATTATAATTCCTTTATATTGCATCCTTACCGTTGATTTGTATAGTAAACAAATGATTCTCCATTGATGATTTAACAATCACATTTAGAATATACTTGTTCATTGCTGCTTTAGCAATTACATATCCAAAAATAAAAAGAAATAATAATAATTTCACTATGAACTATTGTTCAATGGAAAGCACAACAAACAATTTATTTGAAAAAACAAGTAAAATGATACATATACAACTGATTTCGCATAAAAATCTTGTCTATGGACGAGATATTGAGTCACAAAACAAATGAACCATAAAATACCTAATAAAAATATTGTAAAATATGTATCTGTGTTTGAAAACAAATATTGTGTACAATTCTTATGCTAACAAGAAAAATGTACAATTCTCATAACAAATTTTCGATTCTGACAACTAGAATAACACCATTCTTAATGAACCTTCCCTCACAAACAACAATGAAATATAACAATATGCATTGACAACATGCATCCCCCACAAAAAAACAAAGAGAAAATAATAATGATCAACAAATGGCCAATGCAACTACCGACACATTACGTGCTAAAATTACACTACATGAGCTTTATAAAACTGAGAAGATTTGATTTATGTTTCTTAAGGTAATAAGAAAAACACACTGACACATTACTTATTATTATGTCACAAAGGATATATAAAACTTAGAACCTTTGATTTATGATTTACACCAAAGAATCATTATGTAGAATAGAAAAATTAATTTTTATATGACGAATATCCGTACTTTCGCATTTATTTTCCCCTTTGCACAGTTCTCCCACACACTTTCCTTCCACATAATACTGAGTTTTAAACAATGAAACCCGCTTAACATTGCTCATACAATATAATGTAGCATATGATTTCATATTTATTTAACATCATATGTTTATTCCTTACATAAAAATAATTACATGTGGTTATTATACACAAAAAAAATAAATATAGAGGTGAACGACATTGAAAACATATGCCACTACCAGTAGAACAGCCTTACGGTTCATAGAGTTTTGGATCTATGCAAAATATAGGATTTGCGTAGGACAAAAAAGAATATATGAATACAAATTCGGTTTTTAATTGCATCTTAATGACATCTCTAAATATCATATAAAATAAAAAACTAGACTCGAGATGTCAATCTAGATCAATTGAAAATAAAAAATGTATTTTGAAATATATCTTACTCTATATAAAAACCAACGTGTAATTGATCGTAGTTATCTTTTCTCCTCACAAAGAGAAACTTGTGCCCACATGCATTTTCTTATACCATTAATATGGAAAACAACCAATGCTCAATAAAACATGAATTTTTCTCCTTGGAAAGAGAAACTTGTCTTTATTCTCCTTGCAAAGAGATGCCAACTGAATTGAAAGAAAGCAGCTAACGTTATTTCCTAATCACAGTTTAATCATTCTCATGATTATCTAGATACACTACTGTCAATGCAACATTGACAACATGCAGCCAGGATAAATGATAGTAATAAATTTAACACAATTTGTATTTGAACATGAATGAATTACCATAATTTCTATAATAATAATAATAATAATGAGAATTGAATTGAAATAAAGATGTAGACATTATTTCGTAACCACAATTTAATTTTCCTCATTGTTATCTAGATACAATGTTATCTAATCTATATTTTTAACCATCATAACACCTTCAATGCAATATTGACGATAGATAGTCAACAAAACTAACAGTAAGAAATGTCATAGAATACAAAACAATTACCATAATTTTTATAACAATCACAATTGAATTGGAATAAAAAAATAGGAGCTATTCTCGAATCTATTGCTATAAATTTGAGAAATGGCACGTGTAAGTTATCCTTTTTTACCTGAACTAAAAATATTTCATGTACTTTTAACACATAATTGTATACATATCGATATGCAAGTACTAATGATAAAGTGAGTGAAATAATCATGTAATATTCCAAATTAGGAAAAACGGGAATATAACACATAAATTGGAAAATACAGTAAAAATATCAACACATCAATAGAAGCAGATCATGGAGCCATATTATTTTATATTATAACAGAGAAATGAGTACAAGATCTTGAAGAAAAAGACACTCAAGCTAGGCAAAACAAGCCTCAAATCAACCAGTACATAAAATGTGAAATGTTGTTGCTACATAAAATGTCGGAGAACATATGACTGCATAGTACGATGAAGAATAACTACAGGGCCAAACTAAAAATACAAATAACTGCTAATATAATTCTTAAAAAATGTTGGGATTAAAGATCTAGGCTCTCTATTACCAATCCAAGACAACCAAGAAGGGGTTTCCAGAAATACACCATATGAAATGTTGCAGCCCTAGGACTGAATAGTGCACAACAACTGGGTAACTGATAGGAGGTGGTTGATCTAATATAGAAATGGATGATACTCCTCCAATAAACCTCCCGGATGAAAGGCCGCTCCCCTCACTGGAAATCTAGCTCACAAACTTGGGCACTAAGCCCTCCACTACAACTGCCTACAAAATAACATAGTTTATAAAGGAGACTACGTTGTAGATGATGGCAGAAACTTGACCTGATTCCAGATGGTGAAATAATGTTCCAGGATCCTCCATTATAGCCTCCTGAATGAAGGGTTTCTCTCCTCACTGGAAAACAAGCTCAGAAACTGGGTCTATCAACCCTCCACTGCTACTGCCCTGCCAAACAACACAATCCTAAAGGAGACTGCACTGTGGATAATGGCCGAAGCTTGGCCTAATGGCAGATGGTAGAAATGAAGCTTAATAAACCTCTTCTGAGTGGGAAATCGAAGTCCCCCGAGGATGAGGGTGGGATTTCCTCTTGGAAACACCCTTGTGCTAAACTACACAATAGACTTCGCTAAACAACTAAAGTGTGTAGAAAGTCATAAAAGACCAAGACATAAACAATATTCAGAATTACTTGTATGGCTGCCATCCCTTTCCTTATATGCTTTGTGAGCCTCCTCACCCTTGGTCCCACACATTAAATATTCTACTCTCATGGAGACTCCCTCCCACTAACACTACGTTGTCCCTCCATAACTCTCCACTACCTCCATACCAACACTGTTGATTTGGTCAAACTTGACCCCATCCACTTGCTTCAACCTCTATTCACACCTAAGAGTGCTTTATCCAGCTGATAAGATGATCCACATTCACATTAGAAATGGTTTTATTCCTACTAAGGAGATTTATGGGTCTCCCTACCCTCTTATTCATCTACCAAATGTCAAAAGAAAAAATTAAAATTCCAACTAGTTGAAAGATAATTAGGAATATTACAGTCCTCCCCTCCCAAATATTGCTTGTCCTCAAGCAAATGCAAGGATGAATGCTTCAAAATCTCTCCTCCTTCCCCGATGGCGTCCACGTCCGATAAGCTCCTCCACTGAACCAGATGTTCTCCAATCAATCTGCCCCTTAGCTTCTCCTCCCAAGTTTCCAAGTTACCTCTGATGAAAAAATCAAATGGCTCACATCATAAGGAAGTAGGAGATCCATGGTGGAAACTATATGCTATCTAATTCCCTCATTGAAGCATGGGTCATGAAAAATGTTGGAGGTTTTACTCCCAATGAGCAGCTCCAATCCATGTGTTATTCCTCCAATCATTCCGACAACAATGATTAAAAAATCATCAACATAGGGAATCAAAATTAGAGATATACTGATTTCCATATTAAATACTAGAGGGTGATAATAGTCCCTCAAGTGGAACCAACACAGTTCTGCTCCTTGCTACCCCAGAACAAAATGTGGAAAGTAGCTTCCCAACCCCTTGCTTGTTGTCCCTATCTTCTCATCTTCCTGGGGGTAGTAACTGATGTTCGGTGTCAACTAAGCACACCCTGAATAAGATATCATCTCCCCAAAGCCTCCTAGGAAGTGGTTATCCCCATCACTGATTGTGGCCCCAATAATACCATGAAGTCTAAAGAGAGGCTTGCCCTCTTGTGGAGAAATGTACTATAAATGAATGGAAAAGGAGTGAAAATAATTTGGTAGTTGATCAATAAGTACAAAGACACAACCCTTACCATGTAATGTTGGAAAGTTGGTGAATATGTCCATAGATGAGCTTTCCCATATTCCATATCGGAAAGGGAAGTGGCTGTAACAACCTTGCAGGGTGGTTGTTTTCCTCCTCATTCTTCAAGCAAACCATAAATCTCTTGATATGCTGGAGCACATCCTCCTTGAGACCCTCCCATGAGAATCTCTCCCCATTAATGGCCTGATAGGTCCCAATGAAATCTTGGTGACTGGAAAGGAGTGAGTCATGTGCTTCATGCAAAATATTCTTCTTGAGTTGTGAGTCTCTAGTCAAGAAGATCCGATCCTAGTAATAGATGATTCCACCCATCACATTATACCTCTCATCTGTCACCTGCCCATCAAGAACTTCACATGTGAAGTGATTCTTGGAATACTCCACAAATAGCTGGGACTCCCAATATGGATCTATACTCAACAATGACAGTGTTGCTAGAATTTGTGATAAGGCACCTGTCACCTTACTACTCCTCTCCTTGACATGCTCAATTCCAAGGCACATGCCGAAATACTACTATCATGTTTTTGTTGCCTCCCTTGCAGCTACTTCTACTCAAGTAAGGGTTGAATTTCATGGAGGTTATTCTTCACTTGGAAGATATTGCCCATCCAAAACTTCCTGAGTTTGGCCAATGTATGCATGAATGCCAAAAAACCTCTACCATATATGGAAGACTCCTTCCTATGTGGAAGTATGTTTTGACTCTCAAAGGCCACAGATTAGCCCCCTTGCACCATGATTATGCCATCATCCACTCCTGAAGCATCTCCTCTCAGCGCAAGATGCTTGGTGAGAGCTGGTAATACCGATACTAGAAGAATATCCATCTCCTCATTGAGCCTACCAAAGACTCTTTACGATGTGATAGACTCACTCTAGGCTCCCATATTAGCCAGATATATAAGTGGGTATTTCTCTCCTCTGTACTAACTGAGCATCAATAAAGTTATGGGTAGCCGCACTGTCAATCAACACTGATACTCTCTGATACTGAATTGTACCTTAGAATCTCAAATCCAGATACTTGGGTACTCCCCAAAAGGATGAAAGGGCCCCTCCAACTAGAGAAAATTCCCCATTCCCACCTTATAGTGGTGGTGGATCTTCCCCTTCTATCACAACGCTGCTATCTCCTTCTGCTTCTTCTTCTTCCTCCTCCTCACTATCAGAGAATACCTATATATAGTGTGCCTTCCCTATAACACATCGATGCCCCAATGCACATGGTTCTTGGTATGTGAAGCAAAGCTTCCTTCTCCTCAAGTCTCTTCAAACATCGTCACTAAGAGGCCCTCTATTTTGGTTCTCCTTTGGAGGAATAACCTTCAGATCTTTCCCCTTTGACTGAAAGGGTGGCCATTGCTGAAATGGAGCTATTGATCTTGGAAAAGCATCCCGTGGATATCTATCCCTCTCAATAACATCTTGGAGTTTAGTTGGTTTAGTAGATTTGACCAACCCATGCAGAGGCTCTGCTAGCCCATCAATGAACATATAAACCCTCCTAGGTGCAGATAAATCTAGAACCATGAAATAAAATCTTAGGAATTCAGAGATATAGGTCTCTATATTCCCTGTTTTCTTGAGCTTGGATAGCTCAATAAAATGTGCTTCTAGATCTCTTCGATCAAACCTCTCTGCTAACGTTCAGGTGAAATCTGAATATGCAGTCACATTGGCATGCCCCAATGTAGAAAGACCATGAAACCATCAATAATGTGCCTCACCTTCACGGTGCAACACTGCTATTTTGATGGATTCCATATCTAATACTTGGTTCAGCTGGAAATAGATGTCTAGTTTATCCACTGAAGACTTGGTTGTGCACTTGGATGACCCATCAAAAGCAGTCAAGAAGAGTCTACCCATAGTTCGTTGTAGATCATTGTTTTGTATGACTGCTATGCTTCTATTTTTATGCTAGGGTCTCCTGTTGTCCTTGATCTAAAAAAAACTCCTTAAATTTCAGATTATCTTTGAATCTCTTAGATTGAGATCATACTCTAGAAAATAGTCTTCAAGAGTCTCTTGTTCTTGTATTCCTCCACCTTCATTTCCCACTGATAGGAAAGTATGCATAGTGGAGCATTGGGAAAATTGCTGCCTTACTGGTTTTTCATGCCAGTGATGTGAAATTACAGAGCTTTCTCCATGTAGAAACCCTCTAGGGGATTCTTTTTTTTTCTCCATCCTCATCTCCTTGATTTCTTGGGCAATGTCCTGCATGGTTTGGAGAAGAAGCTTGGGAAACTCCTTTTAATCCATCTCTCCTGATATTGGAGTTTTTCCTTTGTCTCCTTTGGGGTTTGTATAATCATATCACTGGTTTCTATTAAGATACCTCTTTCCTCTTTCTGTGAGAGGCTCTTCTTCTTCTTATGAAATAGTTGTTGTGCTACACAGGCTAAGCCATAATTATGCTTTGATACCACTGTAATATTCCAAATTAGGAAAAACAAGAATATAACACATAAATTGGAAAATGCAGTAAAAATATCAACACATCAATAGAAGAATATCATGAAGCCATCTTATTTGAAATTATAGCAGAGAAATGAGTACAATCTCACGAGGAAAAATACACTCAATCTAGGAAAAAAAAGCCTCAAATGACCCAGTACATAAAATGTGAAATGCCGATGCTACATAAAATGTTAGAGAACATATGTCTACACATTCCTATGAAGAATAACTGCAGGGAAAAGCCAAAAAATACAAAGAAACACTAATATAATGCTTATAAAATTTCGAGATCAAAGATCCGGGCTCTCTAGTACCAATCCAAGACTACCCAGAAGGGGTTTTCAGAAATACACCATATGAAATGTTGCAACCCTAGGAATGAATGATGCACTAAAACTGGGTAAATAATAGGAGGTGGCTGATATGATATAGAAATGGTTCATACTCCTCAATAGACCTCTCAGATGAAGGGTTTCTCCCCTCACTGAAAATCTAGATAAAAAACTTGGGCACAAAGCCCTCCACTACAACTGCCCTACAAAATAACACAGTTTCTGAAGGAGACTATGCTGTAGATGATGGAAGAAACTTGAACTGATGTCAGATGGTGAAATAATTCTCAAGGATCCTCCTTTATAGCCTCCCGAGCGAAGGGTTGCTCCCCTCACTGGAAAACAAGCTCAGAAACTGGGTCTATCAACCCTCCACTGCTACTGCCCTACAAAACAACACAATACTGAAGGAGACTGCACTATGGATAATGGATGAAGATTTGCCTAATGATGGATGGTGGAAATGAAGCTCAATGAACCTCTCCTATGTGGGCACTCGAAGTTCCCTAAGGATGAGGGTGGGATTTCCAATCGGAAATACCCTTGTGCTAAACAACACAATAGACTCTGCTAAATAGCTGGAGCGTGTAGAAAGTAATAAAATACCAAGACATAAACAATATTCAAAATGCATTCTATGGCTACCATCCCCTTCCTAATATTATTTGTGAGCCTCCCCACCCTTGGTCCCACACATTAAAGATGCTACTCTCAAGGAGACTCCCTCCCACTAACACTGCGATGTCCCTCAATAACTCTCCACTATCTGCATACTAGCACTATTGATTTGGTCAAACTGATAAGATGATCCACATTCACATTAGAAGTGGTTTTATTCATACTAAGGAGATTTATGGGTCTCCCTAACCTCTTATTCATATATCTAAATGACAAAAGCAAAAATTAATATTCCAACTAGCTGAAAACTAATTAGGAATATTACAAATCACCTACTGAAAATGGAGATTCATGTGAATCTTATATAGCTATTAAACTATATCAAATAGAATGAACCCAACAAAAGGATCAAGTCCTGCAACAATTGCACCAATAGTAGATAATTCCATGTTAATAATTCAGAGAATAATTAAAGTAATATCTAGAATGAATGAAATCTTATATTTTTGGTTGGTCTGTTATGGTCCAAATGCACCAAAATTCTCTGAAGATAAGTCCTATGATTACCAAGAGCCCCTACTCGATCACAATGTTCTATGCTGAGTGTTAACACTGGAAAATTGCATGGACATAATACATTAAAAATGTCAATAAAAAGGTATAGATAAAGGTTCACAGAGAAGACATACATTAGGAGGAGCCAAAAATTTAATTTTTCCTAAGGTCAAAAGACAAAATTTATGGACCGCGCACAGGCAACACTGGCTCTTGGTGTGAAATGCAGTTTTTTATTTGATAGTCACACATTGCATGACTATCTCTTCAATAACCACGTGGTCCTGGGGATGAAAAAATGTCACCATCCAGGACCACTTGGCACACTTGGTTAAAAATATTTCCACTCAACCTAACCAGGTATAGTTGCCTTTGAGCAACCTTGAGGCCTTAATGTAGCACACAAAGGAATCATACCCCCACTCTTGTGTCACCATCCATTTTGGGCCATGAGAAGGAGCGAAAATTTGAAAATGGTCTATAAAAGCTAGCCTTGGGAAGAGAAATAGGAGACACATTGTTATGATGGTCAAATTTCTCCATAGAAAACCAACTTGTGTTGTCTAGCGGGAGGAGGATTGGAAGGACTCAATTTTTGGCCACCCAACATCTCAGTCCAAGGGAGAGGAGTTCACCACATTTTCTTTGATCTACCATCCTTCGAGAGGGAAGAGAGGATTTCTAAAAACTTGAGGGGAAGAGACCCCCTTGTCTTGGATATTGGATCTCTGTAGCTTGAAGAATCCACTACAAGATATTTATCATTCTATATTCTACTACCACCAACACCTAATAAAGGGAGAAGCTCTCCATTGTTGAGTTATTAGTGTGTTTTCTCTATTGAGCATGTATCTTGTGCATGTTATTTTTTTTTTGTTTCATTGTTTATGTAGCTTTCTATGTTTCCTTTCTAACTTAGCTTATTAGATGTTGAACTTGTTCCACTAACGTTTGAAAAACCATTTTGACATGTGACTATTATGTAGGTAAGAAACCTCCCTACTAAGAAACATGTATTTCATCTGCCCATGTGCCAAATATGCTACTACAGGAATGCAGACTCCACTAGATTCTTTCTTTTGATTTAATGGTTGTAGATGCAGGTTCTTCTTCCTACTCAGCTTGCTACAAATCACCCCTATATCCTCTCTGTATCTCCAGTCACATTCAGTGAGAAGTTTTGCTCAGTAGAGGAGGACTTTTTTTTATTATGCATTACCATGCACATTCTACTCTGACAGACGTGTGCTATGCACCTATGGAAATATAAACCACACAGTAGGAAGCAAGCTCATTTATGATGGTTTTTTTCCATTTTTTCAGTTGTAAAGTGCTTGGAAACCCTTAAAAAAATTTCCATCACTATGTTCTTGTATTTCATGACTGATTAGAACTCTTATTTTCTAGAATTTAACTTAGCAACTAAGTAGTTTTAATTTTAGTTTTTTATTTGTGCAAATCATCCATATTTTAAGTAGGAAAAAAGTAAGTAGCCTTGAATCTAAATATGTTGTCCAAAAAATTGATTTTATGATAAAAGATACAAAACACATAGCATAATTAACATAAAATTAAGTGGCCCATATATCCACATATCTTTAGCTAATTCAAGTTTTTTCAATTTTTGCATTAGATTAGTACAATTTTGCATTAGGAATTGGGACTAGGACCAAACTGTCAAAGATAAAGAAAGTAATATATGCCACCCTTGCACCTCACAGTGAGCCTGGGTATGCACATGAATGCTTTCCTGATACAATTTTCCATCTCCCTATAGTGAAAACATAACCTAACTAGGCAAGGTGTAAGCGGTTCATAAGTTGCACGTCATTTTTTTGCAGGGAACAATCACACATAGGGTAATTAGAAAAGGATTGTAAAGGATCAGTGCACATCCAAATCTCATAACACTTGTGATTGTACACTCCAAAGCACACAAAAAGCTTTTGTAAGCATTAGACCAAAAGGAACCAAGTGTGTTGGGAACTTTATCCTTTTCTTAGAGTTACTTCATTAAGGCACACCTTAAGAAATTTGAGACTCTTTAAAAATATTTATTAACCGAACTCACTAAATTCTCACTACAGGGGCCACAAAATAAATTATAGTTCAGGTTAGGATCATCGGGGGTAGGCATCCAATAATTCATCGTGGTCATAATAAATTTTGAAACATAGATGTTGAATTTATAGGGATCTTCTAATCCATCTATCCACCCATGGAATGAATACACGAGCATTACCAAAGGCTTGTTTCAGAGGGCGTTAATATTAGGCCGAGTGCATGCGGTACTTTTTCAGGCTACCTGACCCATCTAGTGCTCGATACTGGTAGCTAATTACCAATAAGGTAAAGAATCGAATGCTCACATGGGATGATGGTACATTAGTGGCCAAAACTAGGGCATCCTTCCCTATAGGTGACAATGTAGGAAGCACTTGATCCTCATACCATTACCTTGGTCGATTCTTCAACTGCTAGAAGGAGTCGCTAGTTCTTTCGGGATGTTAGCCCCAATACCCATCAAAAGAAATCATCGCAAAGCCTAGTTACATTGAGAATGTAAGGATGAATATTTATATATAGGCGTTTGAGTATCATACACAAAAAAAACAAAACCACATTTTTTTCTTGATTGATCAAATAGTTTTAAATTAAAGGAAAACTTATATATTATTTTTTCACTTTGTTTTATGCATGTGATCGTATTTTCTTTGATAAGAATCTTCCTTCCTCCAATGAACCAAAAATATCACCAATATTAATCTAGTTGACACCATAATGGACCCAACAAGACCCCATCGATCTAGATGTTTCTTGGACCTCCCCCCATTAGAGGGAGTAGTGCCAGGTCTCCCGCCATTTAGGCATCGAAGACAACACACTTCCATGATTATCAGTTCATCCTTTAGGGCATCTGTGATTGGAAACCCCCAAGGTTCACCCAACACCACACAAATGGAAACCCTAGTAGGGTCACCACACTCAAATCCTCCTACAACCCCTAGAGGGCAGAGGAGCACTACCCCTTCAAGGAATCAACAAAGTATCCATCAAGGCACACAACAGGGTAATATTCCCCAGGCACTTCCCCTAAACCATCATATTCAGACACCTCTTTTTCCATAGTGTATAATGGCAGTCAATACGCAGTTACCCTTCTTATCATCACTTAATCTTCTAGATCTAACGAAGTTAACTAATGACCCCATCGCTCATGGCCTTAATCGGCCTCCCATGCCCACGAAGCTCCCTTTGGATATACCAAAATTAAAAGGGAAGCAAGCAGAATACCCAAGAAATCATGTTATGAATTTCCACCTATGGTGTTTGTCCAATAGTATCATTGATGATACCATTAGACTAAGTCTTTTTCAACGCACCCTAACAGGGCTTGCGGTGAAATTGTCATTAGGGGAATTTTGAGGTCTAAAATGAGCCTCCTACGAAAAATTTACAACCAAAATAAACTTTATAAGAACTAATAGGATTCAAGATGAGGATGTCAACCACGGGGGATGATTCACAATTATTTAAGTAAAAAGGTAAAATGATTAAAAAATAATAAAAATAATAAAACTACTTTTTCAACTCGTATTTTCAACTTATCTCCCAAAGTTCTTACTCAAATTTCGAGCATGAGTACTCGTTGGATTCAAAATTTAATTCCTCATCCAAGGAGTACCCATGTTGCATACGTTCAATGGACCCTGCTACAAAAAAATGAGAAATACATGAAAACACGTGATTGTAATCATGTTTTTCATGTATTTCTAATATTTCATGTAGCAGGGCTTATCAAAAGTATGCAACATGGGTACTCCTTGGATGAGGAATTAAATTTTGCATCCAAGGAGTACTCCGTCTCAAAATTTGAGGAAAAACTTTGGGAGATAAGTTGAAAATACGAGTTGAAAAAGTTGTTTTTTCTTTTTTCCCTCTAAAATTTGATAATGCAATCAAATATTGTTTATTATTTCCAATATTATTTTATAATTTTCTTAGGAGGCCTATTTTAGACCTCAAAGTTACCCTAATGATGTTGAGCAAACTTCTGCTTCTCATGGAACCTTTAGCACCCTCGCTAATATGTTCCTCACCTATTTTCAACTACCCATTCATCATGATTCAAGAATGGAACTGCTGACACACTTTAGGAAAATGACGCACATCCATATATCTGACCATCTCCACGAATGGTGGCAATGTCGCTATTAGTGTAAAGGAAAACTCGACGATAGAGTGTTTTTGGACTTATTTTTGAAAACTCTCACAACTGAGATGTCAAAAGACGTGGCGACGGAGAAACCTACCTCTAAGGATGATGCCATTAGCAAGGCTTAACAACTTGAACTCATTTACAACCAGTCAGGATATATTTACAATGTCCTGCTAAATGCCCCTGCACCTGCAAACTTATAGAGAGTTACGAGGCATGTTAAATACTGCAGAGGGTTTGATCGGGTCCTTAACCCAAGGTCACCTAAGCAGAAGTATCGAGTACCCGGGATATTCATATGATTCTACTTAGAACATGTCACAACCTGGATGCCATCAAAGTCAGTCTGCACCTTTGGAGAATATGACAAATAGGGTAATACCATACCATCAACAGTAGGGAGGCTCATACCCTCCTTTGCAAGGGAACCAATACTCAGCTAGGAATGCTAATACAAGAGAGACTCCCTAGAAATATTATGCGAATCAGGGATAGGGGAACCTATATCCTCCTTTTCCCACACAAAATCCATTACCAATGCAAAAAAACGCACCAGTGAACCTAGTGCAACCCTCCTGCGCTCAACAACGACAACCTTATGAATAGGAGAACAAAAATAACCCTCCAAACACTGCAAAAAATAAGGCTACGAATAAGAAAAAGGGGGAAATTGGACAAGGGGGAAGTAATCAACAATGACCCCCGCTATCTTAGTCTGGGGGCAACCCCAACCGAAATCAAAACCAAGAGCCAAATAATAACTCCCAAGGGAAAAACAAGAGACCCGGTCTAAGGATAAATAATTCTTGTGCCATATGTGGTGAATAAAGCCATTACACTCTCCACTGTCCCGAACTCCCTGATTGAAAAAAATTCAGGGTAACCATGGACAAGGGGAACCTAATCAGCAAAATACTATAATGCATGAACCTTTCCCCCACCAAGGAGTGGTTAACATCCAACAAAAACAACCAACCCAAAACAATACCAGAGGTGGAAGTCATGAGATCTACATGGCTGGAGAAGAATTGTTCTTCCAAACAAGAAATAAGAACTATGATACACCACCGGAAACCAACCCATACGATACAAGTACGAGTGCACATATCTCACCGTTAACTATCGCCAAAGTACCTATTGAGCCCCTTCCAAAAACAGTTAAGGGAAAAACCAGGCACATAGAACATCACTCTAAAGCTTCTCATAGATATAGAATAGTAGACGATTTAGCACAATCACCAGCTTCTATGTCAGCTTTGGAAGCTCTGCAATTGTTCCCAAGACAACGGAAAGCCTTACTTTCCACGTTAGACACAATCGATCCTTCTGATTCATTCCTAATGGTTTTCAACCTAGACAAAGCAAGCCTGAGGCTTCCTTCACTTCTCTCTTTTCAAATACTAGTTTCGGTTCAAAACATCACCATACAATGATGCATCGTCGATGAAAGAGAATTCACATGTATCATGTCCAAATCTGTTTGGGAAAAGTTAGGATCACCTGAATTAAAACCATATGAGATCATGCTTAGAGCATACGAAGTTCACCTTTCAGCCCCTGTCGGTTTGTATCAAAATGTCCCAGTAAACCTGGTCAGAAATATAGTTCTTATAGACATTGAGGTCTTAGACGCACAACTAGACTACAATATAATCCTCAGGCGGAGTTATATGTACACCATGATTGCAGTCGCATCCTATGTATTTAGGGTAATTGTGGTTCCCCATAATGATCAGATCATCACCATCGACCAACTCACATACTACGACAAGAAACCTATGCTGATTCTCGATGTCATGTTACCATACATAGACACAACCACAGAACCACTTACATGGTATACAGAATTCATCCCAGGCTAGTTCAAACCATCATCCATCCTAGGTTCATTCATAGGAGATCCCCCTATTATACCAGAGGGAGTCCCGGAAAGCACGGGGGCACGAGCGTGCATTATGCTCTCATCATACACCGAAATTAGGCCAGACATAAAAGTGAGTAGTATGGAGGTTGATGCCACTGGCACGACATTCCTACCCTACGCCATTTTGCAAACCCCATTATTATACCCCCCACCTAGTTTTGTGTCAAGAAAAGTCATGAAAACTATGACATTTCCGAATTTGTATTTTAGAATACCTATGTTGTATTTGGTCCCCCCAACCATGCTAGGAATTATTGGCATCATCTCTACAGGAATAACCCCTATTACCCCTCAAGAGGCCATAGCGGTTAACGAAACGCTTGTAGCAGAACCAGCTGACACGACCAAGAAAAATAACAAAAAATGGAAGAAATTCGAAACCCCCAAGTTACCTAGGGAATTAAAAACTTGAGTATTATGTGATATCATAGGTCATCCTACTAATATTTTTCCAGATTTAGATGAATTGAAACCCCTTCTACACACCGAAATAAATTCCGCAATCTTGAATTCCCACAAAAAGGAATAGGCCACGAACAACCAAGGGAAAGCATTACGCACCAATCATGCCTACACCATATGCGACCATTATGGGAATTATACCCATCACTGCCTAGAGATGCCGTAATATAAGGATGCCTTGCAAGCCCTAGAACAACTTACGAAGAGGAGTCCTCAACTCCACCCATGCAAATGGATAAGGGAGAACCTAAAACCATACTGTACATACGAGAGGAGCCTACATCTTTCTCATATAAAATCACCTCAATGACCCAAAGATGGAAAATAGAGGCCATACCACACGTCCCATTTTGCACACTATGTGACGAGCCTGATCACTTAGTCACACAGTGCCCCGAGTTAAGGGTGTTCAACCATTGGTATCAAGTCCCGAAAGTTGCCCAAAGCAAATTATTTCGGCATTGGCGACATACGTGTTAGATTTTTCAGAGAAACCACCACGTGCGTCGTTGTTCCCATATCTGTCGATTCTGGTCTATGTTGGATTTCATGCAACGCTTCGTCGCTGAAAACCCAAAATTAGCGAGCTTAGAGACAGAATCCATAAAAAATAGTGAAACTCATAGGACGGAAGCAAAAAGCACCATATTTTATGTGTCAGAGGAGAGATGGTCACCCGAACAACCACCTCTTCCCCGTAATCATCCTCAAGCTCTGGTCTAGCTTTGTGCACTCTACGATGAACGAGATCACTTTATCGCTGACTGTGCACCTCTAGAGTTATTTCAAAGATGGTACCCATTCATCCCAGTGTACTATGAAAACCTAGGAGCAGTCAAATATTCGTGTCAAGTGTGTTCATACAACCACCCATTTCATCTTTTCTCCTACAAAAACTGCTTCTGTTCTACATTAAATTGTTTACACCAGGCCATAACCCATCTCACTCCAACAAATAGATCAGATTCAGACTCAGTGGAAAGTTAGAAAATACAAGAAAATGAGGGAACCAGGTCCATAATCTTCATATTGGCATAAACACAACCAACAATGGGGAAGATTATCGCCCCCAACCTCCCTCCATGAATAACCCCAACCTGCACATTGTGCGGCACATGCAATCATTTGATCGCTCAATGCCAACATTTATGATCATTTCGCAAATGGTACACTCCCTTGTTTCCCAAGGCTGAGAATGGAACTGAAGGAGGTAATTGTAGGTATAATGATCTTAGGCTAGTTATAAAGCTGAGTGAATTAGGGGTTTTTTTTGTTTTCAATTGTGTTGAATAAGAATGATAGTCAAGGAACTCGGTCTAGGTTTTAGGTCTAACTACAAAGTTTCAATTGTAGAGACACGGATGAGGCCAGGTAGGTATACTTAAGAACACACTTTAATTTCCATTGTGTATAGGGTTTTAAAAGAGAGAGAGAGATTCAGAATGAGCATGTTAAATTAATTCATTCATCAGAAGAGTAGAAACACATTAATGAAAATATTATAAAATAGAGCATGGAAAGTAAGATTTCTATTCATAGACTCATAAAATCAACATATAGAAGCATACATGTGATGGAAATAAAAGACAAATTTCAATTTGATGAGGTTACTGATAAAAAACAATGCTTATAAGCATATCACTGGAGTCCCAATATTATAGATGCAACATGTCTTTGATTTCACTGAAAAAATTTGTACAATAGCTGCACACTGCAAATAACAACTATCCAACCTCTAAAATGACTTGAGGTGGACTACGTATAGAAAATAGAAGATATGACACCTCATTGGGTCGAACCCTGATCCAAAATAAATCATAAATTCTCCCTATGAGTCATTACCTATAATCTAGGGAAGATAGAAACAATTCCCCCAAATTTAGCAAATAACTAGGTGTGTATGTCTCCTTGACTAATTACATGATTTCTCCATAGTGAGAGGCAAAAAACACTCTCTTATCCAAAATACACCTCTTAGAACAAATTCAACCTGAAAATTTGGATTATTCTAGTCTGATAAATCTCCAAAAGGAATCCAAGATAGAAGTGTCAAGCTAGTTAGCATAAGCATCGCGCCTCCCATCGGAAACGTCACACCACTTTGAGGGTGATTTTGGCTGACCTTAAGGAATCCGTATGAAAATATGAAGATTGGGATAGGTATCCCTATGTGTCCTCTTTCCATCCCAACCCTAAAACTGACAAAATAATTCATAGAAGACCTTCAAAAATCCATATTCTCAGCTTTACTCCAGAAGTACCACGCACAGAAAAAAACAATGATAGAAGCATGAAAACAAGGCTATTTTTGAGTTTTTATGAAAAACTGGAGGGTGTAATCAAAACCTAAGACCATATCTGAAAATTAGATTTCAAGAGCTATCGATACATGTAGAAAAATCCTCATTTGGAGGCTATGAGGAAAATCGTTTCACAGCTACGCGACGCTTCTGCACAACCAAAATTGTCAAAATTCCCAAAAATCCAGAATTTTCCAAAAACATTTCTCCAAAAATAGGGCTTAAATATGGATCAATATCTCTCTAACCATAAATTTTTTTGAAAACCTTAGCGAGTTTTTTCTGATTTAGTATGTATGAACAAAACCCTCCTCCATTTTTCCAAAATACTTTCCCATTTGTTCAAAATCCAAGTTTGAAGTTGGTCACTAAAATTTGCGGAAGTGTAGTGCACTCTCAACAGAAGCATCACACCACTTTGAGAGGGACTTTGGAGACATTCCTAAAGTATTTTTGGGCTTCAAGTGGTATGGTTAGAAATATTAGGATGTTCGATACGCAATGGAGTCATCAACCACTGCAAATCCTATCTCCAAACCCCTGAAAAATTGACTTGAAGACAACCTGTCCAAAAGTGCAGAAAATGACTTGGACCAACTATATTTTGGGAATTTATATCAAATCGTAACACATGTGCATAAAATTAAGGACTTTTTTGTTATTTGGTGTATCGTTGACAAAAACCTATTTCACTTTTTGCAAATTCATCTTCCTTACTTCAAAAAGTAAATTTGAAGTAGGATTTTCCATGTGTGCAATGTTAACCCTAGCTTGATCACAAAACTCTGAAAATGATGCCATCGGTCTGAGTTGGATCAAACCTGGAATGATTATCTCCCTTATTATATTTTCTCTTCTAACCTTCCATGATGTTTTTCAGAAAATAAAAACCTATCTTGATACTTAGGAAAGGAAGGGTGAAAACTAGGAAAACAGGGGAAAATGTGGTAGCAAGTTTAGGGAGGGAAATGGAGGAGATATGAGTTAGGGAAAAATATAAAAAAAAATTATGGGAGATATGAAAGTGAGTTGGAAAGATAATGTAACTAAATTTTTTGGAAATGGGTACAGGAAAGAGGGCGAAATGGTCAAAACACAGAGTTGACCTAGTATCTCTGCAAAAACGTAGTGAGAATTAGGGTTTGAGTGAAAATGGTAGCAATGAGAGGTATGCATGATATGAATTGATTTGGTAAGGTGTAGGAGTTATGTTTTAAGGTTATTAGGTGATGAATCTAGGGGTCTTGCTGAAGAAAGCTAAACATCAATGAAAACAAAAATGTAGTTGAAAACCTTAGAAGAGGGAATCCACTCTTTGCTAAAGAAATTGAGCTGAATGAAAGGTGAGGGATGTTCAATTACTGACTTGGAAGCCTCTAAAACTTGAGAAATGATGAATTAGAACTTATGATTGTTTCTTGGAGCTTGAAAAGCAAAAACGTATCAAACTACCAATCTTTGGATGGTTCTGGAGAGTTGTGAGCATGAGAGAGGAGCTCCTTTGACCATGTAGCATACTTCTTTGAAAAAAGACAAATTTTGTAAAAGGCATACTAACTCCCAATTAGTATGCTTTTTATGGTGAAAATGATTCTTTTTTTCTTTCTTTCATGACATGATTGGACATTGTGGTGGCGAAACAAATGAGACCTAGACCATAATCTAGATGGAGGTAGGTTGATTGATCTATGACCCTAGGTGTTTTCTGGATGACATGACCTTGAAATCATGATTGACATGAATGGAGTGAACGAAATATCATTTCAAAAATAGAAAAAATTCAGAGAAACATATTTCATTTTATAATTGGCTCAAAAGCATGAAAGTTTGACCTAGGATTACTACCCAGTAAACCTGAAATAGTGTATTTGATCACTGAACATTAAGACACTAACATTGGCTCCAGATGGGGATGGAAGATCCTTCAGGAGGTGTCAAGAAAATCATATATCAAGTAGCCTCATCTAGTGGGAAATGGAGTAAAAAATAAAACACTAGACACTCAAATGGCTAATTGAAACAAAAACTTACTTTGACTCAAAAACTTGACTCTTGACTGAACTTACTTATGGCAGAAGACCATCAAAATATTAGGGCCTTCGCCTCCAGATTCAAATCCTAATGATAATTTACCACCTACTAAAGATATATATACAATCATGCGATATGATCCCTCTAGTGTAACCAATCTAGAAAATAAATACTTACTTTAATCTTGCTCACACTTTCCTTGAGTAGGCAAACGGAACAAAATATAGGCAACTCAAATTGTCCACTGAACAAAAATTGTCCACTGAACATGTGCTCATTATCCGTAAATATGAGAAGATTCATCTTCCTAGATGGTTGCAACAAACTGACCAAAGGATCATGAAAAATGATCTCTTGTTAACTTGGAGGAATCAAGAAACATCCTTCTATTGTAATTGACTGCTCTTCATGATGAATTTCAACAAGAGTGTGCTCTTGGTCTTCAAAAGTTTTGAACATATAGATGAAAAAGTTCCCTCTTGAAACAAAAATTAAAGATATGAAATGTTTGAAGAAGAATCAAAATGACACTCTTCATAAATGTCTTTGTCTCCTGAACACTGTTTAATACCTTCATATAATTCAAGGGAATGTTCGTGATCTTCATCAATTTATTGCTGATTAATATTATCTTTAGTCAAAGAAGACATTGTTTGTTGGAAATTGTCATGAGTACAATCTTATTTTGCAAGATGCTTTAGAAAAAGATCTTCTCTTTCATTGTTCTCTTCTTGAAATAAATATTCAAGAGATGTATGATATGAAGGAAAATATGAAGGACTATTTTCATCCTTGCCCTTATCTATAATAAAGGGGCAATATACTAACTGTTGAAGTTATTCCTGAATGTCATGGTTATCCTTTACTACTTCCCCTGGATGAGAAAATAAATCAAACAAGGCTTCTTCAATCTCATAATTCATTAAATATTCATCATGTATGTTAATCCCAATATGCTGAATAAGATCATCAAGGTTTCCACAAAAGTTTTCTACCAGCACTAGAGAAGGGTAGTTTTGTTTACAAATTTTACAAAATGTTGCGTAGAAATATTTAAGAGAAAATAGACTAGAATATGGGAACATCTCATACCAAAAACTTTCTCTTTCTTCTAAGGTCTCCATAAATATCATGATTACGTAATCTTCATGAATTACAACTTCTAGTCTAGATACGTGCATGTTGGAGCGGGGTCCCATGGGGTACACTTTTTGATGTATTTTTGTATATTTTTTGTATATTTGCGGTGCCTAGATAGGTCAAGGGGCTTTGGGGCGGGTCAAAGTCCCTCTTTGATGTAAAAGGGTGTTAAAAATAAACTATGGGCCTCAAACCATGGTTTGAGGCCATAGTATCTGTGCGCTAGATTGGATATAAATAGATAGATCGAGTCTAAGGAAGTATTCAATAATTATTCATGTTTTGGATCTAAGTTTTTATGTGTCTATGATACTTTTGTAAGGGTTTCAATATGGTTTGGGTAGAAAGGATCCTGCTAGCTGTCTACGCGAAGACCTAGTCCTGGTTGTGTGCAGACTTTGCTGGATGTGTGTGCAGAAGGGTAAAGTGTAAGGGGAAATCTGATGTACTGAATTTCTCTGAATCTAATACAAGGACTGATTTTGGCGAAAACATCATGTTATCTATCTGAGTTACCCGTTTATCGTTTATGTCTTAAGATCGCTTTACTTATGTTATGTTTACTTGTATCTGTGTGAGTACATATGTTATTTACGCATGAATTTATATTGATGGTTGAATACATGGATGCATCTGCTTAAGTGATTACGCATTATATAGATCTGGATCCAGTTCTGTTATGATATATCTGCGACGAAGTGATCTGTGATTCTATTATGTGATATGATAAGTATTATTCTATAATTGTGCATATATGTTAAAATCTGTATAAGTTCTACAATCAATATTTTTAGGGCCACTACATCATTTTCTTCCTCAAGGTGCAGAAAACTGGTTCCAACACCCGCCCATACTACTTTGGGTGAGACTTTGATTTGCGCAATTGAGTCATTTCCGAAAGGGCCAGTAGTTGGAGGATTTGTTGGTTGTGTGATAAAATATGAACTTGGGTTAGGACCCTTCAAGATAACAAATGGTTCTATTGTCGGGACCGAGATCATTTTGACGGAGATTTGATGTTGTGACACCATTCATAGAACGAATTGCAAGATTGGCTAGATAGAAAGATCCTTGAATTCGCGATCCAAGAGAATCAAAGCTCTAAGATATCTTCTGAAAAGTGGGTACATAAGTAAATATATACATAATTTCATGAGATATTCTTTTGTTCCTTTGGAATTGAGCTGCAGAAGTGGTTTTCGTGATTGACCAAATTCAATACTTGTGCGAAGGACGATGCAGTCACTAAGTGGACTCTTGAATTGATTCAGCAATTAGAAAAGCTAGACAATAAGATCACCCATGCAATAGATCATTGGATTGATTGTATTTTGGGAGGATTTATGACTGAATTTTCCATGGATCAGTTTATGTCATACTCTGAAGCAGAAAGAATATTTTTCAAGAGTCTTACAGGTAAGATCTTGCACTCTTTGAATTTTTTTCTAAAGATGTTGTTTTGCAAACATGGTTCTATGTGTCAACATATTTCTTGAATTATGCGAAGAGGTTCGATTACGCGCAGTGGAAAAATTTACCGCGAATATCCAGAGAAAGGATTTATTTATAACCCTCTAAAGCATAGATCTTATAGTGATAGTGAACCAGAAACTAGTAGCTCTAGTGAATATGTGTGCTCTGAAGAAGAAGAAGTTTCATCAAACCAGAATAATCAAAGAGACTTTATCCTCTTTCAGATCCCATCCTATCCACTTCCAATCTCATCTCACAAAGCATCCACTCCACCGCACAGTACATCTCCAACACCAACTCCACCTTCCCTAGGCATAGATATGGCCGTGTCAATGAAGCTACCTAATTTATGAGGTATTGGAAATGATGCTACTGAGAATTTTTGGTTTGTGACTAATGCTATATGGAAGTTTCAGCATGTTAATAATGATGATATTAAGAAAGATAAGATAGCCAATTCTTTCCAAGATCGCGCATTAGATTGGTATATCAGATATGTTCAAGAAAACCCTAATGCCACTCTAGATGAAGTGAAAGATGCCCTAAAACAACAGTTCGAGAAGCCTAAGTCATACACGCAATTGGTTACAGAAATGAAAGATATTCATCAAGAGGTTAATGAATCTATGTGGGAGGCATATCAGAGGTTGAAATACTCTATCAAAGATGGTGGATTTACCATCGATGATACTCAACATAAGGAGTGGTTTATTGCTATGGTGCTCCCACATCTGTGCCAGACCTTGGGTCAGTAGAGGATTTTCACACAAGCTAAGTCTATGGATATTGAAATGAAATTAGAATCTACCCCAACACCTTTTGCGCTTGGAACTCAAAATATTAAGAATCATTTAGAAGCCATGCATTAAGAGATTCAAAGCCTGCACAAAGACAAGGGAAAGGAGGTTTGCGCAGAGGTCTGGTGCATAAAATGTAAAGCTGCTGGGCACCATAAGGATAAATTTCTTGTCTTCAATAATTATCTGAACATCGGAGGTCCTATTCCATTGAAAAACACAATATGGCACATAATCTGTCAAGTTTCTGGATTGCATGAAACAAATTTCTTCCCAAGGGTCGGAAAATATCAACCTGAGTTGAAGTAGTTGCTTTGAAGATTTTTTTCGCTACTCAGACATGATGAGAAGCATTGTCAAACTTATGATATGATGTTGGAAAAAGCTGAAATATATAGAATGCACGTTGAACCAAACTCACCAGCATCCCCCTCTGGGCGTGGTGGATTCTAGGGCAGAGGAAGAGGACGAGGAGGTTGATCAACTGGTCAAGGAAGAGGACAAGTTATTTTATACAACTGTGGAGATGCTGGTCATTATGTGTGTGAATTTCCAAATCCAGAGAAAAAATCATGGAGGTATTGTAGACAGTTTTACCATGTGACAGAATATTGCCCTGTTTTTATTACTAAGATGCAGGAAAAAAAGAAGCAGACTCCAACACAGAATCTCAAGAGGGTCAGAGCAGAAACTCATGAAGAATATCCTAGCATAAATGTAGCCACTAGGATTGGTGCAGATACTAATGAAGATAAGGGAAATCAACTGGCTACTGATATGTGGATCCGTAAGGCCCTTGAGAATCAAGATGGATTTTATTTGCAGTGCGCAAAGGAGAATATTGTTGAAGAAAGGAAAGATTTTGCAGAGGGAAGCACATTTACATCGGGTAGACCAATAAAGGAAGCAAGATCAGATGAAGAAATACAACCATTTTTATAAGCTTGCATTAAGTTACTACGCAAAAAAAAACGTAGTAGAAAACCTCCAGGCTCTAATAGATAATTGCACAAAGAAGGAACAATCGTTGGTAGAACAAATATATGTCGAAAAAATCTATAAGAATAAGAAGAGAACAAGTCGAGAGATGCGTATGACTGAGGAGATCGGTGCTTATGAGATGGATTGAGTTATTCTCGATCTGGGGTCTGATGCAAATGTTCTACCTAAGAAAACTTGGCAGAATATGGGAGAGCCCAAGCTGGAATGGTATACCATTCAAGTGTGCATGGAAAATTAACAGAAAATCATTCCATTAGGAAGGATGTCGCAAGTTTTAGTCAGTATTGAGGGTGTGAAGGTGATGGTAGACTTTGAAATTATACAAATTGTGGATGATACAAATCCTTATCCTTCGCTCCTAAGGTTGGATTGGGATATTGAAATGGATGGTGTTATAAACCTGAAGAAGCGAAGAATGGAGTTTGAAAAGTAATGGAACCAGAGTCATAATTCCATTAGACCTTGCTGAAGGACAAAGATACACAGAGCCTATGCGCGCTGATGATGATATTGATAAGATCTATAAGCTAACATTGCGTGAGGAATATTGGATCAACCCAACGGAGGATAGAAATATTAATCAGTGAGAAAATGACAACTCTTGTTTCACAGATTTTGATGAAGAATTGGAAAACTGGAAGAACTAGTTGCATGAAGTATTTTCATTGTGTTGTAATCGAGTGACCAAATCTCTTTGATGTATAACATCTAAGGTATGTAAATTACCACACTATTATGGTTTAACTGATGTAAACATGTTCTTAGGAGAGCTTGAAATAACTGTACTAGAAGGACATAGATTCCATGCTTTGGATCTCGGACTGTGCACTACTCCAACAAGATGGTGCGAAAATCATAAAGAAAACATGGGAAATTGGGATGAATGTGCGCGCATGATGAGGTTACACTTTGAATGTCCAACCATCAGAATGGAATAAATTTACAATGGAAAGGATGATCCGCGTAGACATTTGCTTAGATGGAATCAGGTATGGGGTGTAGAACCAAGACCTGAATGGTTCCACATGTTTATTCATACATTGGGGAAGGTACCTATTGATTGGTATCTAGATACAAAAATGTTCCGAGGTACTAGTGAATGGTCTATTCTGACGGAGAGTTTTATCCTCATATTCATCTTTGAGAGTGGATTTGATAATATTGGTAAATCTTTGCATAATATTCAAGAAGTTATCTTTGATACAAATAAGCCAGTGATTGAGTGCACTCCACCAGCATGGGATGTGCAGATAAAGGATATTATGAATTGCATAAGTCTGACGGTTGAAGAGAGTGAAGAAAATCCAAGGAATATCATGATTCTAGAATCTGAGGGACATCGCGTACTGGCTTGGCCCTCGATCACTTCACTAGATGTGAAAAAACCTCTAAAGTTAATATTGGATCTGAAGAGCAACCTAAGTTGGAAAATATTAGAGACTACTGGGATGATGATACAGTACAAAAATTTGTTGAGTTTCTGACAGAGTATCAAGACTTATTGCTTACAAATTCTCAGAGTTGAAAGGAATAATTGGAGAACTTGGAGTTATGAAGATCACTTTGAAACCTGACGTGCGTTGGGTGAAGCAGTGCCCATACAAACCGAATCCAAGATATAAGCAGGAGGTGAAGGGATACTTGGATAATATGGTTGCTGTAGGAATTTTTGGGTCAATTTACCAAGTAAACTAACACAAGTGTTTTACTTGTCAATCCGGGTTTGTAGACTTGGAAGCATGTCCAAAGTATATGGATTTTAGGTAAAGTCAATTTTAGAAGACAAGGACTTGAAGGAAATGCATATTAAAAATATATTCTAAGTTTTAAAATTAATAGAAATTCATATTACAAATATAAGATCTAACTAAAAAGCTCCTGCTTCAGGATGCAGTAAGCAAAGGAAGAGGCTCCTAAATTAGGAGGTCCTAGTTGTCCTTCCCCACAATACTGTCTTCAAGAAGAGAAACTAAAGAGAAGAATTTTGTGATGTATATAAAGCAAGAGAAGAGGCTCCTAACTTAGGAGGTCCTAGCTATCCTTCCTAACAGTTCTACTCCAACAACATTACCATTGCATCCGAAATCATAAACTGGAATTCAAGAAACAATTTAAGAAATGCAAAAGTATTATTTTTAGTTGTGATTCATAACTTGATAGAAATTTTTTTTAACATAAATACTTGGTTGTCCTTTCGTACACAAATTAGGTTTTAAATCAAAATCATCCAGAAATCATAAATAAATCATAACACATCTAAATAACTGAATCATAAAACTAAAACAAGAAATACTAAATCAAAACTATGCTAATTTATACAAAATTTAACCAAAGTGTACTTAACTTGATGTGGGGGCCCTCCACCCTTGCTTTGTACACCTAAAGGATTATTCAGCTATAAAAAACTTAATAAATCATATACATCATGAATGACAAATAGAAAAATATAAATGATTCTTCAAATTATCTCAAAATTCTCCAATAGTATTAGTACCAAATTACACATATTATCCTTGTTTAAATAGGTAAATCATAAAAAAACTTTTCTATAATGGCTTTAACAGCCTTTTCAATCATAATCCATCCTCATAGGTCGAAATCATCAAGCTTGGTTCATAAAATCAGGAAAAATCCCACAAAATAATAAATCTTCCCCTTTTTACTAGGGATTCATGAATGACAGGTCAAGTTTGACCAGCGTTGACTGGGCTTGTTTTTGCTCAGTTTGATTGAACCAATAGGTATTTCTTCATCTGTGGTTCCCAATATTTCCAATTATACACTCAGATACTTCCCACATGTCCTTCATATATGACTTTAATGGAGCTATTACGGGAACTTTTAATGCAGTCCAAAATTACTCTTAAACCCCAATTTTTAGAAAATTTTTTTAAAAATTGAGAAACATAATTTAGTTACCTGAATATGAAAAATAAGACTAAAATGAGGCATATATGGGTGAAATAATATGGAATATGGTGGTAAATAGATGGATTTAGGATAGATAAAAATGACCAAAATTGAGGGCCAACATCTCCCCCTTGCCGATGTTCAAGCATGTCCTCATGCTTGCCTGCTCCATTTTGATCTCCTAAGTGATGATACCCCTATTTTTCCTAACCCTGTAGCTTCTTCATGTGAAACCTAAAGGAGAAATTCAATACCCTCATATTTCCCTTCTTTTAGATGGAAGCCTTCACTTTTTGCTTCTCATATTTGTACTGCCCTGACTTTTTCTCCTTTAGCCATTTGTAGGCTTGTTTAGAGATGCAGATATTCTGAGTCTCAAGAATTTTTATTTTCTTGCTAAAATTTTTTTTTTTCTTGATTATGGTGTTTTTGTTCTTTATACATTTTGTTATCCTTTTTCAAGTGTTTCTCCGTGATCTTGCTGTCCTCCAAGTCACTTGTTAGTTCTTCTATTTTCTTAAGATATTCTTAATTGTGCGTCTCTTTATATTTTTTCCCAGTCTCTTTGGCATATGAGTGAGATGAGGTAGCTCCTACCCAAGAATTCTCAAAATATGAGTCTTTCTCTATGGGTTCTTCCTAGACTAGACTTCCTTCTCCATTCTCTGTATAATCTCATCAGTATTATTTGATGTTGGTGGAGGCTCAGTTTCAACAATTTCAATTTCTGGATATTTTTCTTGGTTTCTTGGTTTTTCTTGTGATTTTTTCCTAGGATTCCTAGGAATGGACATAAAGGATTTCACTTTTCAATCATAATACTATCTTTCTTCTTCTTCAATCTTATCTTAGGATACAAAGGGGAATTCATGATACTTCTTGTTACATGCAACTTCTCAAACTTCTCCTCATTCCCTATTGTTTGTTCTTCAGAATGATTCTTAGCCAAAAAATCCTTCCAAAACATTCCCTTATTCCTTGCCTCATGCTCCACAAGTATTTTTATTAGCTCATGATGATAGATGTTGTCTCCCTTGAATTCTGTTTTATATTTGAAATTCTCTATCATTTTAGTTAAGCTTATTGAAAAGTAGGGTAAATTGATTTTACAATCTCCATTCATATGTTGAAGCAAATTTATATGATAAAGATATATCACACTATATCGATTATCCCAGGTGAAGCACTTTTGGATAATTAAAACCAACTCTGACCATGGTTCTCTAAGCCAATATCTTGGAATCCCTCTTGTTATGTCAAAGGACCCCTTCCTTTTTTTCTCCAGGAAAAAGGTCCATCCCTTCTCCTTAAAATGCAGACATGCTCACTGTGTATTCAAAAGGATGCTCATTGTGCAAAATTTGGGCAAACTATATGTTTAAAATGTATAAGGAAATAGTTTTTGGAATGATACCTGAGCTGCAGATGACTTGTCAAAATCTTGTAGAGGTTATCATGTTTATGGTTTGTTTGCTTCTGTGTAAACATACAGTCCTAATTAAACTCTTCGTCTTCCATCAATTCGAAAATCATTTTCTACAAGCGACATAAATTTTTAGGGTGACAGAGCACTACTAGTCTAGGATTGAAGTCGTGTTTTGCTCATCGTTTGACACAATTGAACATTAACTGGATTAACTCAATATTTAAAAAAAATTGACTGTTAAGAAGACCCCAAGATTTTCTCTTACCTCATCACCACACAATTTATGGGATTCGATGGAGAATTTCCCTACTAAGAACGAAGGAAACCTTACGTTTGTGATCTCCTATTTCTTCTTCTTCTAAACACAATTCTCCCCTTATTTCTCCATGCAAATCTTCATGCTAACTCTCATGTACTTGGTTCTCCTCTTTGCACATAGTTCTCTTTCAATTTTCGTGTTTTTTTGAGTCAAATAGGGTTTCGAGTTGTTTAGGCTGTGGATAAACAATGAATACACAATGTCCTTTGATTCTGAGCTCGGTTATGATGTAAATTGGCTACGATGATGAAGAAGTATGCGCAAAAAGCGTTCAATTGTGCGTACAACCTTTTAAACAAAATTTGACCATTTTCTACTAACTGCTTATCTTGTCACTTGTTCTTTTGGCTTCCACTTGTTTGACCAGCCTCACCACTTTTCAAATGATTGTCTTCACTTTTTATGCTTGTTTGATCACCACTCTTCTTGTTTGATCATCACTATATCTATTTTACATGTGTCGACACTTGTTCTATTTTTTAATGTTGCATCATGGTTTTTTATTTGCTTGTAGTGTAGAGCTTATAATACTCATCACATTTAGGAATAGTTTCTGAATTTTGCATTGCATGATTTCTTGATTATGCATTATGCTTGCTCACTATGCATCTTAGATCCATTATACTTGCATTTCATGTTGCATATCATTATTATTCCTTTATCATTGCATACTTTCCCTCTTTTCTTCATCATTTATGTTAGTATGATTCTTTCGTCGTAAAATGTCACTTTAGCTACGCATAACAAATAGCCCTAACATTGATTATGGTTGCAAAATATCTTTAAGTTTGCTGCACAAATTCAGATCTAAGCACAAAAGACATTAAGCAGATAAAATATAACATGGCTCCATAAATCCAATGGACAAGACAAGAAGAATGTATTTAAAAGAATTTTGTATTATATTAAAGAATGGGGCACCTGAGAGGGAAAAAAGAAAGGTGTCTTCCGGTTCTCCTCAGTGGGATGGGTTCTTGAAAGTCCTCAGTGTTTCAGATCTAACATTTCTCTCTCTTATTGGTGTAGAAAAACAAACATGGAACTCAATGGGAGTTCATAAAAAAAAAATGGAAAATAGTGACCAAGAGTAGCTCCAGAGTGATCTAATGCAATGAAGGTGACTAATGAATGGGGAAAACCCCCTATTTATAACAAAATATTGGGGCGGTCTAGAACTCGGTGCATGAATAAAATATTATTAATCGAATTCTAGAAGCACCCTTTAGGAATATTTTATTATATTTTTTGGAGGGAAAAGGGTTCTTGACTTGGGTCAATTCATTTATTTATAAATAATAAATAAATAAATGGTTTATTTATCATTTTAGGGAAGTGATGGGAATATAATTAAATAAATAATGGTTTATTTAATTATTTATGGATGATTTAGTCAAATTTAACTAAGAATATTATTTAAATAATGATTTAAATAAATTATTCTTAGGTAATAATTAAATAAATAAGGATTTATTTAATTAATTTCCTTATTTTGGGTTAAATATGACCAAGAAATATAAACAAACAAGTTATTTTATATGGTGAAAGAAATTTTACTTAGGGTAAAATTGGTCTTACATGGTGTACTTGGGTTCATCTAATAATAATAGGTTAGATGACCAAAAAATGGTGTAACAGATTGACCCCCAACGTACGAGTGTTAGGAGAAAATCGTATGACCGAAGTACGTTGTAAGAACTCAATCACTAGATATCGAGAGGGAAGTGAGAGAGAGAAATGTAAGGTTGTCTGATGTGCTAAAGGACTAGACCCTGAGGAGATGAGACTTACAGGTGCAACAAGTCTCTAGTTTATGAAGTGGTACCTATGCTAAAGGTGGTGGGGGAGGCATACCTATGCCCGCCGAGACAAAGTACAAAGAATAAGGCACCCGGAAAACCACGGAACGCAATAAGTAAGCATGTGCTGGCCGAAACATGAGCCAGATAAATCATAGGATGAATCCCACATACATGTGATGCCTAGAATAATCTTCAAGACTTATATAGTAATATGGTAGTACATGAGATACAAATATACCCAAATGCCCCCTACACACGGGGAAGGGCTCTCAAAATCTGACAGAGACATGTGAATCGAAAATGGCACTACAAGCGGTTGAAGCTGATATCATCAAATGATAGGAGCTGCATCAAGGGCGGGAATGAAGTCATCCGGGCATGTGGGGGGCTACCTACAGGGCCACCCCCTCATGAGGGTTGAGACATCTCACACATGCCCGGGAATCACCAATAGCTACTGTGGCATCACTAGACCACCGAGTATACGTATCGCGAATAGGCTGAAAAGGGGCTGGATCCAAGGTACCCAGACGAAGATTAATGATGATGTTGAAATGATGAAAGGTCTAAAGGGGACCCGAAAAACATGAGTATGAAATGGTATCTCATGACATAAATCGACACAGACAAGAATAAAGATGGAGGCTAAGTGGTGCCCCAAGGAAAAGTGTTGTAAGTGAGGAAATCTGATTTGAAAAAGGAGGAAAGGAAGACTTTGTGGACAACATGTGTCCTGGTGAAGTAGTGACTGATGAAAACAGACATATGCTGGCTATCTACAAGAAAGTAAAACATGCATTTTGAGCGGGAAATGCTAAGGGTAATACCTCTTGAGATAGAGTGCATTGCGAGGATTAGGAAGGGGGTGGCCTTCAAATTCCTCTAAAAGATATTCCCCCTTCCCAATATTTTTACTGATGATGTAAGGACCTAGCCATAATGAGTTGAACTTCCCATGACCGAGGGTATCATGGGCCTGGTCATATACTAGAACAAGGTCACCTTCATGAAAGGTGCGAGGATGCATTTTTCGGTCATACTGAGCTTTGGTGCACTTTTTGGCCGCTTTAAGAGTTTGTAATGCAACACGACAATCTTAAGAAGTGCGCTCAAGCATGATAAGTCGTTGTTCTAGAGGTTGGGTATCAGGGAGAAGTTCGACGACCAAATGAAGGGAAGGGATTTCACATTCGATTGGTAAGACTGCCTCCTTGCCAAAGACAAGGTGGAAAGGAGTCAAACCGGTGGCAGTTTTAACAGAAATACAATAAGCCCACAAATCAGGGAAGAGAATGAGATTCCAATTGGTTTTGTGTTTATTCACCGTTTGTTGAAGCATGGTTTTAAGAATTTTTTTGACCGCTTCAACTTGGCCATTACCTTGGGGGTAATAGGAAGATGAATATTGGTGTTCAAAACCCAATAAGGAGGAGAGCTCATGCCAAATCTGATCTTCAAAATGTCGGCCATGGTCTGAGACTAACTATTTTGGAACTATGAATCGAGCAATGACATGGTTAAAGAAAAAGAGGGCTGCAATGGCTACCGTATTGTTGAACGTAGGCATAGCTTCGACCCATTTAGTGAAGTAGTCAACTGCCACGATGATATATTTGTGGTTACCAGCAAATGGAGGTCGACATTCCATAAAGTCGATGGCCGATTTACAAAAAGGACCAGCTATGATGATAGGATGGAGAGGAGAGGGAGGAGCTCGCTCCTTGGGGGAAAAATGTTGGCAATTGGAACAGTGTTTGACTGCTTCAATGCAATCACTGAAGAGAGAAGGCCAAAAATACCCAGCACGCATGATTTTTTGGGCGGTGGCGAGGCCGGAGAGGTGGCCACCATAAGCGCCACTATGACAGGCATTTAGAACTTACTCGGCTTCAGCGTGGGTGAGGCAACGACGAAGGAAAGTATCTACGCCGCGACGATAAAGGTCATCGCCGATTAGAAGGTAGCGAGAGGCTTGGTGTCGGATACGTCGTCGAGCATCACGATCAAGGTGAAGGGCAAACTTTTGGGTTTGCAAGTAAGTAAGGATGTCACCGTACCAAGGATTGTCGGTGGTGATGGCAAACAAATGTTCATCGGGAAGAGTGTCATTAATTGGAGTATCTTGCGTCCGGGTAGGTAAATCAGAAATGACTTCAGCTAGGACTAAACCTTTCTTACTTTTTGGGGTGACAAATTCAAGGTCGAATTCTTGGAGAATAACGACCCAACGTGCATAATTCCCATTGAGGATGCGGCGACTCAATAGGAAAGCCATGGGGTTGGAATCAGTCACAACCTTGGTGGAATGCATGAGGATATAATGACGCAATTTTTGGACCGAGAACATGACTAGTGCTAATTTTTCTTCATGCGAGTAGGACACAGGTGGACCGGCATGATTCTTACTGACATAATAGATCACATGTTCGACACCGTTATCATCCTCTTGGATAAGGACACCAGCAACCGAATATGTGGAAGCAGAGATGTATAGGATGAAATATCGGTCAAAGTTAGGGGGATGGATCAAGGGAGTGGATGTGAGAGCATGCTTGAGGGCATCAAAAGACTCTTGAGCGTATGTATCCCAGACAAAAGGGGTGTGAGATTGAAGAAGTCTAAGGAATCCATGTGTGGAAGTGGTGTAGTCAGGAATGAATCGACAAAGAAAATTAGCTTTGCCTTGGAGACTTTGTAGCTGGCATAAGGTACGAGGCAGAGGAAGTTCAAGAATGGCTTGAACCTTCAAAGGGTCAAGAGTTATCCCATATTTAGACACGATGAAGCCGAGGAGATGACCGACAGGAACACAGAAGACACATTTCAAAGGGTTAAGGCGAATGTTATACTTGCAGCATCGGAGAAAAATGGTACGCAGGTCATGACGGTGTTGCGCCCGATGTTTAGAATGTGCGGTGAGGTCATCTAAATAGGCAAGGATAATATGGGCTAAGTCATGGAAGAAATAAGACATGGCTCGTTGAAAGGTGGCGCCGGCATTTTTAAGGCCAAATGGCATGACTCGGTATGCGAAAGTGCCCCACGGACTAATGAACGCGGTTTTAAGTTGATCAGCACGACGGGTAACAATTTGGTTGTATCCGGAGAAGCCATCCATAAAGGAGAGAATCTCATGCCCCACACAGTCATCGATGATTTGGTCAATAAATGGTGTGGGGAATTTGTCTTTGGGACAAGCTTTGTTCAGATCGCGAAATTTGGTGCAAACACGAATGGTGCCTTGTTTTTTGAGGACGGGAACTGGGTTAGACACCCAAGTGGTATATTCAATGGGGTAAATGAAACCAGCCTGCCGGAGCTTGTCGATTTCAGCTTTGATGGCTTCATGTCTAGAAGGATGGATGGGTCTCAACTTTTGATGAACTGGAATGGCATCAGGCCATGTGTCGATGTGATGTTCGACAATGGCAGGATTGAGTCCGGGCATTTCTGAGTATGACCAGGCGAAAACATCATGGAATTCTTTGAAAAGTTTTGTGTAGGCTTCAATTTCTTCCGAAGTGCATTGGGCGCCCATGGTGATATTTTCTTCAATACCTGGCTTGACAGAAATATTGATTTTGATGGTGGGAGAGATATTAGCCATATTGCCTTCTTCGAAAGCATCAGGTGCAGGGAGGGGGGTTTTGAACCAATTGAATTTATTAGGGATGAATTCTTTGGATTCGAGGGCATATTGGTCATGGGATTGATGTGGGAGGAAATATGCACGATGGTGCATATCGTCCCATGGAATATCAGGGTTGGTCATGGCTTCCATGATGTCTTCATCAGACTAGAATATGGGAAGAGAGGATGGAAGAGGATGACCTGAGGAGGTAGAGGGATGAGACTCTTGATTGTGATGGGAAGGGCTCATAGGTGCGATGTTATGTGAGGTGACAGAGTGAGCAGTTGAATGATTGGGAGAAGCATTGGGGGAAGGTACTAAGGGGTTGGTATCCGAGAATCACAGTGATGAGGAAAGGTAGGAAATGGTAGCTGAAGTCTCGATCATTTCGGTATCAAGAGGAGGAATGGTAATCATGGTAGACAGGTGGTCTTGTGTGAGGGAATAAGGATTACGGGCGAGGGCAGCTTCGAATTGGCGGTATGTGGCTAAAGAGGCACGTTACTCGTCAAGGTAGGGGCAAAGGTGGGTATAGTGGCCATGGAAATTGCACAAAGAACAAGGGTGATTGGTGCGCAAATGCTTAAGTTTAGGGGTAGAATCTAGTATGGTGACATGGACTTCTGGGATGTCTGATTCTGGAAATGTTTCATTAACCATGGTCTTGAGAGGTGGTAATTCAGGGCAGGTATGAGTGGCATGACCAACAACATCACACAGAGCACATTGGATGGGATGCTTGGTGGGCCGAGGAGGGGCAGGCTTGGGTGGGGTAGGTTTTTCCCTTGATGCCCCACTGCGAGCGTTGCCATTTTTACTCGAAGCGGTTGTAACAGGAGGCGGTGCTTTTTGAGGTGACTAAGGTACCAGCGTAGCAAGAGAAGTCATAGGGATTGGTTGAACCAGGGTCAAAGTAATATATGGTTTAGGTTGACCGGGCGGAGTGGTGGCTGGACGGTCAAAGTACCAGATGGGTATACCCAAGGTCAAGTTGGGAAGGGATAGGGTGGCCAAGGTAGGGACCGAATAAGCTCCAGGAGGGGGAGCGAGGAAAGGGATCTGACCAGCATGGAAATGGCCAGGAGGAATGGTGCCAAGGGGGTGGATTTCAGGTGGAATCGACCCATGAGGAGTGGCGGTAGAAGAAGATTCAGAAGGGAGAAGGGTGGCTAACGGGGGTGAAGGGCTAGGAGCTAGTTGAGGTTAAGGTTGTTGACTAGCCAAAGTGGGCTCTATAAGGTTAGCCCAAGATGATTGCATCATGAAAACGTTTGCCAAGTTAGGATCAGAGACGAGAGGGGAGTCGAAAAAGGTGCCAAGCAAGGAGGAGTCTTTGTAGACACCGGGGGAAACACTGGTCAAAGAATCAATAGTTTGCTTGTTGGTGACAGTAGAGATGGTGGACTTAGGGGAGGTCTGAGATTTTGGTTCATGGTAAGTCAACTGGTCAATGGTGGAAATCTTGCCATTATGAGGGAAAAAAATCTTGCGGTAGACTGCGGACGGGATGACAGACATGGCATAGGTGTAACTACACCCCAAAAGGATGTTGTAGTCAAGAGGGGCGTCGATAAATTCAATGGCGACACAAACAGTCTTGTCAGCAAGGGTGATAGGACAGTTACAAAATAGGCCAATGGGCTGGGAGGCATGGCCATCCCACGCGTGAAGGGTGATGGTGGAAGGGGCCAGTTCAGGGGATCCGAGTTGTTTCCAAACTGAAGCGGACATTACGCAGGTAGATGCCCCCTCATCAATAATACATCGAGCAACATTGGCGTTTCGGATTTTGACTGGGATTTGGAAAGCAACCGAAGGAGGAAGGGGGGGATGTTTTGACTGACGGGCGTAAAAAAAAATCAATTGGTCATCAGCAGGATCTACAGCACCCACGGCAGATAGTAGAGCCCTCTTTTGAGAAGGACACGACTGGAGGAGTTCTAGTGTTGAAATGGAGGCAGGAGATTGGGCCAGATCATCTACTATGCTGTATGAATGGGTAGCCCGACTAGAGGCAGCATTTCGGTGTAATGGTCCCTTAGGAGGTTTGGGATGAAACTCGGCTTTGGGAGGAGGGAGTTGCAAGGGACCATTGGGTGTCGATAGAGGCTCTGTAGGACCTGACGATGGAGACTAGGAGATAGATGGAACGGGAGGTGTGGAATACTGACAGGACCGAGTTTGAAGGTTGAGGTCGATGGTGAGAGGGGGGTCACAGACAATCATGAGAATCTGGTAATCAGAGGAACCAGAAGGGGAAGGTTGAGTGGTTACCGGGGCATGAGGGGGTTGAGTGGCCACAAATCCTTGTTGAGGGAAAGGATCGATAAACACAACAGGTTGAGAAGTAGTTGGGGAGGGAAGGGAGGAGTGTTGTCCCCACACGGTGGCCTGAGAATCCCACATTTTCCACATTTGTGGTAATAATGGACAATCGTGAGTGTAGTGACCATAGACACCACAACACGAAGAGGGCTTATTGGTGCGAAGTGGCCTGTTCGGCTTGGGCTAAGAACCCTATGGCTGGTGGGCAGTTTGAGGATCAATACTTGAAGGAGTGGGTCCATGATTACCAGAAGTGGATTGATTGCCTCATCTCCTTCTTTTAGAAGGAGGAAAATTAGGTGCCCCCTGCTGGGCAAATACTTGCCCTCGAGGGGGTAGTAAGTGCGGTTGCAGGGGTGGAAAAGGCAAGGGAGTGGGAGGTCCAAATGCTAGAGTAGCCGGGACACCAGGTTGCGGATATGGATAAGGGGTAGGGTGGGCAGTAGTAAGGTAAGCAGGAGGGTGGGAAAAAGGAGGAGGCATTCCGTAGCCTGACTACATGCTACCAGGAGGGGAAAAAATGCCGGAGGGGCTGGCCCCTGGAGGAAAACCATGTCCTGGAAGAGGTTGGGCAGAGGTATGTGACAGGGCTCCAACGATACCGTTAGCGGAGTGAGATGCCCCTAGGGCATTAGAGCCACCGGGCTTGGGAAGGTTAGGAAGGACGGTATAAACATAACCAGATTGAGCGTAGATAAGGTCATATTTCAAGGCGATTTGGAGGGCGGCTTCTTCGGTTTGGGGAAAATGGGATGCGACATATTTTCCAATGGGAGGTAAGAGAGAGCAAAGGAACCAGTCCATGTAAACCCGATCTTCAAAGGGGGGAGCGCGACACAGGCTCTGTCTTCACCGCCATTCCTGGACATGAGCAGAAAGGCGGGTCGAAGAGGATTGATGGAAAGAAGTTAAGAGTTCAGTGCCAGTGTCGTATTGGAGAGGGAGCTGGAAATAGGATAAAAAGGCTTGGGCAATGGTCGCAAAGGTGGTATGGGAAGAGGTGGCTTGATCAACATACGGTAAGTGTGCACTGGAAAAAACGAAGACGGATGGAGTCATCGGTGATGGAATTGGAAGAACACCACATGTGGAAAGATCGAATATGGTTAGAGGGATCTTCACTAGCAAGGCCTTCGAACTTGGGAATGTCGGAGGGGAGCTTGGTTGAATAGCGGTGCCAACTAACATCATGGTGAATAGGGTCATTAATCAACCGATTGAAATCGTAGACCGAGGCCGCCACAAGGAGTAATGCGCCGAGGTAGGTCTCGTAGGGGTTCCATTGGAACTCCGACCCGCCCGTAGAACCGGGGTTAGGGGCTAGGTCCGAAACTAGACACGATAAAGGTAACAGGGGAACCAAGAGGAGGTGAAGGAACCCGAACACCGTAGGAAGAGCCCGCAGTACCACCTGGGAGGACTCCGAGACAATGAAGGAGAAGCTCTAACAAGGTTCCCGAGGGGAAGGCCCAAGAAGTCTCCGAGAAAGTCTTGGGGGGCTAGCGATGACGAGAGAAGCAAAAGCCAACAAGGGTGTGTGAGAGACAAAATCAAGTGAGGTCAAGGGCAGAGAGGTGCAGTGACAATTGATTTTAAAGTCTTTGCCAGGCGGTGTTAACCAGGCGCTTCTTCGATTAGGGTCAGTGTGTGGCATGTGTTAATTTTAATTGTTTAAACCCAAACGTTTTGAGAGTAAAAGAAAAAGTGTGCTGCGTAATGGGAAAGAAATCTGCAGTAAATAAGACTGAAAAAACATAAAATTAACAACTAACGATGCAGCAATCTAACCCAAAAAGGCAGGTCTCTCAAAACTAGTCTACAAGAGGGAAAAAACTAGGAAAAGCACACTAAAAATATGCCAATAGATCTAAGGTCTGGAGGGACTGGGATCTAAAGGGTAAATCTACTGAAAAGTGGTGTAGAGAATAATAAAGAGGCAGAGGCAAGGTTGCTGCTAAAAAGGGGGAGATCAACTAAAGATAGAAGAGACAAGGTGGTGGTCGTAGAAATGAACCCAAACAAAACGATATGAGGTGGTTTTGAGAGGGAGAAGAGCTAATATAAAGGGATCTGAAAAGGAGGTATTAGATCGGAAAAAAAGAGGGCTGAAACTCTGGAAATTCAGACTTCTGAAATAGTAAAGACTCATCCACAAAAATTGGAGGGTACTAGAGCCCCTTGGAGGGAAATATCTCCTAGTTTAGTGAAATCAGGACAAACTGTGTCCAAACGGTGTGATACAGGCTGAAAACCTCACAGAAGCTTAGACAAACCCCGTAAAAGTGTCAAAATTTGCGTAAAAGTGCGTGGTCTAGGTTTCCACCCGTTTGGAGCCCAGGTTTGTGTTTGGGGCAAAAAAAGAGGTCTCGAGGCTCAGTCGTGACTGCTAGATGATAAGGCACTGCGTATCCGGCGCCTGGCAGCAGATGTAAAAATTGTCGTCTTCGGGCCGCGCACGCAATGTTTGTCACTCCGCGCAATTAGGCTTAAACACAATTCGAAGTTAAAAATTTGACTGTTTGAGGGTTTTAAGGGTGAAAATCACCATAAAAATAGGAAAAAAAAATGGAAGAGAAAGACTAAGGTCTGAAATAGCTGGATATGCAGGAATAGATAAAATGACAGTGGTCGCAAAAGAAAACTTGTGTGGAGTCACCAATTGTTAGTATGATTCTTTCATCGTAAAATATCACTTTAGCTATGCATTAAAAATATCCCTAACATCGATATGGCTGCAAAATATCTTTAATTTTGCTGCATAAATTCAGATCTAAGCACAAAAGACATTAATTAGATAAAATATAACATGGCTCCATAAATCCAATGGACAAGACAAGAAGAATGTATTTAAAAGAATTTTGTATTACATTAAAGAATGGGCACCCGAGAGGAAAACAAGAAAGGTGTCTTCCGGTTCTCCTGGATGGGTTTTGAAAGTCCCTGGGTTGTTTCAGATCTAACATTTCTCTCTCTTATTGTGTAGAAAAACAAATATGGAACTCAATGTCTGCAATACAAAAATGGAAAATGGTGACCAAGAGCAGATCCGTAGTGATCTAATGCAATGAAGGTGACTAATGAATGGGGAAAACTCTATTTATAAAAATATTGGGGCGGTCTAAGAACTGCGTGCATGAATAAAATATTATTAATCGAATTTAGAAGTACCTTTAGGAATATTTTTATTATATTTGTTGAGGGAAAAGGGTTTTAATTGGGTCAATTTTACTTATAAATAATAAATAAATAAATGGTTTATTTATCATTTTAGGGAAGCGATGGGAATATAATTAAATAAATAATGGTTTATTTAATTATTTATGGATGATTTAGTCAAATTTAACTAAGAATATTATTTAAATAATGATTTAAATAACTTATTCTTAGGGAATAATTAAATAAATAAGGATTTATTTAATTAAGTTCCTTTTTTGGGTTAAATATGACCAGGAAATATAAACAAACGAGTTATTTTATATGGTGAAAGCAATTTTACTTAGGGTAAAATTGGTCTTACATGTTGTACTTGGGTTCATCTAATAATAATAGGTTAGATGACCAAAAAATGGTGTAACAATTTACACTATACTTATGTATTAATTTGTTTTGAAATGACCACAATCTTCGGTCATTTCAAATAAAATTATTTTTGAAATAAAATGTTAAGTATAGTTGTAATGATGCTAACTCTCTTTTTTCTTGTTTTGTAGGCATATGAAACTAATCCTTCTTGTTTTTGAAGGCAAATTTCCATGCGGATTTTTTTTTTTGGCCCCAAAAAGGATATGTGGCTAAAAGTTTCGTAAAAAATGCAAATGAATGTGGTAGTGAATGATGAATTGATGAATGTAAGATTGTGATAAAGTTAATGAATGAAATAATATGAATGAATAATGTAAGAGGTAAATGTATTTAATTATGGTGATGTAGGATATAAGGTAATATAGGTTAATGTAGGATAATGTAGGATAATGTAGGATGATGGGTATTGCATATTCAAGTTTAAACTAGATTATCAATTTTAGAAAAAAAATTCAAAATCGAAGGCATTAAGAATACTTTAAACTTATAGTGCTTTCCTTTCACTTGGTAGCTCATTGTCAATGCTTTTATTTTCTTGATGACAACATTATCTCTTTTGTCAACACTTGAACTTTTTCCAATGATGATGATACTTTGACTTCAAAAATGAATTATGCTCAATGATTTTGATGGATTGTAGATGCTTGCAGTTTCTTCTCAAGTCCCTTTGATGTCGATAATTAGGCCCCTTCTGCAATAACATATGAATTTGATTTTATTCAGGTCCCTTACTGATAAATATTGATTATGATGTCTCAGGTCCCTTCTGCAATATAGTTTCTTGTCACAAAACTAGTTGCATAGTTTGTTGGTTTATTATGAATCTTCCCCATTTCTTATTTTGAGACTTGGCCTCAATTCTTTGAATTTTGGAGGATGATTTCTGCAAAATGAAATTGAAAAAGATAAAAGGGAATTCATATTTCCCAAACAAATTTGTTTTCCGATATAAATTCGAGTTTGTATTGTGCCAGTATCCTGAATTTTCACAACCAAACTCCTTTATTATTTTTTAACCTTTTTATTTTTTATTTTTTTATTCTAGAAGTAGGGAAGGAATATCACTATGTTGTTCCATTATTTCCATTTTTTTCTTCTGTTGAAATCTTTTTAAAAAGCCTTATTTATTGATAGGCTTATTATAAACTTTGATTCTATGACCATTAACTATAAATGAAATAGTTGCTTCATCAATTGTATTGATCTTAACTCCTCCATTGCCAAAGATTTCTTCTATCTCATATGGTCCAAGCCAATGCTTAGTAAAATTTTCTTTGAAATATTTGTACTTGGAGTCGAAAATAAATTCACAGTATCCCTTATGAAAATTTTTGTTTTTGATAAATATGTCATGCCGTTTGAGTCTTTGTTGTTGTACTAGTGATGTATTCTCAACTACTTGTTGTCTGATTTCGTCTTATTCATTTAGTTGCATAATTCTCTGCTGTTGTGCTTCTGACAGGTCCAATCCCAATTTTGGTTCAGGTTTAAAAGTATGAATTTGAAATTCTATTGGTAACATAACTTCCTTACCATATGCTTATTGATATGTGCTAAATCCAGTAGTATGTTTCCTTGTAATTCTGTATGCCCATAATGCATCTTTTAATTTGTCTGACAAATATTTTCTGTTCATTTGTAATGTATTTTTCATGATGTTTTCCAAAACCTTATTAGTATATTCCACTTGTCCATTTTCTTGAGGATGATACAGAGTATGCTTTCTATGTTTTATTTTATATTTTCCCATAAGATCTCGGACAAGTTTAGAAGTGAAATGTGATCCCTGGTCTGTAACTAGAAAGCGGATCAGAAACCAATGATTTATTCAAAGAGGAATGAAACCACTGTTTCTTCTGCTTCTCTTGCCACTATTTTTTCTTCTACCCATTTTGTAACATAGTCTGTACATACTAAGATGTACTTCTTTCCATTTGAAGGCGGGTTAATAGGTCCCACAAATTCAAGAGCCCATTTTTCAAATGGTTCTATAAGTACTTGTGATTTCAATGGCATCTCGTCTGATATTACAAGTCTTCTAGTTATTTGGCAGCTATCACATCTTTTGACATAGGCCTTTGAGTCCTTGAAAATTTTTGGCCAATAGTAGCCAAGTTTGAGTACCTTGTATGTTGTTCGCTTATCTGCAAAATGGCCACCACATGGCTCATCATGACATGCTTTTAGAATATCAAGAATTTCATCTTCTCTAACACACTTACTTATCAAAAGATCAGGAATAGTGTAGAATAGGTCACCATTGAACCAACTATATCTAACACTTTCTCTGATTATTTTTATTTTCTCCTTGCTAGTGAAATGAGATGGGAATATTCCGGATGATAAATAATAATAACTTTCTGTTTTAATTGTTAAAGAAATTTTTTTTTCATCAGAAAAGTTTTCTACAACAAGAATAGGATCACCAGGAGAATGAATTCTTGACAGGAAATATTCCACTTGATTATCTTTTTCTGGTCGATCTAGAACAATGAGATTGAATTCTTGAATTAGTAACAACATCTAGTAATTCTGCCATTGGTAATTTCTTTTTTAATTAAATATTTAATGGCTGAATGATCTGTATGAATAAACATTTGATATCCTGTTATATAATGCTTAAATTTATTGACTGCATGCACAACATATAGCATTTCTTTTTCAGTTACTGTATAGTTTAATTATGTCAGAGTTATATTTTTTCTTATGAAAAAAATGACATAGTTAAACTGATTTCCTTCTTATCCTAGAGATTCTCCTATAGACATATTTAATGCATCAATAGATATGTGGAATACCAATGACCAATTTGGCCCTCTGAGAATGGGTGCTATCGACAATTTTTATTTCAGTTTTTTGAAAGCATTTTGGAAATTTGTAGTACATTGAAAATCAATGTCTTTTGCAGGTAATTTGAACATGGGTAGAGATATTTTTCTAAAATTTTCAATGAATCGTCTGCAATAGCATTCATATCCTAAGAAACTTCTTACTTCTTTCTGTGTTGTTGGTGGAATTAAGTTTACAATGACTTGTATCTTTGTTGGGTCTACCTTTATTTCTGAAGAAGAAATGTGGTGTCCCAACACTATCCCTTTAGTTAAAATTATAGAACACTTCTCATTGCTGAGGGATAAGTTTATCTCTATGCATCTGTTTAGAAATTTTTCAAGGTTATTTAGAAAATTATCAAATGTACCTCCATAGACAGTAAAATCTCCATGTAGACCTCTACACATTCATGAATTAAATCATCAAATATGGATAGGACTGCTCTTTGAAATGTAGTAGGTGCATTACATAATAAAAAAGGTAAAAAATTATAAGCATACCTTCCTCAAGGAAAATTAAATGTATTTTTACACTGATCCTCTAATGCTATCTTGATCTAATTATAACCACTAAATCCATCAAGAAAAGAAAAGAATTTCTTTCCTGATAGTGAATCTAGTACTTGATCAATGAATGGTAATGGGAAATGATCTTTCAATGGTTCTTTGTTCAGTTCCCTATAGTCTACACATATTCTCCATTTTCCATTTTTATTTGGATTCACAACTAAGGGAGAAACCCATTGACTATCTGAGATAGGGTAGATGAATCCCAACTGCAAATTTTTTGCAATTCTCCTTTCGCTATCTCTTTCATCATTGCATTCATTATTATTTGTGGTTGTCTCACTAGTTTGATGTTATCATCAGTATAGATATGGTGAATACATGTTTTTGGAAGAATTCCTTGCATGTATGTATAGTCCCAGGGAAAAGCTTTTGAATATTTCTGTAACAATGCAATTAGATATTGTTCTTGTGATGATTGTAAATTATTACCAATATTTAGACTCTTTCCAAGAATGATTTCAATGATTTTTCTATGATAATTGGTAATTGAGCTGACAGGAAAAATGATTTCGAATGAATCCTGCAATGGTTGAATAGTACAATTTTCCTCAAAACATTGATTCATAAGATGATTTGCAGCTTCATATTGTGTTATTCATAGCTGCTTAGGAATATCAGGCTTTGAGATAACAATAATCCTCATTTTCTTCTTCTTCTCTAAAATTAAAGGCTTGATTAATGCTTACAATAGGTTGAGTTTCTTCTTGTTGGTCATCAAGCCATGATAATAAAGAAAGAGATTGAGTAGGAGGATAGAGTGTAATATGTTTCCATTCATCTCCATGTTTTATGATCATGCTTCCTGATCCGCATCCAATGAAGGCATTTGATGTGGCTAACCATGATCTACCAAGAATTAAAGAATGGCCTCCTAGATTTTTTTTTGGTTGCAAGATTATAAATTCTACAAGGTACTGTTGAGGCCTTAGAATTATGTTGCAACAACATGGGGGAGAACCACTCGGTCTGGACCTTAAAGCAACTCCTTTTTCGTTTGGTGTGGTGGCTCCGACTGGGGATAAAGGGACAAATTTCCCAATAAGGATGTTTTTCGGGTGTGTTTTGATTATATAACATGCAATGGAAAATTATTCTAATCTATCACATGCATCTATCTAACACTATCTAATTCTACTATATACCGGGGGTGTTTCTTCCTTTATGTGATCTAAAGAGATATCCTCCAACTATTAGTAATTAATATTATTTAATAGTTGAAAGAGATGAAAATTATGTAAAGATGATTCTTTTAAAAAAATAGTTTGATTAAAAGAATTGTGAAAAGTATATCGTATTCATATGTGTGATTATATATCAGATAAGAAATTACAGACAAATATTAAAACAGAAGTGGATTTAACATTCATATATGATGATGTTTGAAATATATAATGCAATAAAAAGATGATTGTCAATCTAGAAAGCAAAACCTAATACAAGTGAATAGAAGTACCATATGTACGCATTTCTACTCACTTAAACTGACAATAGATTATCTTCTCCTCTTCACTTTCAAGCAATTTAAAAAGTACAATAGTGCAACATGAGTTAAACAACTTCAAATGTCAAAATATAACAGTCTGTGTTCCATTAATTCATCAAAGCATTCACAAACTTACAAAAGTGCATTCTCTGCGAATTTTTTTGACAAAATTCTGGACCCTTCTCTAAATGCATGAGAGGGGTTTAAATACTAGACTAAATATATTTAAAAATAAATTATTACATAAAAATATAGGGGGTTTTAGACAACCATCCTCGTAAGACAAACTTTCACTACAATTTAGAAAAATAAAATAACAATATAACTATCAATTCTGATCTTTCATTTGGATTCGATCTTGAAGTTAAAAAAAATCTAACATGGGTTTGAGCTGAGTTGGATGTGAAATTCTCGATCTGAATTGTCCCTTGAATACCACATTTGAGAGCAATGGCTGTGATATTTTTGGTGAATCCGTTAAAGACTGCAGGTTTTGGTACTGATGATAAGGTTTGATCAGGAAATTCCAATAATTTTCTTGATCAAACTTATTTATTTTTTTAATCATTTCTTCCTGCATTTCCATATTTTGTTTCCACTACGTTTCTAGCTGCTTGATTTCTAAGAGCACTTCAGACGTGCACTCTTTGACAAGTTTTGATTTCAAAAGATGTTCAAATAAAGATTCAATAATTTCTTTTGTTAACCTTGATGCTTTCGCTGATGCTTTCTCTGCTTGCTTTATGTGTGCTTCCCAATCCTTAAATAAGATCTTCTTGTGGAATTTATCTACCTAGGGTAGATTAACTTCCTTGCCTAAGTCTGATGCTTGCTATTGAATGTGTTCATTGATTTTCTTCTCAATCTTCTCACACTCAAGTTTCTGGATAACTACTTGTTGGATTAATATTTTACTTGAATCACAACAAGAGCTAGTGATAGAAGCTTGTTGGAAAAATGCTTCTTGTTGTTGCTTTAGCTTAGCATTCACATCCAATACTTCCTTTATGAATTTATCTAGATGTGTTTGGCTTTGTAATATGTTTATTACTGCTTCCAGTTGTGTTTTCTTCTCAGTGAGTTGTACTTGATGGTGCAAATTTAAAATTTCAAAATACTTTTGAAATTGGGACATATTCAATTCCATTCGCTCGCTGGAGATAGACTTTTGTTGCTCTAACAGTCTTTCTAAATCTTGTATTTTATCTTCTTTATGCTTCAGTAAAATTTGAACTTTAGTGGCATTATCAATAGTGACAGTAGCATATGCCCCTGAAAACTGTGATAGCTTAGTTAAATTTTCAATAGGATCAGCTAGAGGATCATTCCATAATATCTCTACAGATTCAATTGTAAGACTTGAGACTGTATCATCAATTCTTCTCCTTTGTATCCTCTTGACTACAAACTTATGACTAGGACTGTAGAAGACATCCAGTGAAGGGATTTCCTCAACTTGTAAAACTATCTACTCTATAGGACAAGCCAGAATGATCTCTTGATCATGAGTTTCAGGAACTTGTTGTAGTGGAGTAACAGTTTCCAATAATTTTTGAGAATTTTCTGGCATCTGAAAACTGGTAGATTGATCAGTATTAGGATTTTTTTGAGGCATTTTTATTACCTTAGAAAACTTATCCCATTCACTCTTCAAATCCTTTGGCTAAGATTTATCTGACTGATCAGGTGTACCTTGACTGTGCTAAACTTCTTGGGAAGATGATTCTATTCCATTACTTCTTCCTTTCTCCTTGATGTAGGAGCATCCAACTGAAAGGCTACAACTACAGTTGATTTCTTCTGCTGGATAGAAGAAGAAGTTTTGAATTCTATTTTACTTTGTTTTAAGTTAATTTGGGCTACCACAACCATTGTAATTTAGTTGAATAAACTGTTCTGAAACTTAATAATAGTTTCTCAACCATATGGGGATTTTGGAAAGGCCTAAAACCAAACCAAATCGACCATTGTGAGGTTCTTCCATCCATAGATAGAAAGAGAGTGAAATAAGAGTGAAATAGGTGTGGAATAAGTGCGTGAAAAGAGTGAACAGAGAGAAAAAATAAATGTAAAAACCAGCCATCTAAGGGCTCGCCTCCATATATTTCATTTCTAAATTAATTCTAAGTGTTTTGTGCTTGATCGGGCTCTCTATTTTAAAACAATATTTCATTTCTAAATTAATTCCAATCTTTTGTGCCTTGATCAGGCTCTCTGTTTTAAACCGTTTGTTTTAAATCTCTATTTAAATAGAGCATTACATTTAATTGCACAGTAATAAGGTTAATCGGATTTGCAGGCACAACAAGGCCATAGATCTTGCACAATCCTTTATTGAATTGAATATCGTGTTAATCGCAGAACGAATACCAATCGGATTGGCAGACACAACGAGGACCATTAGATCTGACACCGATCGATGGTGAGAGATCAGATCACAGTCGGGAGGAAATTTCACATCACAAACAATTAGTGTTTATGGTTGAGACTTCGTAAGCTTAACTGTTTAACTGGACCACCGGATCCGACAAAGGCCAACGATGGAGATTGCAGCACACCAGGAGAGTGTTCACAAATCGCAACACTTAGGAGTTAGTGTTAAAGTGTCACAAGGTAAGTTAAATGGTTTGCGATGCGAAGTGGTGAAGGCACATGTCGATAGCCTGCAACATCGCATATTGCAAGAAATATAGGTTAGCTGCTAAGTTAACTTATAAAGGGAGTGAAGTGCGATCGCTTGTGATTGGCTAAAGGTGCTATGGGACCCTCCAGGTAAGACGCTTTTCGTATATGTATTTTTTGGGTTTATGTGTGGTCTATAAGAAGAAACCGATGTGATTGTGCGCGTATGTATGTTTGGAAACTGGAAAGGTGAAATCCGCTGCGAGTAAAGGAGTTGTGTGGACCCATAAAGTATAAATTCTGCACATAATCTGAAATTTTTGCAGCTATTCTGCATCATTTGGTATCAAAGAAAATATTTTTCCTAAGTGAAGATTGAAGTAGGAAGAAGAGGTCAGGGAAGAGCTACAAGGGGAGAAATATATGAAGGATTGCGTGAAGAGATTAGAATGTTGTCATCACATTTGATAGTAATGGAAGCAGGAAGGCGTGGGGATCTAGAAGGTGGAGATGACAGTGAAGGTGAGACAATGGCACTAACAGATGGGCTAGAGGACGAGACAACAGGAATTAAACTACTGAAATCTGTTTTGATATCTAGCAGCAAGCCAAGACCAAAGCCCTCCAATTATGATGGCAGTTTGTCTACATAATAATTGTTGGACTAGATAAGTACTTCAAGTATGAGGAAGTTAGTGAGGATATGAAAATCAGGTTTGTTGTCACTAAGTTGAAAGGACATGCCGCATTGTGGTGGGACAATGTGTAGGTAGAAAGGAGAAGACTGAACAAGCCTTTGATCAATGAATGGGATAGGATGATTGAAAATATGAAAAGCAAGTTCCTGCCTAAATATTACCAAATTTACCTTTACATAGAAGTGCAGAATCTGAGACAGAGAATAATGATTGTAAAGGAATATACAGAAGAGTTCTATAAAGTGAACTTAAGGGCTGGGTATGTTGAAGATACCCCTGAGAAGACAAAAATATTTGTGAATGGTCTACGGATGGAAATCTTAGATGAGATCAATATTCTTTCCCCTAAAACTATAGAGAAGGCATACTCGTGTGCTTTGAAGGAGGAAGAAAATATTACCAGGAAGAAGAATGCAAGGAGATGACATGGTTATGGTAGAGGAAGAGGACAGTCCTTTGGTAGAGGTAGAACTACTACCAATAATGAAGAGGGAAACAGTTCAAAGAATTTGGGACAGACTGAGAAGGAAGGTAACACCAAAGTTAGAAGGCCATACCAGCGAGGAAGAGGTAATGGCAGAGGTAGAGGAAATGCCTACCAATGTTACAAGTGTCACAAATGGGGGCACATGTATTTTGAATGTCCTGAAAATGAGCAAGCTAGACAGAGGGGAGCATATGTTTCTCAACTTGATGTAGCAAAGGCACCACCCAAAGAGGTGGAGAATGTGCCTGAAATAGGAGAGGCCTTGATTTTGAACAAGGCTTTACTAAAACTAGCTAAGGAGGTGGCTGAACTGACATAGAGGAAACAATTGTTCCAGACTGTGTGCAAGTCGCATGGAAAATGCTGCAAATTGATTATAGATAGTGGAGGCATTGATAACCTGATAGCCACGGAAATGGTGGAAAAATTGGGTTTGAATAATTTGAAGCACCTGACTCCATATAAGGTGTCATGGTTGCAGAAAGGACACCAACTGCTGGTTGATGAGTAGTTTGAGGTGGAGTTTCACATTGGCAAGTACAAGGACAAGATGACTTGAGATATTATGCCTATGGACGTGTGCCATATTCTACTAGGAAGACCATGGAAATATGACAGAAAGGTCGTCCATGATGGGGAAAATAATTCTTACATATTTGTGAAGAATGGGATAAAGCATATGCTAGTTACCATGTAATAAGAAGATATTGCAGAAACTAGTAGGACTAAAACATTGCTGATAGGCGGAAAGGAGTTTCTGCAACAGATTCAGGACAATGAGGTGAATTATGTAGTTGTGCGGAGGCCAAGAGTAGTATTGATGCATACAGAAATCACTGATTTTCCTGTGAAAATACAGGACATGCTACAAGAGTTTAGTGATATTGTGGTAGATGATCTACCAGATAAATTACCACCAAAGCGGAGCATTAGTCACCATATTGATTCTATTCTAGGAGCTTGTTTTCCAAACAAGGCTGCTTACCAGATGAGTCTGAAAGACAATGAGGAGATCAGGAAGAAAGTACAGGAATTGTTGGATAAAGGATTGATTCGGGAGAGTTTGAGTCCTTGTGTTGTTCCGACCGTTTTAGCTCCCAAGAAAGGAGGTGAATGGCAGATGTGCATTGATTCCCAAGTGATAAACAGGATCACTATCAGGTAAAAATTTCCTTTACCTCAGATGGATGATATGATGGACTGTCTGAGTGGAGCAGCATACTTTTCAAAGATAGATCTGAAAAGCGGCTATCACTAGATCGGGATTAGAGAATGTGACAAATGGAAGACAACTTTCAAGACCAATGAAGGTTTGTACAAATGGCTGGTCATGCCATTTGGGCTGAGAAATTCTCCCAGCACATTCATGCTTTTGATGAATGAGATGTTGAAAGAATTCATTGACAAGTTTGTGATCGTATATCTAGATGATATACTTATTTTTAGCAAGACAAAGGAAGAAAATGTTCGGCATGTCAAGCATATGCTAGAAAAACTGCAGCAAAATAATTTGCTGATGAATTTAAAAAAATGTTCCTTTTTCAAGAAATAATTGATTTGTTTAAGATTTATAATTGTTGAAAGTGAGTTGAAGATGGACCCAGAGAAGGTTGTAGCCATAGTTAACTGGTCATCTCCTAAAAATTTGTTTGCAGTAAGGAGTTTTTGTGGACTATAAAGTTTATATCCGAAGTTTATTAAGAACTTCAATGGTATTTTTGCACCCATGGTGGATACCATTAAGAAGGAAAATCAAAATTTTCATTGGAAATAATATACTGAGAGGAGTTTTTCAGCTTTTGAAGAAGAAGATCACGGAAAAACCAATCCTAAAACTTCCAGACTTCAACAAAATTTTCCAAGTTCATTGTGATGCCAGTGGGATAGCCATTAGTGCAATACTCAGCCAAGAAGATAAGCCAGTAGCATACTTCAATGAGAAGTTAAATGGGAGTAGGAAAAAGTATACATCTTATGAAAATGAGTTTTATGCAGTCATCCAAGCGTTGAAGCATTAGAGACATTATTTTATGGCTAATGAATTTTTCTTGTTTTCAGACAATTCTTCATTACAATACATTATACAGTAGCAAAAGCTAAATCATAAACATGCAAAATGGGTGGAGTACTTACAGAGTTTTACATTCATTTTGAAACACATCAACGGTTAGGACAACAAGGTGGAAAATGCATTAAGAGGAAGAAGTTTGATATTACAAGAAAGCGCAGTGCAAGTGTTTGGATTTGAACATCTCAAAGACTCGTATGAGATGGATGCAGATTTTAAGGAAGCTTATGAAGCTTTTCAAAATCCATTGTTGAGAGACAATAGTCCATGGTTGGACTATAACATGCATGAGGGGTTACTGTTCAAAGGAGGAAAGTTGTGTATTTCAGAATGTTCTATGTGAGAGAACTTAATCCAGGAAAAACAAAGTGGAGGTTTGGCCAGACGTTTTGGCATAGATAAGACTTTGTATCAGCTGAGCCACTTTTACTGTTGGCCAAGAATGCGAAGATATGTGCAAATATTCATGATCAGGTGTAAATTTTTTCAAAATTAAAATGGACGCAACCAGAATGCAGGGTTGTATACACCCTTACCCATTTCGAACAGACCATGGGACTTTGTTAGCTTGGACTTTGTCTTAGGTTTGCCGAAGACACAGTGGGGATTCGATTCCATCATGGTGGTGGTGGATCGTTTCACCAAAATGGCACATTTCATTCCATGCAAAAAGACAAGTGATGCCACACATGTAGCATACTTGTTCTTTTCACAGATAGTCAGATTACATGGCTTGCCGAAGTCGATCATCTCAGAAAGGGATGTAAAGTTCACAGGCCATTTCTGGTGAACATTGTGGAAGAAGATAGTCACCAAACTAAATTTTCGTTCGGATTATCACCCACAGTCAGATGGGGAAACTGAAGTTGTGAACAGGAGTCTCGGAAATTTGGTGAGGAGTCTGCTTGGTGAAAATTCCAGACAGTGGGATTGTGTGCTTGCACAAGCATAGTTTTCCTACAATGGCTCACCCAACAAAAGAATAGGTAGAATTCCTTTCCAAATCCTATATGGAATGCACCCACATGGAGTATTTTAGTTGCAGGATTTGGGTCAGATGGAGTGGAGGAGTGTTGATGGAGAAGATTTCACGAAAGCAATCAACGATCTACATGAATAGGTCAAATTGAAGCTACAGGACAACATCCAGAAATATAAACAGAGATCATATTTGAAAAGTTGGGAGGTACAATTCGAAGTAGGAGACCTGGTGCTGGCACATTTGCACAAGGAGAGGTTTCCTAAAGGCGAATACAACAAATTGAAGATGAAAAAGATTAGGCCTTGTATAATTCTTCGAAAGTTTTCTGCAAAAAATTACAAGTTGTAGTTAACTTCGGGTGTAGGAATCTCGCCCATTTTTAATTGAAAGATCTGTACCCATACACTGCTGTTGATGAGGAAGACAGTTCAGAGAGACGAAAACGGGACACCGAGAATGAGGAGAGATCATGGATTAAACAAATGCCTCTAGCACAACCTTTGGAAATTGAACGTATTTTGGACACACAGGTAGCCAGGAAGACATGAAGGAAAGAATATTTGGAGTATCTGGTCAAATGGAAGGACCATCATATGGAGGATTTTTCATAGTTGGACGCTGCCCAAATTCAAAGCGTCAGGTACTCTATTGAAGAGCTCATGGACAGGAGGCATGAGTTTAATTTACCTCGGGAGCCTAATGCAGGAGCATCCAACTGAAAGGATACAGCTGGAGTTGATTCATTCTATTGGAAAAAAGAAGAAGTTTGAATTCTATTTTAATTTGTTTTAAGTTAATTTGGGCTAACACAATCATTGTAATTTGCAGATTAAAAGAATAGTTAAAATTAGGATTAGTTAAGTATTATTTGAATAAACTGTTCTGAAATTGAATGCCAACTTATCAACCATATGGGGATTTTGGAAAGGCCTAAAACCAAACCAAATTGACCATTGTGAGGTTATGCCATATGTAGAGAGAAAGATAGTTAAATAATAGTGAAATAGGTGTGGAATAAGTGCGAGAAAGGAGTGAACTGAGAGCAGAAATAAATGTAAAAACCAATCATCTAAGGGCTCGAATCTGTATATTTCATTTCTAAATTAATTCCAAGTTTTTTGTGTTTGATCAAGTTCTCTGTTTTAAAAGAATATTTCATTTCTAAATTAATTCCAAGTGTTTTGTGCTTTGATCGGGCTCTCTATTTTAAACCGTTTGTTTTAAATCTCTGTTGAAATCAAGCATTGCATTTAATTGCACAACAAGAAGGTTAATCGGATTTGCAGGAACAACGAGGCCATAGATCTTGCACAATCCTTTTTTGAATTGAATATCATGTTAATCGCAGAACGAAGATCGATCAACTTTGCGGGCACAGTGAAGACCGTTAGATCTGACACCGATCAATGATGAGAGATCACATCGCAGTCAGGAGGACATCAGACATCAAAAAGAATTAGTTTTTTTGGTTAAGACTTTGCAAGCTAAACTATTTAACTTGCGATGCGAAGTGAGTCGGCGGAGATATAACGTGGACCGTCGGATCTAGAAAAGGCCAACATCGGAGATTGCAGCGCACTGGGAGAGAGTTTGAAAATTACAACATTTAGGAGTTAGCATTAAAGTGTCACAAGGTAAGTTAAATGGTTTGCGATGCTAAGTGGTGAAGGCACATGTTGACAGTGCACAACATCGCACATTGCAAGAAATAGAGGTCAACTGCTAAGTTAACTTGTAAAGGGAGTGAAGTGTGATTGCTTGCGATTGACCAAAGGTGTTGTGGGACCCTCTAGGTAAGACGCTCTATGTTGGGCTTCAGAAATGTCGTATTTCATCCACCTTTCCCTTCATTATTCCTTACATTTCACCATCCCATTAACCTTTCATTATATCACTTTCATAAATACATTTGGGTTTCACCTTCCTATTTTCCACTTTATTCATTTTTGTATTATAAGTGAATTTATGATTAAATATTAGAAAATATACATGTTTTAATATATATCTCAAGAATGTGTGAGCTTTGTAATGTGTAGAAGAAATGTGGAGGATTAATTCTAAACTTCTAGAATATCTCCTCCACCATATTAAGGAGATAATTATGCAAGCCTATTCCTAAGGAGAAGATCATGGAGGATTTGGTTGGCATGTCTTATTCAAGATATGTGAGAGATGTGTGGAGGATTCAAAGGGATCATGTCTTGTAATAATGGGAAAGTAGTTGAGAGTGGTTGAATGAGATGGTTAGCTTCTTCATGTATATAAGAGAGTGCTCTCTCTTCATTTTGATTAGCTCAGGAGTTCATAAGTTCAGAAGTTCATTAGATTAGTTTGAAAAGATAGTTTTGTAATTAGGAGAGGGGGATTCTTAACTGTGATTCATAATCTTTTATTGTATGCTTTCATGGTTTGTCATTTGATTCTTGTAATGTAATTTGAAATCGCGTTATTGTTGTGAGCTCACATATGTTGTTTGTCATTCAGCTCTTCACATGTTGTATTTCTTTTCCTTTATGCAATTTCCTGCTTTCATAGATTAATTTGATTTCAGCAATTTAGATTAGATTAGTTCCACTTCGGTCCTGCATATATAGTGCATGTGCTTCGTAAGCCTACGAACCTCGGATTGAAAAATTAAATGGTTGGGCAAGTACTACAACGGAATTAAATGACAATAGTTTCACCCAACATTTTGGCGCCGTTGCCGGGGAAGCACGATGGATTGAAGTTCAGTTTGATTTTTCATGCAAGTGTGTTTAAACATGTTCCTAACTCCGAGGTGACAGGGTTGTAAGACGTGGGGAACAGCCTACGCATCGTTCGACATATTGTAACGGGCTCGGCCTCATGGGTCAGGACATGTAGGTGTGACGGATATCAGGAAACAGGTGCTGAAGATTCCTGCTTTGAGGAATAGGGTCCTGTTCTCCGTTGATTAATCTTCTTTTTCTGCAGTGTGACTGATATCAGGAAACAGGTGCTGAAGATTCCTGCTTGGAGGAATAGGGTCCTGTTCTCTGTTATGGTTGATTGATCTTCTTTCCTGCAAGTGTGGTTTTCAGTTTCTGCAAGTGTGTTGATTTCCGCAACTGTGAAGAGTGTTTTTTTTTCTGTTTCAGCATGAGTGTTTTTATTTATGCAAGTAATTTATTTTCATTTAAGTTTTTTAGATTTAAGTTTTGGGTGCAGTAAGAATCCCTTTTTCAACATGGTTTAACAATGAGTGTCAGCTTGGAATTACTTACTCAGATCCTAGCAGAAGTCGGGATCTCCTCTTCCTTGGAAGAAGAGATCTTGACAAGAATTAAAAGTTCAACTACTCCCCAAGAAACAAACGAAGATTCAACATCTGAAGAATCCTGCACATCTGATGGCGAACAATCATTCGAACAGGAAATCGAGGAAGAAGAAGAGGAGCTACAACATGATCTAAGTAAGAGAAATCATGCCTATCAAAGCCTTATCGAACAATGGTTCCAGGTAAGTACTCGATTAGATTCATTTTTTTATTTTTATTTAGTTGATTTGCAGTTTCAGCAATTAAACTCATTCACGCTGGAATATTTTCATTTTTCAGTTAAACAATGGCTATTGAATATATTGCTGTTACTGCTACGTGAATGGCTTCATTGGAAATTTAATTACACGTAATTAATTTTTAAAATTTTAACTAGTATAGAGTAGGCAAGCTTTCATTTTCAGTTTTTTTTTTCATTCTCAATTTTTCTTTTCCTAGAATAAGTATGCTCTCCTCTACGCTTAGTGCGATCACGAGAATCAGAAAATAAAAATGATCTAGATTAATTTCAGGAATTAAAAAAAATAAAAAATAAAAAAAATTGCAATATGCCTAATCGATTTTATCATTAATTTGCAAATCATTTTTTTTTTCTTTTCTTTTCTCCATTTGCGAAATTTTTTTTTAATAAACCATGAATTGAGGCTGAATAAAAACAAACTGAGGTTTTATCTGAATAGTCGCTGAAACTGTGTTTAGCAGTTGCTGAAACTGTGTCTAGCGCTTTTATAACAGTGGCTGAAACTGTGTCGCATTTTATCAGAACAGTTGCTGAAACTGTGTTTTCTGGACATACTAAAATCTGCAGCAAGCAATTAACTGATCAAACCTGCAAAAACAATTGAATCAGAAATTTTCCAGGATCATCGTTTCACTAAAATAACTGTAAGTTTCATTGGAATTACAAGCTGTAGCGATGCCATCCCTCTGTCCACTGTTCATAAACCTGCAACAACAGACTAAATCGATAAGCAGCAAACAAATGAAACCGCAATAAAATAAAAGATAATTCTCATTTTCTTCCATGATTAATTCTCACACCTAATTTGAGATACTATGCGGGGATGATTGAAAAATGTCGGCCAAAATCCACGGGTTGTTACACTATCTTTGGCATTTCAAGATAATAGGAATGAAATTCCATCGATATCACTGCCATATAACTATTTTTATGGATTTGTTTTCTTGAATTTTCCATCCGTGGCATACTTTATCAAGATTAATTGACTATGCTGTTACGGACTCCTTCTTTACGGGCTGCAAGTTTTTCTCCCTGTTACCAGGAAGGAATCGCGCAATTTTGAACCTGATAATATGCCAGGCAATTTGTTGGCCCCAATAAGAAACAACGAAGATCTTAATCCAAATTCTAGTGAACATGCATTTCTCACTATCCCCGAATCTGATAGCTGGTCCATATTTAGAAATGGAGAAGATGTCATGGCAAAATCTGCGGAAGATTTTTTTTTTTCTGCCATTCTATCTCGCGCATCTCTCTCCTCTTGAGGTCGCACCCCTGCTACCTTTTTGACAGGCGCTGCAACGCACTGATAGTAATGATAATTTTGTTTCAAGTGATGCATTTGAATGAAGCAATCCTGGTGAAGTCGACAAGAAGAAAGAAATAGTGCAGGATGTCGTCTGTCCAGTCAAGTCTTCCACGAATGTCAGTATTCATCTTTGTTTACATGCAGTAATGAAGGGCTGTATTATGGATCATATTCGGGTGGCTGAGCTTATAGTTCAAATCAAACATTTATACCGAAGCTTCTTGATTTGTTCAAAATATGTGAAGATTTGGAGAACAATGATGGCCTTCATTTGATATTTAAAATTGTTAAAGGAATCATTCTATTGAATAATACACAAATCTTCGAAAAACTTTTCAGTGATGAGTATTTGTACCATACAACAACCCTCCCTTTTACTTAAATTTTAGAAATAAAATTTAAGTAATAGGGTCCCTTTCTTTTTAGAAATAAAACACTTAGAAATAAAATTCATTGTTTTGGAAAATTTCATATTGTTACGAAACAGATTCAACATTCAAAAAACTTATGGTCCGATCTAATATACAAGGCCTTACCATAAAAACAAATCAAAGCTAAAAGTTCAATCGCAATCGGAGAATCGGAGATAACCTTTAAAAGAAATTTCATATGCCCATTTCAAATCTTCCGATGCGATTAGTCCAATCGGAAAATTTCAATCGCTAAGAGTTTAAAACAGTTAATTATAACTTCCGATGCGATGAGGTCAATCGCAATCGATTAATCGGGACAATCTTCAAGAAACTCTTTACGCTTAGGTGAAATTCCCCGATCCGATGTGCATTTGAAAATAAACGCTTTTAAAAGAAAAATCGAACATTTGTTTAAAATATATGGTAGACCCCACCATTAGAGATCGGAAAGATCTGCAATCGCAATCGATCAATCGGGATAAACGTATTGTGATACTCATTTGCCATTCGAAAACTTCTGATGCGATTCATCTATTTGCTTACGAAGATTTTTTTTGAATATATTAATATATCACAAGCGCCAAATATTTATTGGTACGAAGGCATTCAATAACGAATCAAATGAATATGGTTTATGATTTGGTTTTAAATACTTAAGTGTGACCCAAAAGGAGCATTTACGCAATATACGAAACAAATAAATGAAAACCATAAGTTCATAAATCATTCCATTTGAGTGGCTTGTTGATCACGACTGAGAGTTTATTGTCTTGCAGAGCCAAAGAACACCAAGTTCTTTCATTCACAGACAAAGGGAAGCGGTAGCAGACGCAGAAATGTCAAAGAGAGGGAGAAGAAACAAGACTGCTCTACCAGTGAAGTTTGCTGAAACTCCTACGGTCTCAAAAGAAAAGCCCATAAAGCTAAGGCTAGTCACAGATACATCATGCCAAGGTCTTGGGAAAATGACATGGGACACAGTCTACAACCTATTGGAAAAAGAAGACCCCAAGGTCACAGTGGAGAAGGCATCAGTTCCAGACGAGGATAGCTCGGATTCTGACTCTGACATTAATGAAAGAACACTTGCAAATTCATTTCTGCATCGAATTGCAGCCAGACCGAGCATCATGCCTTACTATGATGTAGTTCGATGGGTTATTGACAGTGTAAAGATACAAGATAGAACGTTTGTTTCAGCATCTGGAGTGCCTTTTGGCTCATTTAAAGCAGAAGACTTGAAAGCAATGTATCACCTTCCAGACCCACAGAAGGTGTATAACAAGGAATTTATCAAAGATTTTGCTGATAATAACAAAGTCCAATCTGACCCTATCAAAGATTGGAGGAAAAACAACTTAGAAATACAAGTATCCAGCATCCGTTATGTATTACGTAGATTCCCTCTTACCTTCCCTTCTGCCTCCATGTTGCTATGCAGCTGCCATTTACCCCCACACTGCTATGCAGCTGCCATGATGTGTAGGTTATTTGGCAATGATAATTCAGCTAGGTTTTCTATACAAATGGTCCCATTAATCCTAGCTGCTGTGAATTCCGACATTATGGATTGGGCTGTTATTCTTTCCGATAGAATGGCCAATAGGATCCTTGAATACAGACAAGAAAAAACTGCTGGAAATTCTACTCCCTTTTTCTTTTGTGCCTATATTCTTGATGCTATTTGTTTCAATTCCGAATTTCCCTTATTTGGATGGAAATGGACTCCCAAAGACCCTGTTCCAATTCATATTTATCATAAATTTCTTTGGAAGGTTCATTTCCAAGCTAATGTATATAGAATCTGTCATGGTTTCCTCATCCCTGTTTTCCAAACCATTTTTAATCGCTTTCCTCCTAGATTTTCTGATAAAGCTAAGGCCGACCTATCTGCAATCGGAGATTGGTTTGGGGAAGAAACATTTACATACATCAGGGTTTTTGGTAGTATAGTGGAGCCACATGTTCTTCCGCTTTTTGTTCCAGACAAACTTCTCGCTCAAGAAGTTTCCTATCAATTGACAGTAGAAGGTATATCTAGGTCTTTGAACAACAGTAAGAAGAGAATGTGGCCTCAATTCCCACTCAATTGTGGTCATTTCACTCTAAATGATTTCAAGCATGTAGAAAAGGAAGTCTCCAAGATAAGAGGTTGTAAATTTGCAACCATTCCTGGAAGACAATATGATCCAAAAAAGATAGCATTTGATGTCACTGCTTCAGTTTCAATTGCTCGTTTTGAGCATGAACCAGATCTGTTTGATGATTTGTTTGTTTCATTAGATAATTTTCCTCGAATTTTTGACTTGGTCAAGTCTAAATTTCAACAAGAGGAAATAAATAAATTTCTCTTATTTAGAAGCCAGAGATTGTTGAGAGTTCCTCTGGACCAGCTGAGAACTCAAATCCAAAAATCAGAGACAGAAGGTGCATTCGGCCAAACGCCAGTAGAAACATCTACCAGCAAAATCATTACACAATCGGCTGTCAACCAGCCGACTGTACATACTAAAAAAGTGGTCACTATTGACAAACCTGATGTCCCAAAGGTAAATACTGATGATAAATCCAGTCCAAAATTTGGCCAAAAGTCCACTGCTCAAATGACAGACAAATGCACAAATATCAATGATGATGTGCATAATCAAAAGGATGGATCGGATGAAAAAAGCACTGAGCAGAGCATAGATAAAGAAAAAGGAAAAGAAATAACTAAGGAGATTATGGTTTCCACTAATCTTGATGTTTCTTCTCAGCTATTAAAACAATATGATCAGTTTTCTCAACAGCTTGGATTGCAGGATAAAGATGAAGAAAAAATAGAGCAGGATGTTGAAATCATTCCTGAACATCCTACAGGGCATATTGTATTAAAAGGTGAGGAGATCCCTCCTTTGGATGTATTTTACAGCCCTAAACATAAGGTTGTTGTCAAAAGACGAAGAAAGTTGATGAAAAACTTTTAGGCAAACAAAAACAGCTAAATGAAGAAATTTCTAAGTTACAAAGTCTGTTACAAAATGAGGAAAATGCAAAAATGATTCAAGAAAAGGAATTTCAAGCAACTTTGGATAAGTTTAAAGATTACCCAAAGTTAAATGAATTCAAATCAGAAGCCCTTGAGGCTAATAAACTATTGACTCGGCAGTTAATTGAATTTTGCTCAAAACTGTCACAAGCAGAACCTTTATGTGATATTACTTCATCTTTGATCCAAAATATCATAACTCTTAGACAAGAAATAGATGATGCCGATGAAAATATTTCCGAGTTTCTCAACTGGCAGAATACAGAAAAAGGAAAAGAAGCAAATCTTCCTAGGATAGAGGAAAAACACAAAGAAATCTTGTTTACAGAATGGGAACATCAACTAATGAAAGCTGAGAGAGCAATATCCAGGGCCAGAAATATGATGAATAATATCACGCAACTCATAAATGACAGCTTATACTCAATTAATCTCATTTCAGACTGTGTTCCTGGCAGTTTGCCAAAAATAAAAGAAACTGAAGACAGGTGGAGAGAAGAAATGGAAAGGAAAAGTCAACAAATCGGAAAACTTCAAACGATATCCTGGGATAGTATGTGGACTCATTTGATCAAGCCAAACAATCAACAGACATCTATCAAACTTCTATCAAACGCTGTCGATTGTCTAATTCCAGAATTTTCTGATGCCACCTATGCTGGACAGTTGCATTCTGAGATGAGTCATCCACCAAGACTCCGAGATATGTTGAACATTTGCAACTTGGCTTCATCAAGCGAGGGAGAAAAACAATGAATCAGTTTTCACTCAAGATAGCATTTTTAGTTTTAATTTGATAGATTGTAGCAGTAGTATTAGGATTTTGTTATGTAATTTATTATTTAAATCCCTCTCATGCATTTAGAGAAGGATCGGAAGTTGTAATATTTTTGGGATTTGGAGCTAACATTTCTGTTCTTCATTCCTTATTATATTTATATGAAAGATCACATCTGGTGATTTTTTTGCTCAAAATTATCTTTGAAGTGTTGCATTTTTGTGCCTTTGGATTTAATTTTACATCGGAGTTACTAGATCAGAGTATCACATTTCGTTTGATAGTCTGCAAGATGAATGAGGTATTTTTATCTGTTCACTGTTGATTTTCTCTGTTATATGGTATTCATTTGAAGAATTTTCTATCATTTATATATTTGATTTTCATAATATTTCCTTTTATATTATCATTTATGAGTATAATTGGAATGTTATCATTTATAGGCATATATGAATGGTATATAATGATGAATGCAATATGCTAATATAACTCTGTTTAATTTATTAAACAGAGTTATCTTTATTCGTTTCTACACATTTCAATTTAACTAATAATACATTTCCATGGTTATTATTAGATTGAAACAATCCTAAGTTGTATTCACATATAATCACCCGAGTTAAAATTAGAATTTCTTTATCAGTATTTAGTTTAGATTAGATAGTTTTATTTTCTGTTAATTTAGTCCCATTTTCACCCATCCAATTCAATCCACTTAGTTATAAGGAAACTGGTCCTTTAAATCCGGTCGGAGCCACCATCCCAAACGGAAAAGGAGCTGTCTTAAGGTCCCGACCGGGTGGTTTTCCCCCAATGTTTGAAGCAGAGATTTTCTAGGCTTCAACATTTTTGGCGCTAGAAGGAGGGCCTTCAACTGTGAATGGCAAGCAAACTCAAATCTACAAACCATTCTAAGAGTAATTCTCCCTCCACATCACCTCGTACTTCCCAATTGCCTGCTGATTCCTCAGCATCCAAGCAAGAAGAAGAGGTATCCACTATCACTGCTCAAACCCACCATACTTCAGAACAATTAAGTCTTGAATCTCCTGAAGTTCAGTCTCTCATCCATAAACTTCGGAGCTTCTCGATTTCACCACAGAAATCTGAGCTATCTCAAAGCAGTGAGACTTCGCAATTCAATCTACCTCACCCTCTTACTAGACTTCAGAGTGAAAAGCTCGGTATTGAACCTACTGAATTCCCTTTACCTAAAAGGAAAAGGACAAAGAAAAATACTGAAGATTCTGACAGTGAAGCACTTTCATCCACATCCTCCATCTCATCTTCCCCAGTGCGAAGTCAACCATCCACTCCCTCATTACATATTGTTGTTCACCAGGAATTTGGAACTTCAACATCTCAACCTGCTCACTCCTCAACATCAATTCCTTCCCAGACATCTGGAATCTCAACAACAGTATCATCCACCACTGGTATTACAATGGCGGATCCATGGACCAGACCTGGTGCAGTCAACATGCCCGCACCATTACATGCATTACCAGATGCTCCCGAAAAATGGCTACCCAAGTTTAATCCAGAAAATGGAACCCAAGCTGAGGAACATATCAATAACTTCATGTTAGCAGTTAATTTGAAGGGAGTAACAGAGCAAGATGTCGTTGTTAGGCTTTTTCCTTATACATTGCAAGGATCAGCAGGATCCTGGTATTTTTCCCTGCCTTCTGATTCTATTACCAGTTGGGACCTTTGCCAAGAACAGTTTCTCACTAAGTATGGAGACGATAGATCTTTAGCTACACTAATAAATGATCTCTCCAATCTTAGGATAGAGCATAGGGAACCCATTAAAGAATTTAATGCTCGTTTCAATAAACTTCTGAATAAAATCCCAATGACTTCCAAACCAAGTGAACAAATCAGAAGTGAGTGGTATATTACTGCCCTACCTGCCAATATAGCTATTTTTGTAGACAGGGCCGCAAAACCAACACTTGCTGAAAACATGAAAGAAGCACTTGCTGTGGAAAAACGTATTAATGCTCTAGAAAAGAAAGCGGCTCTTGAAGAAAGAAAAACCAAAAAAGTTTCATTCAAAGAAGACTCAAAGAAGAAAATCTCGAAAGATCCATATGATATGGAAGGCCTCCAAAAGGTCCTCAAGACTATGTCAAATGAAATGATTGAAATTAAGAAACAAGTAGCTGAAACTTCAACCAAAAGGCCCTTTAAGAATTATAAGAAAACCGAATCAAAACCACCAAATATCGTATCTTATGTAGATTCAGATCAAGAAGAGGAAGAAGAGGAAACAATCTCATTAACTGATAATGAAGAGGAAATTGTTGAATGCCATGGCATGTGGGATTTCATACTGCCCAACTCCGATACATATAATGATGAAGAAGCTTTACTTGTCTCTACTAGGAGTAAAGGTACTTCCGAACCTGTTCAGACAACTTCAAAGAAACGGAGTGCAGGTGCTGCTACAACAAAAGAAAAAGTACCTACAAAGAAATCACCCGCAGCAGTCCCCCAAAACCCACCTTCAACTTCAAGTACTCCTCCAACATCCAAAACATTAGTAGTATCCGATTCAATGGATTACAATATTGTTGATGATATGAAGAAAACCAAGGCAAACATTACTATGTTTGAACTTAGCAAATTAAAACATCAGCAGAAATTGCTTCTCAAAGAATTGAATGCTGTTCCCTGTTCACCTCTTCCCAGTGCTAAAGCTGCAAATGATTCTGGTCAACCACCTTCTAGTATGATAGAAGCTACTGATTCAGTCCTGATTGGGGATAGATCAAATTCTCACACTCCACCCTTCCTTTTGACTTTTGAGATCTACAACAGAAACCTACACAATTGTTTGATTGACTCAGGGGCATCATCCAATATAATGCCAGCTTCAGTTTGTTCCAAGCTGAACATAGAACCCCAAAAGTCTTCCATACATATTGTGCAGTTAGACAGATCCAAGGTCCAGGTTTTAGGAGAGATTAATTCTGTAACTATCAGGTTAGCAGCTGATCCACGGGTAGTTCAACGAATTGATATCTTAATAGCTGATATACCTGAATTTTATGGGTTGATTTTGAGTAGAGATTGGTCTGAAAAACTCCACGGGTATATTTCTACCGATTGGTCTCACATGTGGTTACCTTATAGGGGAAAGCCAAATCAAATAAAAATCAATCGAGAGAAACACATGACTCATACTGTGACAGATTTTGAACAAGAAAATCAACCAATTGCATTTAATAACAACATCTTGGGAAATTATTCATCAGAGTCATTTTTTGGAAATCTCACTGCCCAACCATCCCCTTTCTCAGTAAACAGTTTAACATCACAGATTGAAAACTATTCAGAAACTGATAGGTCAAGATGTTTTAGTGATACTGGGGAAACTGTAAATAATATTGTTAATACTTCTTTATTTTGGTCTTTATATTTTGACGGCTCTAAATCTAACGAAGGTTCAGGAGCAGGGTGTATCTTGGTTAGCCCGCAAGGTGAAAAAACAATGTTGTCCTATAGATTAGAATTTGAATGCACAAACAATACAGCCGAGTATGAAGCTTTAGTCCAAGGTCTGTATAAAGCAATTGGCCTCAAAGTGCAATATTTGAAAGTATTCGGCGATTCTGAAATTATTGTCAAGCAGGTGAGAAATACAATTCATTGTCTTTCAAATCACCTCAAACATTATCAATCACTGGTACAAGAACTCACCACACACTTTTCTGCATTCAATATTTCTTCTATCCCTAGGTCTCAAAATTCAGCAGCAGACTTGCTAGCCAATGTTGCCTCCAGACTCATACCCTCCGAAGATTACAGCCTAGATAGATTTTCAATAGAATTACTTTTTCGACCATCTGTCCCAGACAATGTCACAAATTGGAGAGTTTTTTACCATGATCAAGATATCTTAAATTTCATGACTTCAGAGAAATCATATGATGATCAAATTATTGATGAAGAAGATCACGATTTACAAATTGCTTCAAAAGATAATGAAAATCCCATTCCGAAATCTGTTGTTAGATTGGAGGACTTATATGATATTAAATACAGATTCAAGAAAGTCACTAATACCAAGCTTCAAAGTTCTACTTTGAAATTTGAATTAGTGAATCTTGGTTCTGATTCAAAACCTCAAAATGTTAATTTAGGACTTAATTTAACATCAGAGGAAAGGGATGCTTTCATTAAACTATTGAACAAATACAAAAATGTTTTCGCTTGGAATTATGATGATCTAAAAACATATGATACTTCAGTTATTCAGCACACAATTCCAATGCTTCCCGATATTAAACCCGTTCAACAGAAGCTAAGGAAAATTCATCCAAATCTTGAAGATCAAATCAAATCAGAACTTAATAAACTTTTGAAAGCCAAAATCATTTTTCATGTCAGGCATTCCAATTGGGTTTCCAATATGGTACCTGTAAGGAAGAAAAATGGTGATATAAGAATCTGTATTGATTTCAGAAATTTAAACAAGGCATGTTTAAAAGACAATTTCCCATTGCCAACCATGGAACAGATACTTCAAAAAGTAGTTGGTTCTGAACTTATGTCCTTTCTTGATGGATTTTCAGGCTATAATCAAGTCTTAGTTCATCCAGATGACAGATTGAAAACAACTTTCAGAACAAAATGGGGAACTTATGCTTATCAAAAAATGCCTTTCGGATTAATAAATGCAGGAGCAACTTTCCAAAGAGCCATGGACATAGCATTTAAAGGTCTGATCAATAAATCAGTTGTTGTTTATATCGATGATATAACAGTATTCTCAAAAAACAGAACCAATCATCTACATGATCTAAAACAAATATTTGAAAGATGTAGAAGGTTTGGTATTTCCTTAAATCCGAAAAAATCTTTCTTTGCTTTGGATGAAGAAAAACTTTTAGGATTTGTTGTGTCAAAAGATGGTATATACATTGATCCAGACAGAGTTAAAGAGATCTCTGATATTTCTTTACCTCATAACAAAAAATCCATGCAATCATTTCTTGGACAGATCAATTTTGTAAAAAGATTCATTCCTGATTTTTCTTTAATTGTTTTACCTATGCAAAATATGATCAAGAAAAATTCAGTATTCAAATGGGGGCATAAAGAAAAAGAAGCCTTTGAGTTAATCAAACAGGCAATCATTAATGCACCAGCATTAAGTACTCCGGATTTTTCTAAAGATTTTATTTTGTATACTTTAGCCACAGAGACATCTTATGCAGCTGTTTTAACACAACTCAATGACCAGAAAATTGAAGCACCAATTTCATTCTTTAGTTCAAATCTGCAAGGAGCTGAACTAAATTATTCCGATGTTGAAAAACAAGCCTTTGCTGTGTTCAAATCAATCAAGCATTTCAGACCTTTTCTCTTAAAAACTCATACAAAAATCATGGTCCCATTCTCAGCAGTGAGGCAATTATTAATTCAGAGAGAAGTAGGAGAAAAACGAGCTAACTGGGTAACAGCCCTACAAGAATATGATGTTGATATTAAACCAGCTAAGATTGTTAGAGGACAAGGTTTTTGCAGATTATTAGCAGGATCTCATAACATACGAGAGAATGATCATTCAAATCAAGATATTCAAGTAAATCAGATAAGTGTTACGGATTCTGAGTCTCAGTATTCTGATCTCATCTATTACTTAAAAAATGGGTATGCTCCTTCTGATCTCAGTTATAAGAAAAAACGTGCTTTAAGATTAAAAGCTGTTAAATATGAGATCATTGATAAAGTGTTATTTAGAAGAAATTATGATTCAATTTTGTTGAGATGTCTAGAAAAGACTGAGGCTGAAAAGGTTTTGCAGGAGTTGCATGATGGACCAGCAGGAGGTCATTTTGGAGGTGATACCACAGCTCACAAAATAATTCATGCTGGCTATTATTGGCCTACCCTTTTTAAAGATACACATGAATATGTAAGAAAGTGCAGAATCTGCCAAACTGCAAGTGGAAGGCAAAGGAAACCAGCTTTTCCTTTGCAACCAGTAAATATTGAGCAACCATTTGAACAATGGGGACTTGACATTATTGGTGAGATAGTACCTCATTCTTCCAAGCGGCACAAGTACATTCTTACTGCAACCGATTATTTTACAAAGTGGGTAGAGGCAATCCCTTTGAAGGTAGCCAATTCTGATGCAATTATTGATTTCATAGATCAATTTATCATAACCAGGTTTGGTGTACCTCAAGCTCTTGTCTTTGATAATGCATCTTATTTCTCAGGAAACAGTTTAATTGAATTTGTAGTTAAAAGAGGTTTTAAACTCAAATATTCAGCAAATTATTACCCACAAGGTAATGGATTAGCTGAATCCACTAATAAAAATCTCATCAAGATTATTAAAGGGACTATCGATCAAAATCAAAAGAATTGGCATAAATCTTTAATCTTTGCATTATGGGCTGATCGTATTACAGAGAAAGCTTCAATCGGAACTTCACCTTTTAATTTAGTTTATGGAAAAGAAGCTGTGATACCATCAAATTTAACTCTTCCATCATTAGCCCTAGTACAATTTATTGAAGAAAATCCGTCTTCATCCATTCAATTGAGGTATGATCAAATCCTTAAACTAGAAGAAGAAAGAGATAAAGCTAGAATTGTTCATGAAAAACATCAACAGCTTGTGAAATCTTCTTTTGATGCAAGTTCTACTGGCTCAAAAATTTTATCGATTGGTGATTTTGTTCTAAAATAGGATAAGGCACATGAAGAAAAAGGTAAACATACCAAATTTCAAAAGATGTGGCTTGGACCATTTCAGATCGTTGAAAAGATAGGCTCAAATACATTCATGCTCCAAGATCTAACAGGTAAGAGAGAATCTCTTCCTGTAAATGGGCTTATCTTAAAGAAATTCTTCTCATAAGAAGGTAACCCCTTCTTAAATTGTACATATTCCTTTTTGCAAAAGTCTTTTATTGTTTTTATAAATAAAGGTTGTTAATAAGTCTCTAATTGACTGTTTACTTGATAGAAAAATTCTTAAGAAAAATATTATAAATATTTATTTTAGTGTAAATAAGAATTTTTAGAGAAATGATTATATTCTCTTGATAGTTTTAAATAAGATGTTAAACTTTGAAAGATTATACCAATTATTTACATAATCTTTTTGGAAAAACTTGAGGAAAATGTAAATCATTACAAGTTTATTAAGCAGAGAGAAGTTATCTATAAAAGTAAAGATTATTCAAGTCTTGGTACTCAAGAAACTCAGAAAATTGTCATCCATTGATTCTTAAGGATAAGACTAGTTCACCCCATTCATTTAGGTTGTGATTTTTTAGAATATAATTCTAAGAAATTATTGAAAAAATTCTTTTAAGAGATAAGAGGTCTCATCATGAGCCGACTTACCATATTCATAAGAAATAATAAAACTGACATTACCAATACTGCCTATCAAAACCGGGTAATGGCTTATTAATATAAGACAAGGGGTCTCATCACGAGCCAGCTTGTTCAGTTTAATTATAACTATTGAATGGCATTGTTAACAACTGGCTACCAAACCGGAACAATGGCTCTTAAAAAGAAATAAAAAAATAAATAAAAGACAAAAACATGAGATAACATGTCTTATGAATTTATCTTTTAAAAAGTCATAATCTTAGTTGAATGGGACAATGAATAGTTAATGGTTAAAAGGTAACCCTGTCGAGACTATGAACGTTTGCAGGCAGCAGAGGCAATACCTATGACAATAGAGTATATTATCAAAACCAAGCTTGAAGAAATCCACTTAATTCATTATTAATACCAATCAAAGCTTAAGATAACTCAAAATGTTTTTATTCTCAAGAAACTAGAAAGAAATTGTTAATAATTTTTATTCTTTTTCATAAGTTAGATTTTATTTCTGATTATCCTAGGATAATTTTTTATTTACCTTTAAAAATCTTTACTTACTTAAAATATAGTATTCATTCTATTTTTCAGAGATCTCTGGTTCTTTCAAGTGAATCGCCAATTGTTGTACCATACAACAACCCTCCCTTTTACTTAAATTTTAGAAATAAAATTTAAGTAATAGGGTCCCTTTCTTTTTAGAAATAAAACACTTAGAAATAAAATTCATTGTTTTGGAAAATTTCATATTGTTCTTCACTTAAATTCACCATTCAAATTTATGATTAGTCTAATATCTGAAAGCCTTATCCATAAAACAATCAAAGTTAAAGTTCAAAAAATGTATTAGAATCGGAGATAACCTTTAAAAGAAATTTCATATGCCCATTTCAAATCTTCCGATGCGATTAGTCCAATCGGAAAATTTCAATCGCTAAGAGTTTAAAACAGTTAATTATAACTTCCGATGCGATGCGGTCAATCGCAATCGATTAATCGGGACAGTCTTCAAGAAACTCTTTACGCTTAGTTGAAATTCCCCGACCCGATGTGCATTTGATAATAAACGCTTTTAAAAGAAAAATCGAACATTTGTTTAAAATATATGGTAGACCCCACCATTAGAGATCGGAAAGATCTGCAATCGCAATCGATCAATCGGGATAAACGTATTGTGATCTTCATTTGCCATTCGAAAACTTCCGATGCGATTCATCTATTTGCATACGAAGATTTTTAGAATGAGTGAATATATTAATATATCACAAGCGCCAAATCTTTATTGGTACGAAGGCATTCAATAACGAATCAAATGAATATGGTTTATGATTGGGTTTTAAATACTTAAGTGTGACCCAAAAGGAGCATTTACGCAATATACGAAACAAATAAATGAAAACCATAAGTTCATAAATCATTCCGTTTGAGTGGCTTGTTGATCACGACTGAGAGTTTATTGTCTTGCAGAGCCAAAGAACACCAAGTTCTTTCATTCACAGACAAAGGGAGGCGGTAGCAAACGCAGAAATGTCAAAGAGAGGGAGAAGAAACAAGACTGCTCTACCAGTGAAGTTTGCCGAAACTCCTACGGTCTCAAAAGAAAAGCCCATAATGCTAAGGCTAGTCACAGATACATCATGCCAAGGTCCTGGGAAAATGACATGGGACACAGTCTACAACCTATTGGAAAAAGAAGACCCCAAGGTCACAGTGGAGAAGGCATCAGTTCCAGACGAGGATAGCTCGGATTCTGACTCTGACATCAATGAAAGAACACTTGCAAATTCATTTCTACATCGAATTGCAGCCAGAGCGAGCATCATGCCTTACTATGATGTAGTCCGATGGGTTATCGATAGTGTAAAGATATAAGATAGAACGTTTGTTTCAGCATCTGGAGTGCCTTTCGGCTCGTTTAAAGCAGAAGACTTGAAAGTAATGTACCACCTTCCAGACCCACAGAAGGTGTATAACAAGGAATTTATCAAAGATTTTGCTGATAATAACAAAGTCCAATCCGACCCTATCAAAGAATGGAGGAAAAACCCAGAGAAGCACCGAAATGAAGCATCCGGTATGTATTCTGTAGATTCTCTTTTGCCTCCATATTGCTATGCAGCTGCCATGATGTGTAGGTTATTTGGCAATGATAATTCAGCTAGGTTTTCTATACAAATGGTCCCATTAATCCTAGCTGCTGTGAATTCCGACATTATGGATTGGGCTGTTATTCTTTCCGATAGAATGGCCAATAGGATCCTTGAATACAGACAAGAAAAAACTGCTGGAAATTCTACTCCCTTTTTCTTTTGTGCCTATATTCTTGATGCTATTTGTTTCAATTCCGAATTTCCCTTATTTGGATGGAAATGGACTCCCAAAGACCCTGTTCCAATTCATATTTATCATAAATTTCTTTGGAAGGTTCATTTCCAAGCTAATGTATATAGAATCTGTCATGGTTTCCTCATCCCTGTTTTCCAAACCATTTTTAATCGCTTTCCTCCTAGATTTTCTGATAAAGCTAAGGCCGACCTATCTGCAATCGGAGATTGGTTTGGGGAAGAAACATTTACATACATCAGGGTTTTTGGTAGTATAGTGGAGCCACATGTTCTTCCGCTTTTTGTTCCAGACAAACTTCTCGCTCAAGAAGTTTCCTATAAAAGGTGAGGAGATCCCTCCTTTGGATGTATTTTACAGCCCTAAACATAAGGCTGTTGTCAAAAGACAAAGAAAGAAAAGAAAAACAGAAAAGGGTATATTTTCTACTCCATCAGATGAGTTTATGAATATTGTTTATAAGAACAATGAAATGAATCCATTTGAAGACCTTACGAAATTGTCCCAGTATACAGGAGCTTATAGTGCTGCAACAGTGGATAAAGTTGTAGAAGTTTCTCAACTAATAACTCGGAAAGATCTTCACATAGCTTCACTGGAAGAAAAAGCTAAGGAGAATCAGCAACTGATCAGCCAATTGCAACAACAACTACAGGATCAGACATTCAGGTCTAAAGAATTGGAGAAACAGCTTGCTGAAGAAAAGAAGAAGGTTGATGAAAAGCTTTTAGGCAAACAAAAGCAGCTAAATGAAGAAATTTCTAAGTTACAGAGTTTGTTACAAAATGAGGAAAAGGCAAAAATGATTCAAGAAAAGGAATTTCAAGCAACTTTGGATAAGTTTAAAGATTATCCAAAGTTATATGAATTCAAATCGGAAGCCCTTGAGGCTAATAAATTATTGACTCAGCAGTTAATTGAATTTTGCTCAAAACTGTCACAAGCAGAACCTTTTTGTGAGATTACTTCATCTTTGATCCAAACTATCATAACTCTTAGACAAGAAATAGATGATGCCGATGAAAAGATTTATGAGTTTCTCAACTGGCAGGATACAGAAAAGGGAAAAGAAGCAAATCTTCCTAGGATAGAGGAAAAACACAAAGAAATCTTGTTTACAGAATGGGAACATCAATTAATGAAATCTGATAGAGCAATATCAAGGGCCGGAAATATAATGAATAATCTCACGCAATTCATAAATGACAGCTTATATTCAATTAATCTCATTTCAGACTGTGTTCCTGGCAGTTTGCCAAAGATAAAAGAGACTGAAGACAGGTGGAGAGAAGAAATGGAAAGGAAAAGTCAACAAATCGGCAAACTTCAAACTATATC